>SJYV01040236.1:528166-549632 GCA_006410875.1 Neotragus pygmaeus
TTTTTTTTTTTTTTTTTTTGCCTCTTTAAATTTTTGCTGTCCTTTTGTCTCTGGCTAGATTTTAGGAAGTTCCTTTAGGTCTGTCTTCCAGTTATCTAAAATCCCATCTCACCTATGTCTAATCTCTTACTTATCCTATATATACTTTCTATTTTAAAATACTTTTTTTTTCATTCTTGAGTTGCATTTTATTTTTATCTTCCATTTTCAGCAGAATCTCACTTTCTGAAAACCTTTACTGTTTTCTCATTTTGGATTCTATCAAAGCATTTTACATAGTATTTGAGGGTTTTGTGCCTTATAAATTCAATATTATAATTAATTGGATAAACAAATTTGTGGTTTAATTGTGCCTGTTCACTTCCATTCATGGGCATTGCTCCTTTGTGCATTTTATGGTCTTAAGTGGTAATCTCCTATTTGTCTGAGCTTATTTCGGTGAACGATAACTGTCTGTAAAGGAATGCTTTCTTTTAGATGTGCTTTGTGCTTCCTTCTGCCGGAAATCAATGAATGCTATTTTCTTGGTACTCCTTGAGTATATATTGAGGATACTTATATAAAGAAATAATCTCTGTTTCAACTGTTTCACCTTGTTTAAAGCCAAAGAGCTAGTTTTTTGAACTCTGTACTGCTTTCGGCATTCTTCTCCTCATATTAAACCTATCCTATCTTCATGAATCTGCTTTAAGATTTATGATTTTTTTTTGCAGATGTATGGTAGACAGGGCCAAAAAGTTTCCCATTATTTTGTGTCAGCCCGGCAATATAGTAATAATATATGTTTTCACTTCCATTCCCAGGGAAGATCTAGATATTTTATTATAAAAGGACTTATCTGATTACCTGATCTGCCATCTTATTAGAAAACATCCATAACTTCTCTACTAGTATTTCACTTAAGTGACTTAGGGAAATAATTTTATTTTATAGTCTACAGCTCTAAACTAGCACTGTCATTCTACTAGTAGATTTCCTACACCTACATTTGGATATGTTACCAAAAAAAGTCTATATTTTTGAAGTTAGATATTATGACATTATACATTATGTTATGATAGATCTACTTTTCTTTTTCTTTTTCTTTTTTTTTTATAAATTTATTTATTTATTTATTTTTCAATTCAACTCCACAATACTCTATTGGGTTTGCCATACATTGACACGAATCCACCACAGGTGCACACAAGCTACTTAGTGATATAAGAAAGGAAAGATGATCATTTTCTCAGAATTGGAGACTCAAACTCATATTAATGCAGGGACAAAGTAGCTAATGAGCACAACAGGTCTAACGCTAACCTGACCTGGATACACCCTTTCTATAGCAGGGAAAACAGTACTCCATTCCAATTATTTGGTAATATGTGAATGTGGTTCCAATTTGGACAATTTTCTGATTATTTTTTAAGATAAACTTTATTTCTAATTTTATTTTAATAAGTCCCACTGATTGTATGCACTAACAGCTCATTTCATTTTTAAATATCATATTGAGCAAAGAAAACTAGTTTTACTTAGACTGTAGTCTATGATTTTAAATTTTAGAACTTTGNAATGTGGTTCCAATTTGGACAATTTTCTGATTATTTTTTAAGATAAACTTTATTTCTAATTTTATTTTAATAAGTCCCACTGATTGTATGCACTAACAGCTCATTTCATTTTTAAAATATCATATTGAGCAAAGAAAACTAGTTTTACTTAGGCTGTAGTCTATGATTTTAAATTTTAGAACTTTGAGGATCCTTAGAAATTATCTGTGCAATATATACGTTTCACATATGACATGCTTAAAATTCAGCCATGTTGAAAAATTAGCTGGTGGCAAATCATACCACCATTTAGTCAAATGCCAAAATCCTTTTGAGTATTCTGAAATACTAATTCAGTCCTCTTTCAAAGTTCTAGGATACAGCTCATCAGAACAAGTGAAAATAATGATAACTGCATAAAAATCTCTATCACTAAAATGTTCCTAAACCTTTTTGCTTGCACCACATAATTTTCTATTTAATTTAAATGGAGCACAACAACCAAGGTGTGTATACATATGTCTGATGCAAAGGTGGTATTTAATAAGAAACATAGAAATTTTAGTACAGAAGTTTATAAATTTAATATAATCCTAGGGTATCATGTAGTAATAACTGACAAATCTTGAGTGAGTGGCTTTCATTACTAAAGATCTTTGGGAACATCAGACATATCTATAAAACACAGCTGATTTCATTTCATAAACTCTATCAAGTCTTAAAATCAGCAAGATTTCTAAGATTCCTTTAAATTATTTGTTGGGATTTGAAATATATACATAGTCATATTATTTGTGTGATTATATGATTAATATTCACTGTAATTTGTTATAAACAGGAGTTGAAAGAACTCATACAACCCGATAACCAAATAACACCCTCAAATCCAATTAAAAATGGGATTGTGATAATATGCATCAAATTTCAGGGCATTGTGCTAAGTAAAATGAGCCAAAGATGGATGCTACATGGTATCACTTATTTTTGAAAACTATCACTTCTGTGATGCACAAGACCGGGGTTCCATCCCTGGGTCAGGAAGATCAAATGGAAAAGGCAATGGCTACCCACTCCAATCTGACACTGTTTCCATGGTGTCACGAAGAGTTGGACATGACTGAGTGACTGAACAGAACTGAACTGACCCACTCCAGAATTCTTGCTGGGAGAATTCCATGGATCGAGGAGCTTGGTGAGCTGAAGTCCTTAGGGTTGCAAAGAGTTGGATATGACTGAGTGACTCACACACACACACACACACACACACACACACACACAGAAATAGATGCCAGGGTGTGAAGGATGGGGGGAACTAGGAAGAAGTTGATATAAGGATGCAAACTTTCAGCATAGGTCTGAGTATAGGTCTGAGTATCTAATGCAAAACATAGTGACTATAGCTTATAATACTGTATTATGTAACTGAAATTTGTTAAGAGAAGAACTTAAATGTTCTCACCAAAATATACACACGGTGATAAATATGTTAATGAACTAATGATGGGAATCCTTTCACAATTTATATGTATATAAAATCACTATGATACGTAATTTAAATATCTTATAATTTCAGTTTTCAATAATACTCAGTAGAGCTGAAAAATATGAATATTCATTAATTTAACAAGTCAGTCAGCTACAATGGGTAGACATAATAGCAAGCATAAAAAAGGGAGACATCATAATCTGGTGAAAAATAATAAACCATAATTAGGAACACAAAGTTCAGCTTTTAAATTGTTCAAAGATTATGTATCTTAACCATGCCACATTAACAAAACAGATTTCAAAGGTTATATAATACCATGTGGCTTGAATCATACATTGAATAGAGCAGCAAACCTCATGTATAGAAAGTGCTGAAAAAATATTAGGAAAAATCATGAAATACTCTTTATGAACGTTCTCTCATTTATTTTTTAAAGCATGAGGAAGATGCTATTATTTTCCCATTTTACAGACAAGAAAACTAAAGCTCAGACTAATTCATTTGCCAGTTGTTCCACTAAGATATAGCAGAAGTGGGTTTCAACCAAATTCTTAATTCCGGAGTCCTTTTTTTTTTTTTTTTACTACTATGAACTTTGGCTACAGAGCATAATATATTAGATGCTATTTAAATGCCAAATGACTTATGATAAGCAATAAATGATGTCAAAAAAGGGGAAGTATTGATCAATGAAATCTTCACAGAGGAGGTGGAAATTTCTGTAGAAAGGAGAAAAAGACAGAAGTATTTGGTTCAATAAGAGTAAAAATAATCACAAAGCAGGACACTTGGTATGTGTCAGGCTGTATTTTACAAAAATGACTTTGGCAATATCACCTGTTTAGGAGTTCCCATGCTCTTCCAGAACCTTGACATTCCCTATCAAGAGGTGAATTATATTTCTCCTTTTCTTGAAACTCACTACATTTTTGTGACTGCTTTAACAAATAAAATAAAAAGAGAAGTGAAACTGTTAGAAGCTGTNTCACAGAGGAGGTGGAAATTTCTGTAGAAAGGAGAAAAAGACAGAAGTATTTGGTTCAATAAGAGTAAAGATAATCACAAAGCAGGACACTTGGTATGTGTCAGGCTGTATTTTACAAAAATGACCTTGGCAATATCGCCTGTTTAGGAGTTCCCATGCTCTTCCAGAACCTTGACATTCCCTGTCAAGAGGTGAATTATATTTCTCCTTTTCTTGAAACTCACTACATTTTTGCGACTGCTTTAACAAATAAAATAAAAAGAGAAGTGAAACTGTTAGAAGCTGTCCCTTCATATAAGTGTAACGTGGCATGTTAGAGTTCTGCAGAGAAGCAGATATATAGATATATGGATATATAGAAAGAAAGGTTTATTTTAAGGACCTGGATTATATGACTGTGGGGGTTGACAAGTCTGAGATCTGCAGGTCGGCAAACAGGTTAGAAACCCAGGACAAAGTGAAAATTGCAGTTTTGAGACCAAAGACAGTTTCCAGGCAGAATTCTTTCCTTCTTGGGGTATTTCATTTTTCATTCTTAAGTATTTCACTGATTAAATAAGGCCCACCCATGTTAGGGAGAGTAAGCTGCTTTACTGTACTATTGATTTAAGAGTAAGTCACACCTAAAATCTACCTTCACATCTAGACCACTGCTTAACCAAACAATTGAGTACCACAGACTAGTTGACCAAAAATTAAGCAAAACACATGAGCTGAGTAAATATCACATCAACACAATTATATAACAAAAGTCAACTCAAGACATAGCAATGAAAGAATTTGGCTGAATCCAAACTTTTATACATTTGCTTTGGTTATTAGGACTTCAGCTATTTCATTTGTATCAATTTTCAAAAGTGTACATATATATGTCCATCTCATAAATCTGATGATGTCAGTATTTAAATGATAATCAAGACAATATATCTTACAAAGGATAATTTCATTTAACAAAATATTTCCAAGAAAGTACTGCCATCAGTTCCTATCCTAAGACTCCCAGGGAAGTCTACTAATAATATTAGGATTTTGTATTCTTGTCTAAGTTTAAATATGGTTTGTCCTTGGCTGTTAGGAAAATCAGTCGTTAACAAGAGAGCTTTGGAATGACTGCTGAAACTCTGAGGCAGTTTCTATGACACAACTATGATGAGTGTAGACTTTGTGGCCATAGGTCTGATTTTGTCCTGTACTAGCTGTGTGATCTCAGGCAAGTCTCTTAACCAGTCTAAGAATAACAGTTTTCACTTTTCTGTTCAGTCGCTCAGTCGTTTCCGACTCTTCACGATACCATGGACCACAGCATGCCAGGCCTCCCTGTCCAACACCAACTGCTAGAGTCTTCTCAAACTCATCTCCATTGAGTCAGTGATGCCATCCAACCATCTTATCCTCTGTCGTCCACTTCTCCTCCTGCCTTCAATCTTTCCCAGCATCAGGGTCTTTTCCGATGAGTCAGCCCTTTGCATCAGGTTGGAAAGCATTGGAGTTTCACCTTCAACATCAGTCTTCCCAGTGAACACCCAGGANCTCTGGTTCCTCTGCCTTTTTTAAAACCAGCTTGAACATCTGGAATTTCATGGTTCACATACTGCTGAAGCCTGGCTTGGAGAATTTTGAGCATTACATTTTTAGAGAGATGTAATTTGAGTACTAACTTCACTGAATGGTTGAAGGATTAAATAGCATTATATAGATAAGAGCTAGGCACAGAGTATGTATGTTGGGCATACTACTTGGAACAAAGGAAGTATTCAATAAGTATCAAATGCAAAAAAAAAAATGAAGATTAATGATTGTATGTAGATAGCTTCCAAGAACACTGTGCCATTTTTTTAAGTTCTAGGATTGAATAGTCTTTATGGGAACCTGACAAATAGATATATCAAAGATATACATATCTTTTTCATTCTTTTACCCATTCAAAATTATAAAGTAGCAAGCACTGTTTTCTATATTGGAATTTACTGGTGAAGAAAAGAAGACTCAATGGTAAACTTCATTACAGCATAGTGAGTAGAAAATGAGCATTAATAAATTGAACCATGTGAACCCATACTGTGGTAAATGCTTTAAGGAACCCAGCAGGTGGGAGCAAGAATCCTACCTGCACAGGGAGGTACAGATGAGGGCACAAAAACAAGCAAGTCCCTTACTATCTAGGCCCTCAAAGACCATGGTAAGGATTATTCACTTTCTAAGAAGTGCAAAAGAAAGCCATTTCATAATTTTAAGCAGGGGGATGATGTAATCTGATTTGTATGTTTTGAATAATTTCTTTTGTTCCTATGTGAAAAAGAGCTACTAAGGGAGACAAGAAACCAGAAAAACCAAAAAGGGAAGGAAGTTGCCATAAAAACTGAACACGTGTAGGATAATGGAGATTAGGAGAGATGGATTGATTTGAGAAATATGTATAATGTGCAGGAGTCTTGATACAGTGGTGAGGGGAGTTTGAACAGAAGAAAATAATGATTCTAGATTTCCCTAGAAGCTTGGGGGAGATATTATTGACTCAAATTGACATAAAGAAGACTGAGAAGTAAACCTGACTTTTCTTTTTGGGGAGCTAATAATCAGGTGCTTTGGGGGGACATGTCACTGTGGAGTGCTAAGATGTTAGCCAAGTAGAAACACAAAGCAGACAGACATCGTGGACACATACAAGAGGTTTATACTCTAAACAGAACTTTTGATTCCTCAGCATATATTTGCCACATATGGTCTGAGGAGATAGGGAAAAAAGGAAAAGTGAGGAAAGAAAAAGAGAAAAAATGAGGCATGGGTATATCAGAAGAGAATTTTGTGAGAGTACAACTATCTGTTTGTAGGCTACCTGGTTCGTAGTAATTGGTTATGAGAAATGTTCTCTTACAGAATTCTCTCTCCTCTGGAGGCCAGAAGTCAAAAGGTGAGATACTGGCATGGCTGTCCTTGCTCTGAAGGCTCCCAAGGAGAATCATTCCTTGTCTCTCCCAACTTCTGGTTCCTGGCATTGATTGGCTTGTGGCAACATAGCTTCACTCTGTGCCTCTGTCTTCACATGATCTTTAGCTTTCTGGGTCTTAAATCTCTCTCTCCTTTCCCTTACAAGGATGACAGTCATTGAATTTCACCCCCCATTCTATATCCAGCTTGATTTCAATCTCAAATTCTTAATTATAATTTCCAAAAAGCCTATTTTCAAATAAATTCACTTTCACAGGTTAGGATTTGGATCTATCAGTTTGGGGGTACTATTCAGTCTATAACATGGGTTAGAATTATAAATTTGAGTGTAGGAGAAGGAGGAAGAAGCCTGAAAAGGAGATTATGATGCTACTTTCAGAGAATGGGGGTGTCACAGTGGTTAAGCCAGCAAGCATGGCAAGAAGAATGTGGTCGGACTGAGAGGACTATTGCTTTACTATGAATGATAATTAAGAAAATCCATGCAAAACACACAGCATATCACCTTTTAAGTATTTAACTACTATTGTTTTTGTTTTTTTTTTCCCTGTTGTTGAATAGAGAGGCCATAATTTTCTAGAAAAGCACTTTAACCAGCATTGAAAAGTATTCTAGTGAAACTCTCCGGCTATTTGGTTAAGTGATGAATGTTTAAAGGAACTTTAAAAAATGGCCGTACTGAATAATGTAATTTTTATCATCTGCATGGAAAAAATAGAGAACTTAATTGAAAGTCCATTTTAGGATACTCTCTATTAATATTTTAGCTTGCTTAAATTTACTATATGTGTTTTCAAATGGATCAGCTAAGGCTTTGATGTATTAATAGAAAAGGACTGGAGTGATAAATACAAACTGGATTATGAAGAATAACTTAAGGAACAGTGACTTATATTGTTTTTCTAAAATATTTCTAGTATATTTTATATATTGATATATATACATACATATATAGAGATATCAATATATATTAAAATACATATTAAAATGTATCTGTTTTAAGAGTTTTATCTCCTATTGGAGTCATTTCAAATCTAGGTTCTGTGAATAGGACTTGAAACTCACTCTGTGTTGGTGAAATTCTTAACAATGTCTTAAGAGCTCATGAAGATGTGATATCAGAATATAAAATAATTTTAAACTAAATATTTAAAAATAAAATAGCCTAGAACTCCCTTGAACTAATTCTGTTTCCAGTATGTTAAGTTTGATATTAAGATGCACTCGTTTATCAGCTTGCCATTCAAAAGACCTGTAGGCAAAGCCAATCCAACTCATTAGAAAAGACCCTGATGCTGGGAAGGACTGAAGACAGGAGAAAAGGATGACAGAGGACAAAATGGTTGGATGGTATTACTGACTCAAGAGACATGAGTTTGAGCGAACTTTGGGAGATGGTGAAGGACACCGAAGCTTGGCATGCAGCATTTCATGGCGTCACAAGAGTCAAACATGACTGAGCGGCTGAAAAACAACAAATGAAAGGATTTTCAAAGAAGAGTTTTAAAAGGAATAGAGTGGATTTTGATCAGGCATAGTCTTTCAGTATTAAGCTATTTGATCTTAAAAGAATTCAAAGATATATGAGTAGGAACTTGCCTCTTAAAAAAATTTAATAGGACACTGTGGCTGTATTGGAAAGTAGGGGTTCTTACACTTTTATTTTACTAGCAAATATATATATATAAATTATATAAAATTTATTATACATTATAAATATATAACATATATTTCATCAGTGAAGGTCACCATATTCTTTTGAAGCATATATCCCAATAGTATTTTTGCATGTACACATATAACAAATATTTTTTCTATTTACTTAAAAAAGACACATAGAATCATCCAAAATATAATTTGTAAAAGATAAGATGAAAAGTTAATATAAATAAAATTTAAATTATTAATACACCTGAGCCACAGGGTAAACTTATACTTTAGTGCATTAGAGGAGTAATTGGCCTACCATAGTGGTTAGGATTGAAGGCTCAAGAGACAGACTGCTTGAGTTCAGATTGTGGCTCCACCTGTCAGTCTGTGAAACTTAGATTCATGTAAGGTCATCAAAAATTACTGGGCAACAAATGTTTGCAAACCCAATCAATTCCCTCATCTTCCTACATACAAGGGTAACACTAGAAGCAGCCACTTGACTGGAATGTATTTTTAGATTAGGATAAGGTCCCTCTATAACAGGTAGAAGTACATACCCTTATATGATGACATCCAGTATTTGGGATTTACTCAGTTTAGCACTGAACCTTTCTACTTTCTAAACCTCTTCCTAGAAGACCAAGATGGCTGATCAATAATCATGTAACAGCAAAAGATAAAGCATAACATACTAATGTGTTGCACTCAAGAGTACTTAGAATTCTCTAGAGAGATTTTCTAAATAAATCTAAGTTTTTAATTTTATAGTTATTAAATATAATGCTTGAGAAAATGAGAAATTCAAAGAATGAATTAGGCCTTTGATATTTAACCTGCGTTTCTTCAGATCAACAGTATCACCATCAACTGGGAGCTTAATAGAAATGCAGCATCTCAGGACACACTGAAGACTGGACCAGGATCTAAATATTTACAATATGATACCCTGGGTATTTTTAAGCACATCAATTTGGAAAGCACTGACATGGAATAGCCAATAATTGTGCCCCTCGCTGATTGATTTCTATATATTCCAGTTCTGGAAATGCATAAAATCCCCTGTGGTGCTTTTATTAGCTTTTATGTCTATTCTCACCTAAGGACATTCAAGGTCATCTTGGTGGTTTAGGAGTACCATGGGTATTTTTGACTCATAATATTAATAAAAGATGAAATCTCTAATTTAGGACAGATAAGTGATTATTTCCTTTTAACCTAGTCACCTTCTTAGACTTAATTACCATACACAAGTATTATTAGATTGGGGCAAAAGTAATTGTGGTTTTGCATTTGTTGCCTTGGTTGTTTGATACTGGAATATGTTCTTAAATAAATGTGGTTATGTTATACCTCATTTTAATTCTCATTTCTTGCTTTATGTTTTTTATTTGTTAATAACACTGAAAGTGTGTTAGTTGCTCAGTCATGACTGACTCTGCCACTCCATGTACTACAGCCTGCCAGGCTCTTCTCTCCATGGAATTCTCTAGAAAAGAGTGGGTAGCCATTCCCTTCTGCAGGGGATCTTCCCAACCCAGGGATTCAACAGAGGTCATCCCCATTGCAGGCAGATTCTTTACCATCTGAGTCACCATTTCGTACGTATTTTAGACTACAGAAATTATATTAGACAAAAATCAAATCTGGGTGATACAGCAGAGACAATTCACAACATCAGTAATGCATTTGGAACTGCTAACAAATGAGTATACGATGCAGTGGGGTTTCAAGAAGGTTTGCAAAGGAGACGAGAACCTTGAAGATGGGGAGTATAGTGGCTGTTCGTTGGAGGCTGACAATGTCTAATTGAAAGCAATCATTGAAGCTGACCGTCTTACAACCACAGGAAAAGTTGCTGAAGAATTCAACATTGACTATTCTATGGTTGTTTGACATTTGTAGCAAATTGGAAAGGTGAGCTCGTGAGCTGACTGCAAATCAAAAACAATCATCGATTTGAAGTGTCAGTCTTATTCTATGCAGAACTCATTGGAAAAGACTCTGATGCTGGGAGGGATTGGGGGCAGGAGGAGAAGGGGACGACAGAGGATGAGATGGCTGGATGGCATCACCGACTTGATGGGTGTGAGTTTGGGTGAACTCTGGGAGTTGGTGATAGACAGAGAGGCCTGGCGTGTTGCGATTCATGGGGTCACAAAGAGTCGGACATGACTGAGTGACCGAACTGAACTGATGCAACAACACCAAACCATTTCTGGATTGGATGGTGATGTGAGGTGAAAAGTGGATTTTATATGACAATCAGCAATGACCAACTCAGTGGTTGGATGGAGAGGAAGCTCCAAAGCATCTCCCAAAGCTAAACTTGCACCAAAAAAAGTTCATGGTGACTGTTTGGTGGTCTGCTGCCCATCTGATTCACTATAGCTCTGAACCCTGGCGAAACCATCACTTCTGAGAAGTATGCTCAGCAAATTAATGAGGTGCACCAAAATCTGCAATGCCTATAGCCAGTCGGTTAACAGAAAGGGCCTAATTCTTCATGACAATGGCTGGCCATGTACAATCAATGCTTCAAAAGTTAAATGAATTAGGCTGCCAAGTTTTGCCTCATCCACCATATTCACTTGATCTATCATCAACTGACTACCACTTCTTCAAACATCTCGACAACTTATTGAAGAGAAAATGCCTCCACAACCAGCAGGAGGCAGAAATGCTTTCCAAGAGTTCATCAAATCCTGAAGCATGGATTTTTATGCTACAGGAATAAACCAACTTATTTCTCATTGGCAAAAATGTGTTGATCCTCATGGTTCCTATTTTGATTAATAAAGATATATTTGAGTCTGGTTATAATGATTTAAAATTCATGGTCTGAAACTGCAATTACTTTTGTACCAACCTAATATTTCAGCTTATTGTACTGCTTTAAGCCAGTGATTCTCATAAGCTGTGTGTATCAGCATTGTCTAGAAGGTTTGCTAAAGTATAGAGTATGGAACTCCACCTCCAGAACTGCTGATTCATGGAACTTAATTTGCATTTCTAATAAGTTCACTTATGATACTAATGCATGTGGTCCAGGAGCCATACTTTGAGAACCACTGATTTGGTGAGCTGGCTCTGAAATGAAAGGCTCTGGGTTGAAACTGCAGCAATTAATATCAATTAGTGCTGTGGCTTGAACAAGCTGTTACTTCTTGTTCCTATATTCCTGTTCCTGCATTTGCAACATGGGGAGAATTTCAGTATACACCTATATGTATAAATGTAATAATTCATACAAAGCATAATGTCCATTCTTTACTACTGCTTGTAGAGATGCTTGTCAACTCTATTACTCCAAATCAAAGTAGACTGAATAGTTAATGTTATGCATTTTAGCCACTGAATAAGCAAGTTTATTCTTCATGACACTGGACCTATGACAAGTACTTCAAAAAAAATTTCAAATACCAATCCAAGACAACAAAAATATATATAGTTTCTCTTATATCCTGTGGTCTCAATGCTCATTAGTTTATTAAAGGCCCTGGGAAATCCTGCAGTATAGAAACCTGTTTAGCAAAATATTTTCCAGAATTAAATCCTTGAGAATGAATATTATTTGGAATGTGCTTTGAAAAATACCTGCTTAGCTAACTTTCTTTTGAAATGAGGTGCTGTATTTTTTGTACATTGATTTATCAACTTTAGAAAATACTCCTACAAACTAATCAGTATTTCACTGTAAGGGCAGCATATTATCTGATAAGCAACCTTATGAGAATGGATGGAAGACTGTCACACAATTGAAGGGGGTTAAGAACAATGGACAGAAGAAAATGTCCTACTTGTGTACACAAGACTAAGTGAAAAATGTTCTAACCAGGTCTTCTGTAAAGTCCAGATAACGGCACTATAACTCACTGGCTGAAGTGTGATCAACAAGAGAGATGATTCTCAAGAACTTACACTTAGAATATATTATAAATAGATTTCAAATTTATGTTAAAGACTAATTTGTATTAGATTTAAAAGGATAAAAGGGCTTAAAAGGACCTTAGAGATAACCTATGATTTATACCTTTTTTACTAAATAACTTTGTTTAGTCTACCATCTTGCTTATTGCTTTAGGTGAACTCACTCAGATCTACAGCTTTAAATTCATCTGCTAAGTCACTTCAGTCGTGTCTGATTCTGTGCGACTCCATAGACGGCAGCCCACCAGGCTCCCCCGTCCTTGGAATTCTTCAGGCAAGAACATTGGAGTGGGTTGCCATTTCCTTCTCCAATTCATCTATAGGCTGATGAACTAGTCTGGTCTTGACCCTTGAACTCAATTCATATTTCTGGCCACTGGTTTGATCTCTACTGGAATGTCTAATAGAATCTCAAATTTAGGTTGTCTGAACTTGAAATCATGGTTCACTTAAACCTGTCTCCCTCATGTTCTCCAAACCAATTTATTTTGTAATCTTCTCTAACTTGGTAAATGACAAGCCCATGTTACTACCACCTCGTGCCACAAACCCTGGTACCATCCTTGATTCTTCCTTCTCACATTTCACTTTCAATCCATCACCAAGTCATTCAGATTGCCTTTTAAATACACTCAGACCCAAGCTTCATCTATCCACTCTCACTTCTACCACCTAGTTGAAACCACCTACATCTATCACCAAAATTAGTGTATTTCCACACTGGTCTCCCTGTTTTCTATCTTGGGAAGCCAACAATGCAGTCTCACAGAATGATCCTTTCGAAAGGCAAATCTGACAACAAATATTGCTTAAAACTTTAAAATGGTTTAACACTCTTCCACCTTACTCTGAGTAAAACTCAAAATACTTGTTAAAACCTCTAAAGTACTGTGAGTTCTGGACCCCCTCCCACCTCTGATATCATGCCCTACCATCTTTCTTATGATTTACTGTGTCTACTGCTCTTTGTATAATAATGCATCAAGAATATTCCCATCTCAGTGAATTTGCATATGCTATGCCAGTGCTTTATACACTCTTTCCCAGATATATATATATGGCTCACTCTCTTGCTTTGTGGTGGCTCAGATGCTAAAGAATCTACCAGCAATGCAGGAGATCTGGGTTCAGTCCCTGGGTCAGGAAGATCCCCGGGAGAAGGAAATGGCTACTCTAGCATTCTTGCCTGGAGAAGTATATGGGCAGAGGAGCCTGGTGGACTACAGTCCATATGATCACAAAGAGCTGGGCACAACTGAATGACTAACAGTTTAACTGTAGATACTGAACATGAGATGGGACATGTACAATTATGCTTCATGAGCTACAACTACTTCTACTGCCAGCCCTTAACTCTCATACAAGTTAACACTGACATATACATTCATTATTATTATCATCTATTTTTTCCCATTGGAATGCAATTTCCACAAATATTTGCTCACTACTTCATCCCCAGGATCTAGAGCAGATCTTAGCACATAAAAGGTGTCAATAAATGTTTGTTGCCTGAGTGGAGTGCCTACGTTATCTATGCCTCCAGCTCAAACTCTCACCTTACATTTTCACCAAACCATCATCTACCCAACATAAGAGCTATTAGTGATTTAATGATTTCCTTGAAGCAGTTGAAGCTATTCCAATTCTTATTCTCTACTATTCAACATATTCATCTTTGGAGCTAGAGATGGGCAATACTTCCTTTTCTTACATTTTTTCTGATCATGTGATAGAATGGAAGAGGCATGGATATTATATGAGATGAAATTTCTGGTTAGGACACTGACATCTCACATTTTTATTTCTATTATGTTTTTATTTATTTTAATTCCTTCTACAACCCTTGGTATTATGCTCACTTTTATGGCCAAGGATCTAATCACATGCACTGGTTAGGACAGGCAAAAGCAAAACCCAAAAGAATAACAACAAAATTGCATGTTTTTATAATAAGCAAATCAAACAACATATTATGTTACAATATATTAAGTGTATTCCATATTTATTGACCACAGCTCTCCATAACTTGGGACTTTTCAAAAGGTGGCTGGTTTAAGATCTTGATATATGATTAAAAAGGAGGGAAACAGTATGAGCTGAATCTAAAAATAGGCAAGTCTTGTTTTATTCTGACATTTCAGCCAGCAGCTCCAGGCCTCTTTGGGGAAAACAAGTATCAAACAGGAGGACAGTGGCTCTGTTCCTTGTTTATAATCTACAGGGACCTGCTGATGGCTGACAACACTTAAACAATTTAAAGAGCCCAATCTCTATGCTCTAGAAGAATTTCCATGAATATGTAAAAGTCTCCATGAGAACTCCGGTGTTTGGAAACATCATGGTAAAATTTTGATTGAGGCTTAGTATTGATTAACCTCTTTTAAGTTCTGGCAGTTACATTTCTGCCATTAAGCAGTTTGTCCATGCACTTAATATTGGGAAAAATGAACACCAGAGGTCAAGGCTTTAATAAGAAAGGACCTTTTTGTCTTTTCACATTCTATCTTCAGCAGAATACAGTCTCTCCAATATTCCTACTAGTGACTATCAAAAGTGCATATGGAATCCAGGAGCAACAGAAAGTCCTTGAAAAGAATGCTGAAAAGAGGAGACAGGAGACCAGATTTCTTTTTTTTATCTTCTAACTTTTACCTGCCACTTCATAAATCATTTGAATTCTCAGTGATTTCACTTCTTATCTGTATAATGTGAAAGATTAAGTTTGTATCCTACCTCTCAAAGATATTTGCTAAGAATGAACAAAGTTAATGTAGCCTCATGACATGAGATAATCTAAAATAGACATTTTGGNGAAACCATCACTTCTGAGAAGTATGCTCAGCAAATTAATGAGGTGCACCAAAATCTGCAATGCCTATAGCCAGTCGGTTAACAGAAAGGGCCTAATTCTTCATGACAATGGCTGGCCATGTACAATCAATGCTTCAAAAGTTAAATGAATTAGGCTGCCAAGTTTTGCCTCATCCACCATATTCACTTGATCTATCATCAACTGACTACCACTTCTTCAAACATCTCGACAACTTATTGAAGAGAAAATGCCTCCACAACCAGCAGGAGGCAGAAATGCTTTCCAAGAGTTCATCAAATCCTGAAGCATGGATTTTTATGCTACAGGAATAAACCAACTTATTTCTCATTGGCAAAAATGTGTTGATCCTCATGGTTCCTATTTTGATTAATAAAGATATATTTGAGTCTGGTTATAATGATTTAAAATTCATGGTCTGAAACTGCAATTACTTTTGTACCAACCTAATATTTCAGCTTATTGTACTGCTTTAAGCCAGTGATTCTCATAAGCTGTGTGTATCAGCATTGTCTAGAAGGTTTGCTAAAGTATAGAGTATGGAACTCCACCTCCAGAACTGCTGATTCATGGAACTTAATTTGCATTTCTAATAAGTTCACTTATGATACTAATGCATGTGGTCCAGGAGCCATACTTTGAGAACCACTGATTTGGTGAGCTGGCTCTGAAATGAAAGGCTCTGGGTTGAAACTGCAGCAATTAATATCAATTAGTGCTGTGGCTTGAACAAGCTGTTACTTCTTGTTCCTATATTCCTGTTCCTGCATTTGCAACATGGGGAGAATTTCAGTATACACCTATATGTATAAATGTAATAATTCATACAAAGCATAATGTCCATTCTTTACTACTGCTTGTAGAGATGCTTGTCAACTCTATTACTCCAAATCAAAGTAGACTGAATAGTTAATGTTATGCATTTTAGCCACTGAATAAGCAAGTTTATTCTTCATGACACTGGACCTATGACAAGTACTTCAAAAAAAATTTCAAATACCAATCCAAGACAACAAAAATATATATAGTTTCTCTTATATCCTGTGGTCTCAATGCTCATTAGTTTATTAAAGGCCCTGGGAAATCCTGCAGTATAGAAACCTGTTTAGCAAAATATTTTCCAGAATTAAATCCTTGAGAATGAATATTATTTGGAATGTGCTTTGAAAAATACCTGCTTAGCTAACTTTCTTTTGAAATGAGGTGCTGTATTTTTTGTACATTGATTTATCAACTTTAGAAAATACTCCTACAAACTAATCAGTATTTCACTGTAAGGGCAGCATATTATCTGATAAGCAACCTTATGAGAATGGATGGAAGACTGTCACACAATTGAAGGGGGTTAAGAACAATGGACAGAAGAAAATGTCCTACTTGTGTACACAAGACTAAGTGAAAAATGTTCTAACCAGGTCTTCTGTAAAGTCCAGATAACGGCACTATAACTCACTGGCTGAAGTGTGATCAACAAGAGAGATGATTCTCAAGAACTTACACTTAGAATATATTATAAATAGATTTCAAATTTATGTTAAAGACTAATTTGTATTAGATTTAAAAGGATAAAAGGGCTTCAAAGGACCTTAGAGATAACCTATGATTTATACCTTTTTTACTAAATAACTTTGTTTAGTCTACCATCTTGCTTATTGCTTTAGGTGAACTCACTCAGATCTACAGCTTTAAATTCATCNGTATTAGATTTAAAAGGATAAAAGGGCTTCAAAGGACCTTAGAGATAACCTATGATTTATACCTTTTTTACTAAATAACTTTGTTTAGTCTACCATCTTGCTTATTGCTTTAGGTGAACTCACTCAGATCTACAGCTTTAAATTCATCTGCTAAGTCACTTCAGTCGTGTCTGATTCTGTGCGACTCCATAGACGGCAGCCCACCAGGCTCCCCCGTCCTTGGAATTCTTCAGGCAAGAACATTGGAGTGGGTTGCCATTTCCTTCTCCAATTCATCTATAGGCTGATGAACTAGTCTGGTCTTGACCCTTGAACTCAATTCATATTTCTGGCCACTGGTTTGATCTCTACTGGAATGTCTAATAGAATCTCAAATTTAGGTTGTCTGAACTTGAAATCATGGTTCACTTAAACCTGTCTCCCTCATGTTCTCCAAACCAATTTATTTTGTAATCTTCTCTAACTTGGTAAATGACAAGCCCATGTTACTACCACCTCGTGCCACAAACCCTGGTACCATCCTTGATTCTTCCTTCTCACATTTCACTTTCAATCCATCACCAAGTCATTCAGATTGCCTTTTAAATACACTCAGACCCAAGCTTCATCTATCCACTCTCACTTCTACCACCTAGTTGAAACCACCTACATCTATCACCAAAATTAGTGTATTTCCACACTGGTCTCCCTGTTTTCTATCTTGGGAAGCCAACAATGCAGTCTCACAGAATGATCCTTTCGAAAGGCAAATCTGACAACAAATATTGCTTAAAACTTTAAAATGGTTTAACACTCTTCCACCTTACTCTGAGTAAAACTCAAAATACTTGTTAAAACCTCTAAAGTACTGTGAGTTCTGGACCCCCTCCCACCTCTGATATCATGCCCTACCATCTTTCTTATGATTTACTGTGTCTACTGCTCTTTGTATAATAATGCATCAAGAATATTCCCATCTCAGTGAATTTGCATATGCTATGCCAGTGCTTTATACACTCTTTCCCAGATATATATATATGGCTCACTCTCTTGCTTTGTGGTGGCTCAGATGCTAAAGAATCTACCAGCAATGCAGGAGATCTGGGTTCAGTCCCTGGGTCAGGAAGATCCCCGGGAGAAGGAAATGGCTACTCTAGCATTCTTGCCTGGAGAAGTATATGGGCAGAGGAGCCTGGTGGACTACAGTCCATATGATCACAAAGAGCTGGGCACAACTGAATGACTAACAGTTTAACTGTAGATACTGAACATGAGATGGGACATGTACAATTATGCTTCATGAGCTACAACTACTTCTACTGCCAGCCCTTAACTCTCATACAAGTTAACACTGACATATACATTCATTATTATTATCATCTATTTTTTCCCATTGGAATGCAATTTCCACAAATATTTGCTCACTACTTCATCCCCAGGATCTAGAGCAGATCTTAGCACATAAAAGGTGTCAATAAATGTTTGTTGCCTGAGTGGAGTGCCTACGTTATCTATGCCTCCAGCTCAAACTCTCACCTTACATTTTCACCAAACCATCATCTACCCAACATAAGAGCTATTAGTGATTTAATGATTTCCTTGAAGCAGTTGAAGCTATTCCAATTCTTATTCTCTACTATTCAACATATTCATCTTTGGAGCTAGAGATGGGCAATACTTCCTTTTCTTACATTTTTTCTGATCATGTGATAGAATGGAAGAGGCATGGATATTATATGAGATGAAATTTCTGGTTAGGACACTGACATCTCACGTTTTTATTTCTATTATGTTTTTATTTATTTTAATTCCTTCTACAACCCTTGGTATTATGCTCACTTTTATGGCCAAGGATCTAATCACATGCACTGGTTAGGACAGGCAAAAGCAAAACCCAAAAGAATAACAACAAAATTGCATGTTTTTATAATAAGCAAATCAAACAACATATTATGTTACAATATATTAAGTGTATTCCATATTTATTGACCACAGCTCTCCATAACTTGGGACTTTTCAAAAGGTGGCTGGTTTAAGATCTTGATATATGATTAAAAAGGAGGGAAACAGTATGAGCTGAATCTAAAAATAGGCAAGTCTTGTTTTATTCTGACATTTCAGCCAGCAGCTCCAGGCCTCTTTGGGGAAAACAAGTATCAAACAGGAGGACAGTGGCTCTGTTCCTTGTTTATAATCTACAGGGACCTGCTGATGGCTGACAACACTTAAACAATTTAAAGAGCCCAATCTCTATGCTCTAGAAGAATTTCCATGAATATGTAAAAGTCTCCATGAGAACTCCGGTGTTTGGAAACATCATGGTAAAATTTTGATTGAGGCTTAGTATTGATTAACCTCTTTTAAGTTCTGGCAGTTACATTTCTGCCATTAAGCAGTTTGTCCATGCACTTAATATTGGGAAAAATGAACACCAGAGGTCAAGGCTTTAATAAGAAAGGACCTTTTTGTCTTTTCACATTCTATCTTCAGCAGAATACAGTCTCTCCAATATTCCTACTAGTGACTATCAAAAGTGCATATGGAATCCAGGAGCAACAGAAAGTCCTTGAAAAGAATGCTGAAAAGAGGAGACAGGAGACCAGATTTCTTTTTTTTATCTTCTAACTTTTACCTGCCACTTCATAAATCATTTGAATTCTCAGTGATTTCACTTCTTATCTGTATAATGTGAAAGATTAAGTTTGTATCTTACCTCTCAAAGATATTTGCTAAGAATGAACAAAGTTAATGTAGCCTCATGACATGAGATAATCTAAAATAGACATTTTGGCTGTGACCTTGGCATAAAGAGAGATTCATTCCTATATCTTGTATCCCCCAGCTCAAAACAGGCATCATGAGAAGTTTCCATCTACCACTGGTACTTATGCAACCATCTAAAGAGCCAATCCTCCAACTTTGTAACAGAGTTAGTGATAAGAGAGTATAAAGTGGGAAAAAATGCTTTTTTGGGCTCTCTTCCTCAAACCACAGATGGTAGTATGAAGTGATTTTATTGTTGTTTAATCACTACGTTGTGTCTGACTCTGCAACCTCATGAACTGTAGCCTGCCAGGTTCCTCTGTCCATGGGAATTTCCCAGGCAAAGATACTACGGTGGGTTGTCATTTCCTTCTCTTGGGGATCTTTCTGATTGAGATATGGAACCTGTGTCGCCTGCATTGGCAGGCAGAGCTTTAACCACTGAGTCACCTGGGAAGCCCCCATGAAAATGACTTTATAAAGTTGTTACTAGTATTCCCATTTATAACTGAAGCAATTGAAATCCAGAAGAGCTCAATATTCTACCTAAAATTATAAAATGATTAAACGGTGGAAATAAAACACTACCTTTGATGCAGAGCTAATTATACTTCACCTTTCTTTTAGCAGGCTTCTGGGTAACTTATTCCTTATGGCCTAAGGCCTTGCATTTAATCCTTTCCCTCATTTTGGTACCTTATCTACAGACAAATATGAGATGAAACCATTAAAAAAAAATGTACAAACTATAACAAACTTTGGCCAGAGGTCACCCAAACCTCAAAGGTTGTAAATTTCATCTTCAAATGTTCCTATCATTTTCATTTTGCTAGTTATAGTAGAATAATTCATCAAGAGGAAAGTTATATTAGTGAATCACCCCCCAAACCAACAGTAATGGAGCACGGTTATAGGATATTTCTGGGGAAAGTTAGGAATTAAGAGGAGAAGGACACAAGAAGAGCTTTCTGGGGATGTTGATCACGGCATATTTTCCTATGTGTATTAACTTTGTGAAAATCCCTATATGTTACATATAAATAAAGATTAACAATGTATATGCTACTGCCTCCTTAAATTTAAGGTTTGAGATGAGAGAGATCAAGAAATACACTTTTCTCCAAAACTAGCACGTTCTATTGTGTAAGGAATACTAGAAGTTTATATATTTAAATTTTGCAAACTGCATTTTTGAGGTCTTTTACTTTGGGGAGTCAACTATTTTTGAAAGGCTAAAAGAGCAGAGTATCCGTTTCCAAATGATCTTCCTGGAAAGACAAAGATGAAGCATTAGAAACATTTTGCCTCTAGACGGCATCTGAAGCAGCATTTTCTCTTCCATGTTGGCAGAGATGGAAACGTCTCACATTGCCCTAAGGGGATAAATTCACAGGCTGCTAGTCAGGACAGGTTTTGTGTGATATGGACATCTGTCTAATAAGAGCTAGAAGAGGATTGCCATGCATTTGACAGCTAGGAGACAACTGAACAGCCTCTAGATAGTAATGATTTCTGTCACAGTCAACCTACCACAAACAGATGGTGAGAAGTGACTTTGAGTTGAAAGATTCCTTTGCCTACCCTTAATCCCTAAGTTCTCTGGCCTTCTTGCCCCCCCCCCCCCTTTTTTTTTTTTTTTGTATTTTTTTTTTTTCTTTT
>SJYV01040236.1:549743-609991 GCA_006410875.1 Neotragus pygmaeus
CCCCCCCCCCCTTTTTTTTTTTTGACAAATGTGATCTTTCGTTCTTTGCTGATGCAAGACAGTCCATGTGGGCCTTGTATTTAAATCTGCAGTAATCTAGGTAAAGAAGTGTGAGAAGTTTCTTTAGATACATTCAAGAATTAACTTTCCACAGCAACCTTGTTTTTTTTTTTTCTTTTCCCCCTTTTCTCATCTCATATCAAATAGGCAGCTTATGGAAAGAAATAGGAGTATCATGGAAAAAAAAAATTGCTAAAACTAGAGAATATTTACAAGCAATTCCCAAATCTAGAGATCATTTAGTTTTCTTGAATACATGAATATTTTATGAACTTGTAATATCAAGGCTTTCTGCCCTTAAATATCTGTCCAAAATGCTTTATATCATCTGTTGGCAAATGATTTTAACATTCACTTTTCACCTGATATATCTTCCTGCTCGTACAATTCATTTCAGAGGCATAACTTGTTTTCTTTGCTAAGATTTCATTTCCTCTCATCTCAGAATTTGATGAAATCTATTTCTTAGTTCCTCGTTTCCCAGTGAAACCTGACAACAAGTATCAGACCGAATGTAGCTGTCCTATATGAAGTAATTCATTTCTGTCAAAGATTAGACATTATTTTTTGCTTGACATAAGATGACTGATACTGTTCTGTGAGATCCCAAAGGTACAACTTAACCACTTAAGAGCTAAGACTCATTTTAAGAAATTCATTCCATTCAGAGGATAAAGTTTTGATTTGGGAAGTTAGATGGCAGACACAGTGAGGAAGAGGGATAGCTAGAGGAATTAAAAAATAATAATTTAAAATTAATACCATCTTAGGCCAAAAGCAGTTATATAGCTATTCTGATCTTAAAAGAGGTTTAAATTATGTGTCCACTCTACATTGTGTCTGAGACCTGACTGCACTCAGAGTGTGCATTCAGCATCTTCAGTAACAAGAGAGTAGATCTCACTCTAGCCTACCCAAGTAATATATTAAAAAAAAAAAAAAAGCAATCTTTCACAACAGACTGAAGTAAATGGATAGTATGATTTGTGGCAGAGGAAGATTTCAAAGAAGGAAATCTTGATAAGGCAAGGGACCTTAGAAGTTGAACCAGGTGTTTTTTTTCCTATTTGTTTTATAGCATTTAGTGAGCTTATTATTTAAATAAGAAATTTGATTATTTAAAGGTATAGGCTGCTTCCTCTTACCTAGTGGGTCAGTTATAGAAGTTGAGAAGGGCAAGTCCAAGGATTGGACTCTCTTTCCATGTTCCTACCTTGACCACAACAGCTCAGTTTGATTCTTTCAAAGGTCAGATGTCTTTGTAATATTTCACTCAAAAAAAACTTAGTTCCAAAATAAAACAAATAAGCAGATATCTGGAAAAACAGAAAAAAAATCTAGTCAAAAAGTCACTCTACTATATGGTGATTTTACATGCAAAGTGATGGAGCCAGCCCTCAGATGACACTGACTTCCTCCACTGCTGCTATTTTTGAGCCATCATTCACTATTCTGGGGGGCAGTTTCTTCATGTTTTAAATAAGGACAAGAAACACAGCCTCTTCTTTGATTCCTATAAGGATGGAAGTGCAGATCAAATTAGATTATAGCTATAGATAATTGTTTTAGAAACTTAAGATGTGACAAACAGCAATAAGTGCTTTGTAATAGAAATTCCAGGCAACATCTTGCTGTATGCTTACCCAAAGAGCATTTCCCCACAGATGATAGACAAGGAATTAGGATTATTTCAGAATTAGAATGGTTGCTTTTATTTATTTACTTGTTATTAGGTATAGCAAGGTATAGGGGCATGAATTAATTTCCTTATGACTGGTTGAGACTGTGAATAGGTCATATAAGGGGTCTAGGGCTTCCCTGGTGGCTCACAGATAAAGAATCAGTCTGCCAATGCAGGAGATGCCAGTTTGATCTTTGAGTGAGGAAAAATCCCCTGGAGAAGGAGATGGCAACCCACTCCAGTATTCTTGCTTGGGAAATCTCATGGACAGAGGAGCCTGGCGGGCTACAGTCCATGGGCTCACAAACAGTCAGATACAACTGAGTGACTAAGCAACAACAAAAACAGGACTATGGAGAAATTATCAAATTGAGGGCCTACTATGATCAAATATAATATTAGGCACTTGTATACATTATTTCATTTAATCCTCAAAAGAGTTCTGTGTACAGACAAGAAAACTAAGATTAGATAACGAAGGTTCTTTGGAACACAGGCAAAAGGAATTTTAATGCTGGGTACCTAAATTTCAACCCAAATCTAATTTCTAATTCTTTGATGGACACAGTGACACAGCATACCTCCCTTGTCTACTCTGTATAATGCTGGGAGAAATATCAATAACCTCAGATATGCAGATAATAGCACCCTTATGGCAGAAAGTGAAGAGGAGCTAAAAAGCCTCTTGATGAAAGTGAAAGAGGAGAGTGAAAAAGTTGGCTTAAAGCTCAACATTCAGAAAACGAAGATCATGGTATCTGGTCCCATCACTTCATGGGAAATAGATGGGGAAACAGTGTCAGACTTTATTTTTGGGGGCTCCAAAATCACTGCAGATGGTGACTGCAGCCATGAAATTAGAAGTCGCTTACTCCTTGGAAGAAAAGTTATGACCAACCTAGACAGTATATTCAAAAGCAGAGATATTACTTTGCCGACTAAGGTCCGTCTAGTCAAGGCTATGGTTTTTCCTGTGGTCATGTATGGATGTGAGAGTTGGACTGTGAAGAAGGCTGAGCACCGAAGAACTGATACTTTTGAACTGTGGTGTTGGAGAAGACTCTTTAGAGTCCTTTGGACTGCAAGGAGAATCCAACCAGTCCGTTCTGAAGGAGATCAGCCCTGGGATTTCTTTGGAAGGAATGATGGTAAAGCTGAAACTCCGGTACTTTGGCCACCTCATGTGAAGAGTTGACTCACTGGAAAAGACTCTGATGCTGGGAGATTGGGGGCAGGAGGAGAAGGGGACGACCGAGGATGAGATGGCTGGATGGCATCATGGACTCGATGGACATGAGTCTGAGTGAACTCCAAGAGATGGTGATGAACAGGGAGGCCTGGCGTGCTGCAATTCTTGGGGTCACAAAGAGTCGGACACGACTGAGCAACTGAACTGAACTGAACATGGTGCTACTGATGGAAATTCATCACAAATAAAATCTAGATCCTGTGGCTCCTCAGCTTGCTTCCTGGTAGTCTGTGGGTTACTGCTTCCTGTTAGCTCAGCAGCTCCCCCAGCAGCACCCCAGCCAGCCTCTGCCTAAGGACTGAGGACCTGTTCTCATGTGGGACAACTCAGTCAAGGTCTCTACCCCAAAATGGGCCACAGCCACATTCTTGCCAACGAGCCTGAATCTTAAAGTTTTGGGATTCATTCTTCCCCAAGTTGTTCTTTCCTTGATTACGCCCCCTCAGCCCTAGCGTTTCCTTCAGTGTTATCTTTTACTCTGTCTTTGCTAATTTCCTATGAATCTTTTTTTATATTTAAATTTAAAAGAAAGAAAACAAGAAAATCTAGACCATTGATGAACACATAGGTGATAGGGAAGCAGGACCTCATTCATTGATTCAATCACTTATTCAACAAATAGTTACTGTGCAGCTACTCTGTGCCATGTACTGCTCTAGAAGTCTGAGAAAGAGCTGTGAAAAAGATAAAAAAAAAACATTTTTTTTGACATTTTGTAGCTTACATCATATTAGAGAACACATAATATAAGGAAGAGTATCACCCAAGACAAATATTCAAATATTGGTTTATGTTGACTAATACAATACATATAAAGGGTGATACATTTCAAATGAATTATCAATATTATAGGCACATTCTAAGAGGCCAACTTTTGATTTTATTTGGCCAAAAGTTATGCATGCAACATTCTAAAACAGCTTGTATAAAACTGAAATTAAACACAACTCAAGTATTATTGCCAAGATATATAGTCTCACTTATATTTTTTTAGCTTCACATTAAAAAAAATCTTTTAGCCAAATTATTTACATAATATTTTTTATCCAAGCTCAGGTCTAAAGACTACTTAAATCTTCATTAAATTAATTATTTGCATGTTTTTGAGGAATAATGACTTTGTTATATGCAAGCCTCAGTTAATTGTGTCTACATAAAAATTCTTAACTTCTCTATACATTTCTTAAAAAAAGAAAAGAAGCAGAAAAGCTTCACTGTAAATTCCAGATTTGGTCTAATTCCCATGAAACAAGAGAGTACAATATCCTTGGGATAATATATTGGTCTTGGTAAAAGTCAGCCTCTTATTAGCTTTCTTGGTTCCTGTATAATGCACTGAGAATTCAAACGTCGGATCTAGTTATTTATCCTTATCTCTTCACCCCTGTTAACTAATTCACTGCCATTTAAATTGAACTTAGCTCTTCTTTCCCTGCACATGTATGACTTGACATTTACACTCATTAAATTTCATATTCCACCCCTGAACCCTTTAACAAAGAACTTTCCACAAAACAACTAGATTTTTTTGTTGCTGTAGTCACTCCATTTACTTTATTTCTAACTATAAAACTGAAAACATCTATTTGAATAAAATATTAATAGTAGGTAGTAACAAACACTAGTCACCTGAATTTCAGTCCTCAACTGCAGGGGTTGGGGAAAGGGAGGACTGCTTTATTGCTTTACACCCAGAGAAAAATTCAGTTAGAGTCTTGAAATGACAATGAACTGTCCATATTTTAGAAGTTTAGAATAGTACATGCAATTCAAATTTATAAAACAGTCAAAAAATGGGAATGCCTTTGCTATCTAAATTTTGTTAATTTAGTACTAATGACTAAAGTGATTTATTTTCCATGAATCTATGATGTACTCTATGTAATAAACTACACTGTCCAATAAATTTGTAAATACATCATTGAGTCCACTGTATATTATCCATTAAATGCTGGGTTAAAATACATTTTTCTTTATGTGATGTTTAACAATGCCTATTTTTAAAAATTTTTAATAAAAACTAATTGAAATGTGGCTTATATTTTTTCCCTTCAGAGTATCTATTTGCCAGCCAAATGACTCAGGGTTCAAAAAATGTAAGTTTACTCTTTCTAGTGATTTATGAGGTGGGCTACTATATTATCTGGGTATTTTAAAACTTTTTCCCTAATACATTTAAAATTAATCTCAATCTAGTTCAGCTAATTGAGATCTTGTCCTCATTGTCCCTAAAAGCAGGTGCATGTATTCATATTTTATCAACTGACAAATGAAGGAAAGTTTAATTTTTCCCTCTAATAAACATGACCGCCACACAACTTTTATTTTTAATTGAACACCTTTTGTTCCAAATTTTTGGTCCTCTGATGCATATTTAAAATGTTTTCATGCCAACCAAATATTACATGCTATTGTTGCTTCATTCTCCATCAACTCCCTTTGAATACATTACATACACTAGCTAAATTTTATTTTACAATGCTCTTAATACTGGAGCAGTTTATTGCCCCTTAGAGGTTTTCTGTGAGGCCATGGTTTACTAACAATTAGTTTTAAAAATCTGCCACACATAAAAATATTTATGCTTAGTTTACATATACTCCCCTGGAGACAGAGAGATAAAATTGTATGCACTCCCTCTGAGATAACTCTGCACACCATTACATTTTTACCATCTTCATGTTGATAGCAGTTCTTCTCTGGCCTATCCAGTAGGGGAAAAAAAAAATGTGTCCTTTTATTAAAACAGCATTTTCACATGCTGATTCACCTATAGCTTTACTTCTATTCATCCAGATTCAGGCTCACAATCACATTTACACAGTATTAAAGACTGCCAAAGGGACAATGTTTGCCACAGGAAGGACCAGTACAGATCATTAAAAAAAAAATTCTCTAGTGCTATATGGAAAGGTAGCTGTAAGTTGGCCTAAGCAAATAGCATGTCTTTCTAATAGAATTATACAAAACTATGCAGTATAAATATATTCATTATCTGAGCTGCCTTTTTTCCATGTATTCACAAAAGTAGGATTTTGTCTCTTAAATTTTTTTTGTTCTTATTAAAAATGTATTATATGCTAAATTAATAAATTTAGTATGCTCTGTGTTAAACTGATAGTTAATTTCAGCCTTTATAATTCAAACCTCCCTTTTTACTTTAGCCATATTTCACAACTGGCACATCTTATTATCTTTATAGAAACAAATGGAATACTTAAGATTTGGGGTGCTTACATTCTGATTTCTGGAAAAAAAAAAAGACTGTTCGAGGAAAAATGAAACATCTATCCTAGCATGTTTTTTATAAGATGCAGCTTGTAGCAACATCAGAGAGTGCTCTGTGGAAGAGAGAATTTGAGACATTTGCTTTGGGGTTTAGATCTTTCGCTCACTGATTGTGTGATGTGGGGCCAGACTTTCAATGCTTCATTTTATAATTAGTCCAAAGCAGTGATACTAGGAAATATTGTATGGCAAATGTGCAAGTGTTACATTAAAGAGAGAATATTTTGTATAAAAAAGATATGGAGGAAATTTGGGAAAAATATTGAGGACATCTGAAAGCATCATACATTGTTTTGAAGATTTGATGAGTTGGTATGTAAAATAACAGTTATGCCTAGGGAACTGACTTCTCTACATGTTTGAAGTAGACTCACTTGCTAAGATTTGAGGATTCATCTAGGAAAATATCATCTAAAGAATGTCAGGATTTTTATATTATACCTTTCCAATGGTCCGATTTTAGCACGGGAATATATACAGCATTTTTATGAGCCAGCATCACTTCCTGAGCTCATCTTGCTCCTCAGGATCATTTCTGAGGCAGTGAGTAGAGACACTGATAGTGATGTGAAGCTGGTAAGGAAGGCAGGAGACAGATTTTCAAAGACCTTGTATTCTTCCCTAAAGCTTTATAACTGTTTAATTCTAAAGATAATAGAAACTCCTCCTTCCCTAATTTAGAAATACTCAAACAGACCTAACTTTTAATATATAAATATTTTGTCAGTGAAGAAGGTGGCTCAAAAATAATTCAGAGTGCAATCCTAATGAGTAGTGAGTTTACAATGACACTGAGGACCTGAATTAAGGTGGTCTGACTTTCACTTTTCACTTTCATGCATTGAAGAAGGAAATGGCAACCCACTCCAGTGTTCTTGCCTGGAGAATCCCAGAGATGGGGGAGCCTGGTGGGCTGCAGTCTATGGGATCGCACAGAGTCGGACACGACTGAAGCGACTTAGCAGCAGCAGCAGCCAATATCAAAAGGAAATTTTAGATAAGAGACAATCTCTAAGATGACTCCCAATAATCACTGCTTTCTGATAGGCATGCCCTTGTGTTATCCTGTCCCTTTAAGTGGAGGCTGAATTTTTTTACTTCCTTCTCTGACTAAAATATGGCAGATGTGACTGGATGACACTTTCAATATTAGATTATGAAAGGAAGAAATTCTGTCTTGTGATCTCTCTTGGACTATTGCCTGAGAGAAGGAAATTTCCATGCTGTGAAGCAGTGCTGGGGAGAGGCCCATTTGAGAAAAGTATGGGATCTGCTGACAGTCACCAGCAAGAACTCAGATACAGATTCTCCTACTCCCAGCTGGATCTTTGAATGAGACCAAAGTCCCAGTTGACATGGCGAATCGATTGCAACCTGATGAGAAACTTCGAGTCGGAGTCATCAAGCACTGACCTGACAGAATTCTGTATCTACAGAAACAATGATCTAACACATACTCCAAACTCTCCAAACTATGCTTCAGCAGTACATGAAGCAAGAACTTCCAGATTTTCAAGCTGGATTTAGAAAAGGCAGAGGAATCAGAGATCAAATTGCCAACATCCACTGGATCATGGAAAAAGCAAGAGAGTTCCAGAAAAACTTCTACCTCTGCTTTATTGACTATGTCAAAGCCTTTGACTATGTAAACCAAAACAAACGGGAAAATTCTTAAAGAGATGGAAGTACTAGACAACCTTACCTGTCTTCTGAGAAATATGTATGCAGGTCAATAAGCAACAGTTAGAACTGGACATGGAACAACGGACTAGTGCCAAATAGGAAAAGAGTACATCAAGATTATATTGTCACCCTGCTTATTTAACTTATATGCAGAGCACATCATGTGAAATGCTGAGCTGCATGAAGCACAAATTGAAATCAAGATTGCTGGGAGAAATATTGATAACCTCAGATATGCAGATGACACCAGCCTTATGGCAGAAAGTGAAGAAAACTAAAGAGCTTCTTGATGAAGGTGAAAGAGGAGATTGAAAAAGCTGGCTTAAAACTCAATATTCAAAAAACTAAGATCATGGCATTCAGTCCCATCACTTCATGGCAAATAGGTGGGGAAACAATGGAAACAGTGACAACCTTTATGTTCTTGGTCTCCAAAATCATTGCAGATGATAACTGTAGCCATGAAATTAAGAGATGCTTGCTCCTTGGAAGAAAAAATATGACCAACCTAGACAGCATATTTGGAGAAGGAAATGGCAACCCACTCCAGTACTCTTGCTTAGAGAATCTTGCGGACAGAGGATCCTGGTGGGCTGCTGTCCATGGGGTCGCACAGAGTCGGACACGACTGAAGCGACTTAGCATGCATGCATTGGAGAAGGAAATGGCAACCCACTCTAGTATTCTTGCCTGGAGAATCCCAGGGACAGAGGAGCCTGGTTGGCTGCCGTCTATGGGGTTGCACAGAGTCGGACATGACTGAAGCNTTTCACTTTTCACTTTCATGCATTGGAGAAGGAAATGGCAACCCACTCCAGTGTTCTTGCCTGGAGAATCCCAGGGATGGGGGAGCCTGGTGGGCTGCCGTCTGTGGGGTCGCACAGAGTCGGACACAACTGAAGCAACTTAGCAGCAGCAGCAGCAGCTGCTTGCCAGTAATTTTCTAAGACAAAAGTAGCTAGCTCTCAGTGGAAAACCGTTGTTAATAATGTTCCACCCAAGATCAGCTACTTTGCCCTGAAAATCGACCACTCCAAGTTCCATTTCTTACATTTGTCATATGACTAACATGGAAGACTTTGCCTACTGCTTATCTGTAAAGTCCTTTGAAAGAATATTAGACTAGCACAGTCTACTGAGTTTATATCATTACTATGTGGCTTATGATGAATTCATCCTTACTTGTTTTTTAAATGAAGAGAAAACTAGAAAGCATAAGTAGCCACAGTGTAGTTTTTCTGGTCTGTATCGGTAAAATCTAACCCAATTGGGGACAATCTTATTTAACATGAAGGCCTAGATATTATACCAGTCATAAACACTGGATCCCTCTTTCTGTACTAACTCTATAAATCAGTAGATGCTTTAGAGCATACATCTTATCAATCAAATCCAGGCAAACTATGCTAACCTTAAATAATTTTATGAAAAGTGACTGCTGTGTTAAAAATCTATCTTTTGTTTTTTTCTTCAATTGAAGACTTAGTCTTTTACTAGGGGTGGGGGTATTTTCCTTTCATCTTGGGAAGGCTAACCCCAAGGCTTGGAAAAATGATCTGTCATGGTCTCCTGATGCAAGTCAGTAGATATGCAATATTCATCACAAAATATTTGAAATTTAATGTTATTAATATTATTATTAATATCCATATATCAACTTTTTGTAGCCCCCAAACTGTTTTTTNTTGGAAAAATGATCTGTCATGGTCTCCTGATGCAAGTCAGTAGATATGCAATATTCGTCACAAAATATTTGAAATTTAATGTTATTAATATTATTATTAATATCCATATATCAACTTTTTGTAGCCCCCAAACTGTTTTTTTTTAATATTTGTCCTTGACTCTAGGAAAAGAAAATATAGTCTATTAACTCTTTCAACATTTACCCATTCAAGCTTTTTATATTCATTCCCTCTACTGGGCTGGGTGTGAATTATAAGGCAATTAATAAAAAAAATAGTCCCCTGCCTTCAAGAAGAATGTTCTCTAGAGTCGTGCTTTCTAAACTGAAGTCAGAGGATATTGTTTTAGAAGATGAAAATTAGTGTGCTGAGGAAATAAAGTGGATTGTTTAAGCATTAACAATACTTTCTTGCTGGAAGACTTTTCAGAAGCTTTATAAGCTACAGGATATTTTGACTTTCCAAAGGCTTGCTTAGTATAAAGCATTTTAAGCGTATTTAATCAAGAAACATTCTTCAATTAAGAGCTTTAGGATATTATTTGTCACTAAGAAATGCTAGTCTGATGTTTTTCAAGCATATACCCAGTAATTTACAAATTCAGTATCATGCTGACAATCATTTAGCCAATGAATAAGTTAATTTAATGAAATTTTTAGAATTACACAGTTGGTACTTGAAGGTCACTTGAAGATCATTTAATCATTATGCCCCTTTCCCAACATTTGCCTCTACTTTCTACACACAACTTATGAACCAGTTATAAAAGCTAAGTCTTCATAGTTAACTCCAATCAGAGTTGGTCTACTGATCCTACACGTGGTCATTGAATCTGAAACTGTCCTCTAGAGGGCATTATTCCATCCATCAGAATCCCCTACTGCAACTACTTATACTATGAAGACAAAAGCTATGCTTCTGCTTTCTTTGTATGCAGTGCTGAATTAAGGAACTTATATTACAGTGGGCACATCAGACAATAACAATTAAGTAACTAATCATACAGTATAATGACAGAGAATGATAACTCTATAAGGAAAAAGTAAAGTGGAATAAAAAGATTAAAACTGATTAGAGTGGTTTAAGAGGGCCTCTCTAGGAGTAAAAATATTCCATTGAAAAAACAGTGCATATAGAGGCTCTGAGATGAGAGAATGCATATTGACCTCAAAGAGCAGCAGAGAATTAAGTCTAAAAAAAGGGATTAGGGAGAAAAGTGCTATAAAACAATCAGAGAAAAAGTTGATAGGGATAATTTGTTTAGTAAGATTTGAAAGCAAAGGACTGCACATAATTTAGATGCATGATAAATTTAAAAAAATATCTTGAGTGTTGTTTTCTATCTTTTTTTTTTTAATTTTTAATGTTGACTGGAAGTATTTTTCTCTAACTCAGTGTCAATTGTGGAGCTGAACAATCAAGGGAAATGGAAGCAGTTATTTTTCCCCCTTTCTTTTTAAAGTGTTTGTTGAGGTAAAACTCATTAATGTCATAAATTTAACCGTTACAAATGAACAGTTCATTGACATTTCAAACATTAATAATGTTGTCCAACTGCCACCTCTATCTATTTCTAACAGAGAATATCCAATATTAGATAGATATTAGATATCTAATATTAGATACTAATCTATCTAATATTAGATGGACTTCCCTGGTGGCTCAGATGGTAAAGCGTCTGAGATATCCATCTAATATCGAATTCTCTTGCAAAAAAGGAAACCCCATATCCATTAAGAAATTACTGTCCTCCACCCCTCAACCCCTAGAAGCCACCCATCTGCTTTTTATGTCAGCCAAGTTTTTTAAAGCTTCGAGGGCAGATAATTTACTAATGATATTGCAAGATATTCAAAGTATACAACTTGATGACTTAATTTATAAGCATACTTCAAAGATACTGCAAGTTAAATCCAAATCTCTGCAATAAAGCAAATAAGGCAAAAAAGTGAATCACACAGTTTTATTTTGGTTTCCTTGTGTGTATAAAAGTTCTGTTCACACTGTACTATATTGAGTGCGCATAGCATTATATCTAAAAAAAATGAGCAATTAAAAAGTACCTTATTGCTCAAAAGTGCTAACCATCATTCGAGGCTTTAATGAGTCATGGTATTTTTTTCTGGTGGAAGGTTTTGCCTCCATGTTGAAGGCTTCTAGCTGATCAGGGTGGTGGTTTGTGATGCTTGGGGTGACTGTGGCAATGTTTTAGACATAAGACAGCAATGAAATTTCCTACTTGGATTGACTCTTCGTTTCACAGACAATTTGCCAGTAGTGTACAATGCTGTCTGAGAGCACTTCACCCCCTGAACTTCTTTCACAAGAGGAGTCTTTCTTCTCAAACCCAGCCAGGGCTTTATTAACTAAGTTGTTGTTTCATTATAAACCTTTTGCTGTCATTTCAACCATCTTCAGAGCCTTTTCACNTGTACAATGCTGTCTGAGAGCACTTCACCCCCTGAACTTCTTTCACAAGAGGAGTCTTTCTTCTCAAACCCAGCCAGGGCTTTATTAACTAAGTTGTTGTTTCATTATAAACCTTTTGCTGTCATTTCAACCATCTTCAGAGCCTTTTCACTAGAGCAGTTTTGGTCTGAAGAAATCACTTTGTTTCCTTGTCCATAAGAAGCCACTTCTTACCTGTTAAAGTTTTCTCGTGAGATTGCAGTAGTTCAGTCACAGTTCAGGCTGCACTTCTAATTCTAGTTATTTTGCTGTTTCCACCACATCTATAGTTATTTCTTCCACTGAAGACTTGAATCCCTAAAAGGTTTCCATGAGAATTGGTGTATAATATTTCCAAACTACTCTAACATTGAGATTTTGACTCTTCTCGGGAATCAAACATATGGGATCTAGAATGGTGAATTGTTTCCTGAAGATTTTGAATTAGTTTCTCCAGATCCATCAGAGCAATCACTGTCCTTGACAACTGTAACCTTATAAAATGTATTTTTAAAAGAATGACTTGAAAGTCAAAATTATACCTTCGTTCACGGGCTGCAAAAGGGATGCTGTGTTACCAGGCATGAAAACAGTATTAATCTTGTGCATCTCCATCAGAGTTCTTAGGCAACCAGGTGCATTGTCAATGAGCAATGATATATATACATATATATATATTTTTATATTTTAACTGGTCCCATTATTCAAGCTTCCATAATCATCCCACAAATGTTCTATGGAGTCCATTTTGGGGTACTGTAGTAAGACAAAGCTGCTGCTTTTCTGTTTTACCACTTCTAGGTACCATCACCCCAATCAGTGTCAATCAATGAGATCCTCTCCAGGGCCACTATGCAATTTGAACTCTAAACAATCTCTAGTCCCCTAGAAACACCCTGCAAACCCTAATGCATAGCAAGTTTAGACCCAAAGATATTCTAGACCTTTGTTTTAAGAAGGATTTAAAAGTATGAGTCCTCATGTAAGTGTTGGGTGTGTTTGTGGGGAATAGGAGGATGTCTCTTTAAAACTGTATTTATTTATATATTTTACTTATNTTTTAACTGGTCCCATTATTCAAGCTTCCATAATCATCCCACAAATGTTCTATGGAGTCCATTTTGGGGTACTGTAGTAAGACAAAGCTGCTACTTTTCTGTTTTACCACTTCTAGGTACCATCACCCCAATCAGTGTCAATCAATGAGATCCTCTCCAGGGCCACTATGCAACTTGAACTCTAAACAATCTCTAGTCCCCTAGAAACACCCTGCAAACCCTAATGCATAGCAAGTTTAGACCCAAAGATATTCTAGACCTTTGTTTTAAGAAGGATTTAAAAGTCTGAGTCCTCATGTAAGTGTTGGGTGTGTTTGTGGGGAATAGGAGGATGTCTCTTTAAAACTGTATTTATTTATATATTTTACTTACTTATTTATTTTTGACTGTACTGGGCCTTCATTGCTGCATGGACTTTTTACTACTTGTGGTGAGCAAGGGCTACTCTTTATTGCAGTACATGGACTCCTTGTTTCAGTGGCTTTTCTTGTTGCAGTGGTTTTTCTTGTTTCAGTGGTTTTTCTTGTTGCAGTGGTTTTTCCTGTGCAGACTTCAGTAGTTGCCACACATGGACTCAGCAGTTGTGGGCTCTAGAGCACAGACAGTGAGCAGTGAAGTGTTTGTGTGTTTTTTTTCCCTAAGCAGTAGGTCTCAGCAGTGGGCTTAAGATACTCAGTAAGCCATATTGTAAACAGAGGTGCAGACTTTGTTATTCTATTTATAGAGCACAAGCAGAGTACATGTAGCGCAGTGCTTAAGGGCCCTAGGGCTCTTGGAATGGTCAATGAGCATTGGCTTCAACATGCAATCACCAACTATGTTAGCCCCTAATGAGAGAATGAGCCTGTCCTTTGAAGCCAGGCATTGACTTCTCTTCTCTAGAGATGAAAGTCCTACATGACATCTTTTCCCAATAGAAAGCTATTTTATCTACACTAAAAATTTGCGTTTCGTCATACCTATCTTCATGAATTATTTTAACTAGATATTCTGGACAACTTACTACAGCTTTTGTATCAGTACTGGATGCTTCACCTTCATTTTATTTATGTTTTTAATTGAGGTATAGTTGATTGAAAATATCATAAGTTTCATGTATTTCACCTTTCACTTTTATGTTATGAAGATAGCTTCTTTTCTTAAACCTTATGAAACAACCTCTGCTAGCTTCAGGCTTTTGTCCAGCAGATTTCTCAACTCTCTTAGCCTTTCTTGACTTGAAGAGAGTTAGGTCCTTGCTCTGAGTTAGGTAAGCTGCAGCTTAAAGAAATGTTGTGGCTGCTTTGATCTTCTACCCAGACCACTAATCTTCCTATCAACAACAAGAGGTTTCACTTATCTGTCATGTGTTTACTGGAGTAGCACTTTTGATTTCTTTCAATAACTTTTTCTTCACACTCACAACTTGACTAACTGGTACAAGAGGTCTAGCTTTTGGCCTCTCTTAGTTTTCAACATGCTTTTTTACTAAGGTTATTCATTGGTAGCTTTTGATTTAAGGTTGGATATGTGAAACACTTTCTTTCATCTGAACACTTAGAGGCCAGTGTAAGGCTGGCAGTTAGCCTAATTTCAACATTGTTCTATATCAGGGCATAAGGAGACCTAAGGAGAGCGAGAGAGGTGAAGGAATAGCTAGTCAGTGAAGCATCAGAACATGCCTGGTATTTGCTGTTTGTTGTATTATATGGCGGAGAAGGAAATGGCAGCCCACTCCAGTATTCTTGCCTGGAGAATCCTGTGGATGGAAGGGCCTGGTGGGTTGCTGTCCATAGGGTCACACAGAGTTGGACTCAACTGAGGCGACTTAGCATGCTTGCATGCAATGGAGAAGGAAATGGCAACCCACTCCAGTGTTCTTGCCTGGAGAATCCCAGGGAGCCTGGTGGGCTGCCATCTATGCGGTCGCACAGAGTCGGACACGACTAAAGCGACTTAGCAGCAGCAGCAGCAGTATTATATGGGGGTAGTTCATGTAGCTCCAAAATAATTATAATAGTAGCATCAAAGATCACTGATCAGAGGTCATTATAACAAATATAATATGAAAAAGTTTGAAACGTGAGAATTACCAGAATGTGATACAGAAATGAACTGGGCATCTGCTGTTGGAAAATCAGTACCAATAGACTTGCTTGAGGTGGAGTTGCCACCACCTTCTATTTGTAAAACTCACAATCTTTGTAAAGCACACACAAAAAAAATGAGGTATGACTGTATGTATACACTGTGAACAATTCTTAGTTATTGTTAATTATAAAATTCTAGACAAATTCATTGAATTACATCCCATCCCATTCCATTCCATCCTATTCTAGTCATCTATATTGTGGCCCTACTTTGTCAGAACTCTATATAACCTGTCTCTCCTCCAAAAACATGACCAACTTAACTACTCAACATAGTTTGCTTAAATTTTGTCAAATTTACACCCCTCGCCAAACTCACACACACCCACCTTAATCTGTACCCTGGTGGCTCAGCTGGTAAGGAATCTGCCTGCAATGTGGGAGACCTGGGTTTGACCCCTAGTTGGGAAGATCCCCTGGAGAAGGGAACAGCTACCCACTCCAGTATTCTGGCCTGGAGAATTCCATGGACTGTATAATCTATGGGGTCGTAAAGATCTGGACATGGCTGAGCAACTTTCACTAGATCACTAGATCACACACACCTTAATTTTATGGAGAAGTACTTTGAGAAATTAATGGTTAAATAATTTATTAAAGATTACATAGCCCATTATCATAAATCTAGGACCAAGTATTAGAGTACATCTCAGTTTTGTAGTTTATACAGGACAGTGGATTTGGAAAAAGTTTGTTCTTTCTTTACATCACTTTGTATCACCTAGTATAGCACCTTTCCTTGCATCCTGGAAGTTTTTGATGAATATCTTGAAAGACCATTAATCTTCACTAGAATGTCAACCTACATATACAGAACTATTCTAGAGATCTGTACTAACACTGATCTTACTAAAAATTAAGTGTCTAAGACAACACTGAGAAATATTAAGAGAAAATTAAAAAAACTGGAGATGAATGCGAATGCATGTGTTGCTTTCCTCCAGGGATCTAAATCAAATCCTCATTGTATAATTTGATTTGGTTACTCATTGTTTCTAATTAGAAATAATCACATTTACATGATTTCCCCCTCCTCTTTAGTTTCTCACCAAAATTGCTTTGCTCAATTATGCCACTTTATGGTTTCATGTAATTTGTATCTCTTGACTCAACAGTTCCCCACATCATTTGGAATGTGTTTATTTTTTTAAGAAGTGAAAGTTTGAGAGCTATTCTCAAACTTAGCATGAGACTTAAGTAGCCCAGTAAGTACAGAAGCATGCTAAGAGCAAACTGAGGAATACTTGAAAGTTCAAAACTAGGATGATGCTTATTACTAACTATATGTGAAATTAATTAAAGATTTAATTATTTGAGAAAAAATAAATTGGCAGTTTCTACTTTTTGAGTCATTAAAAACATGTCTATTGCTCTAGGGGTTTTGAGTGTATGTGTAAAAAATAGACTATATGAGCTTTGATGTTGCAAGATTTTTTAACAGAATTTCAACTTGAATATATGCTACAGTTTTAGCTTTTTATCCCAAATATGCCAACCTATTTTCTCTTCATATATATATATATCCACTAAGATGTTTAAAAACTATGAGATGATTTTCCCTTAAAAAAAAAACACGACTTTTATAAAGCGGCACATGGAGTTATAGAGGACTTTCAGGCTCATTTACAAATTAAGAAACTGGCTAGTGAGTATATTATGGCCCAAGGTTATATAGCTAGCTAAACATAAAACTAATAAGTACATGAAAGTTCCATAGAATAGTGTTCCTTCTGCTTGCTGCCTACTACGTGATTCAGTAGGTAGCAATAATGAGGTACATGTGGAAAGTGATACAAATTGATGTATTAACATTTTCTTTTTCTTTAATTCTATATATGTGTATAGTTATAACTTAAATGTGATAATATCAGAATACTTGTCTCCTTCTGTCCAATTTTCTTTTCAGTAGTCCATGCTTTAGTCATTAAAACCTTAAAAATAAATTGAATCAGCAAAAGCCTACTATACATCTATTTTAATATCTATTCCAAGACCTAGGGCTACAGTGAAGTACAAGATAAAGCATTTACATCTTTAAGGCAATTTGCTATTTACATTTGCTATTTCTCAGTAAAATAAAAGTATTAAGCAAGTAAATATTTGAAGAACATAATTTGATGGATGAGTAATGAAGAAATTAGATCAATGAGTAGGATCCTTTGATAATTTTTAAGTTGACTGGATGTTCAGAGTGGTATCTCTGAATAGATAACCTTTTTCTGTGGAGATCTGCTTGAAGAGATCAGGACTCAACCTTCGGAAGACTTTGGAGACCAATGTTCCAAGAAGATACTGTAGCAAATATTTGCTAAGGCTCTGAGATGATAATCAACTTGCCATCCTGTGGTCCCTATGGCTCCATATGGTTCAGTACAGCTAGAGTGAAGATGGGGAAAGGGTTCCAAGGTGCACAGCAGCAGGAATCGAGATTATGTGGGGCCCAGAAAGCCATGAAAATGCATCTGGATAGAGCACATAATTTTAAAAGCCATCAGCCTTAATTTTATTTGTTTATACAGGCCATAGAATTCAGAGTTAATTGTCCGCAATTCAGGGTCATGTCATCCACAACCCAGAGATAATTTTTTGGGAGGGAGGCAGTGGGGAGTATAAAGGCACTCTTACCCCTAAAAATCCACTGAAAGCATTCTTACTTAGTAGATATCCATGTCTACAATCCAGTTAACTACATTTGTTTCAAATTTTAAATTAAATAATGTTAAAAGTAAGGTACAGTAAAATATCCTAATGCATTTTAACGAAGTGAAGACAGAGTATTCTGCTTTTTGGCAATAATTTTATTTTCAAAATATATTTATTATTTTATATAAAGAATGAGCACCCATCCATGGACAATACAAACTTTTAAAAACAGAGATAATTAGGATAAACAGTTTTGCAAAATAATAATCTGCATTGTACTGGCACCAATAAAGGAATTTTTTCCATGAAACAGTCTGGGTTATTTCTTACCTATACTTTTAAAAATAATTGTGTTTCTCCTGAACCATGCGTAAAATATGATCTGAGGGTGAAAAGAAAAGATTAGTAACAGTAACATAGTGTTATCTTACTGTTAGTATTTCCAAATTTTAAATTAATTCAGATACTATAAGTATAAAATATGACAGTTAACTGATTTTAATTGAAATTTTATATCCATATGTATAAAGCATTGCTATGTCTCTTGAACGTCTTCCAATTCATCAATCTGCTCAGCTGCCTTGTGAGTTAAAGGATAAGTATAAATGTTTATATGAAGCCATGTATAGGGGACCAAAGCAATTAGGTGTGCTTTTAGTACTTTGAATGAAGGTAAAACAATAATAAACCTACAACCAAATAGTAATTTAAATAATCCCAGACAAATTAGATCTGGCTACTCCAATTCTGAAATCAAACAACCTTGATCTGAATCTCAGCTCCAGTTGCATTGAACTTGGATAAGTTACTATCATCTTGAGCCCATATTTACTCAGTTGCCAAATAGAGCTAATAATACACACCTTACATAGATACACACCTTATATAGTTACTGTGAAGTGTAAATGATATAGAGAAGTTAGTAGAGTATCCGGTATATACTATTTGTATTATACATTACTGTGTAAGTTCAAAATATCACAGTATCATTCATTTCCACATTTGGGATGGCAAAGTGTATCAAGACACATGCACCTGGTTTTCCTTGGAATACTTTTTGGTTGTTGCTTTCCAGTGATTTTCTTTACCTGCTGCATACAAACTCCCAGGTATCTGTCGCTTGACAGCTGAGATGTTTAGAGGATTAGTGCATTGAATGGCAGGTTGACTTACATTACAGTTCTGCCCCTGTGTAACTTGCCTTCATGTTCTTAAAATACAATATATCAAAAACAAGATTGATGATGACAAAGAGGAAGAAAACAGTTCTCTTACTGTCAAGCTGAACAAACCAGCATAACTTCAAAATAAAATTTAGACTGGGATCTCAATTCCTTTGTCTTTTCAAAGAGAGAGAGGCTTTGTCTCTAGATTCAAAAATAAAAACACATTTATCTCCCAAAAGAGGGGAAAAAATATGAAGCACTTTTAATATTGCTATGTTCTATAAATTGCCAGTTTATATTTATCTACACCTGGAATAGCCGGATCTCAATCTGTTGGTAACTCTTCAAATTAGCCTTTGGTTCTAGATTTAGTATTGTTTTCCCTACATTTAAAGTGTCAAAAGCATCATCTAATTTTTTGATTAGAGAAAGTGAGTTCTGTAGCAATACTAGAAAAGAGGTGAGGGAAAATAGCGTTTGAGGTTTTCCTTTGTTTTGATTCAGGGCTTGGATAAAATTATATTACTCAAAAAATGAAATCATTGTAAAATGATATATAATGAGAAAAGTAGAATGCTTTGTTTCCATTCATGTCTCTCCTCTGTCCATTTTTCTTAGTCTACTCTGAGCCACTATTTTTTATTTATTTTATATCCTTCCTGAGCAACTTCATGCCACCCAAGGAAATATGAATATAGAGTCTTCATTTAGCCCTCTTTTCTATTCCAAAAATCATACGCAGTGTTATCTTGTCTTCTTTACGCATACATACAGGTATATTACTATAGTCTTCCATCGATTGGGCTTTGTTTCTAATCTCTTGCTATTAAAACATTACTACAATGAATAGCCATTACACAAACCATTTGACACACATGCAAGTATATCTGCAGGATACATTCACAATAGTGGAACTGCTAGGTCAAAAGTTACATATGTTTATAATATTGATAACTGCTGAGCAATTGCCTTATATAGATATTGAATTGACATTCTACTTTTCTATTAACTATATATAAAAATCCCTGTTTCTCTTAGCAGCTTTTCCAATAGAATATTTTTACTGAGCTTATACTTTTCACTAATAGGTAAAAAATAATCCTTCAGTATAGTGGTAATTTTGGTTTTACTAATATTGCTAAGATTGAGTATCTTTGCTTATTTTTCAAACTGTTTTTACATTCTTTCTGTGAATTGAGTGTTCATATTTATCACTCAGTTTTTGGTTTGGTTATTAATGTTTAGNAAAAAAAAAGAAACATCTCTTTTTTCCCTTGAAACTTACAGAAGGGAAACTAGCCCCTGGTCAAAAAAAAAAATGCCTATATTTCACTTTTTTTTTTTTCCTCAGTTGCATGAATGAAGCCTCAAGTTTTAGGAAGGGTACAAAAACAGTTCCAAATCAAGTTCAAAGATAAACTAGGCTTCATGCCCTTTTGAGTGCAATCCACCCATAGAGGATTATTGGACATCTTGGTTGAGACTGAATTTGAACCAGGTTCCAAGGATGAAAGCCCACTGACTAATCTGCTGAGCTACCAAGCCCACTGTTGCGCTGGTTTATAGAAATCCTATTAACTGAGAGATTGAAGGGAAGGAAGATAAGATAGCAAGGTGTTGGGAATCAAGCTTCAGTAGTTTTAACAGAAAAAGTACTTTTGAACCATGCTATTGTACACATACAGGAATTAAACACCACACAAATACTCACCTGATGTATGTGTGTGTAACTATATTCGTGGGACTGTACATTTTCACAGATTCTATTTTTCATGTATTACATGGTACACAAAAATGTTCAACATATTTAACATGAAAATATTTACTAGAGGACTCGTGTTGATGAAATCCATTTTTTTATTCTACCTTATCTAAGGGACAGCAGTAAATTTAAGGAAACTGCCCTTCTGTACTATCAGTCATAGACAATGGTTTCAGGATCTATTACAATACTGAATCTTAATTTTATCGTTCCCTAACATTTATTTCTCTTCTTGTTCAGAGTTTACCTACCACACAGTATTTACTAGTGTGGTATTTACTAGTATTTACTAGTGATCATTCCAGTACAACTGAAATGTAGCACTGGTAAATAAGAAAAAAATAAATACAATTAAAAAAATTAAGGATGTAAATCTTAAGAGATTAAAAAGAGCTCAGATATCAAGTATCAAAAATCTGAAATCAGAATGGTCATTTCGCCTCTAAGGAGTTAAGATGGTAGGGGTGAGGCAGACAAAACTTGGGAAATGACTAGACCTCTCTGAGCTTTCATTGTCACATTGCTGCTGCTGCTGTCACTTCAGTCGTGTGCGACTCTGTGCGACCCCATAGACGGCAGCCCACCAGGCTCCCCAGTCCCTGGGATTCTCCAGGCAAGAACACTGGAGTGGGTTGCCATTGCCTTCTCCAATGCATGAAAGTGAAAAGTGAAAGTGAAGTCGCTCAGTCGTGTCCAACTCTTAGTGACCCCATGGACTGCAGCCTACCACATCTGATCAAAGAAGATGATATTTGGATTCCCTACTAGTATTAAATATACACATTTAACTATTTCTCTAAATGATTCGATTCTATATAAAGCTTCTTCATGAAATCAGATGAGAATTCTGCTTAGTAAATAACATTGAACAGGACACTTTTTCTGATTTTTTTTTCCTTTCAAAATATTGGTGCCTACTATTTACTTGGCTGTGTTGTGGAGAGCTTGTGAAATAAGGGATGTGAATATGCTTTTTTGTTTATTAGGCTCTATAAGTGATAAATGAAAGTAAAATAATCATTACAAATTAAACTGTTAACAAATGACCATTGCAATATTAAGGTGGTAACAGATAGAAAAACCTCATTTTATTTAAAAGAGAACTATGTAGGATAAAGAAATTAGTCTGATTCTCCTAATTTTGACATAATTTTATTTTCAGTATGACATAAATTAAATATTTGTGACAAAAAGACTCTCCTTTGCAACGAAGAGAAGATTCTAAAAATAGCATGATTTGGGAGTTCTATTGCTGGAAGCAAGCTGATTCTATCAATCTTTTTGGCCAAATAATATTAGCAGTATAAAATAATGTTAAAAAAAGAGTACCAAAAGTTTTATAAATTTTATTTCTAAACTATAGTTGTAGTGAAATGTGGAAACACTGAAAATTTACTGAGTTGTTATTATTGCCTTAAAAGGACAACAGAATTGATGCTTTGTGTACTGCTGTTGAGAATACTTTATTTTCTCCCTGTGCTTGAATACTCGCATACTGACTTACAGGGAAGCAACAATGGGACATACATTCTTCCTGGACTATTGCAATGATCAAGGTATACAGAATTGGACATTTAACATCTCAAAATTCTAAGAACATACTAAATATATAGTCTCCCTTCTTCTGGGTATTTATCTACCTTTGAACACCAGGAGGAAAATAATTAAGAATAGAAAAGTAAAGCTAAAATAGGCATAGTATGGATACTCTTTCTTAAAATCTTAATTTATAATGATTTGTAAAGGGCTGTTAGGATGTCAGAGCATCACCTTCTTTCTTGAGGGGGATTATTGACTGGGAAAGTTCATGAAGGGGTTCTGAAATATCTTTATAAGTATATAAATACATATACATGCATACACACACACACATAGTGATACCTGGATAAATACATAGGCAAAATTCAAGTAGTAAAATTAAGATTTCCATGACCAAATGCATTGTTATGTATTGTATGGCATAAAAGCAAAATTTAATTTACAGATATTCATCTCAATGTTTTTCATGTGGAGAGCTCATCATTTCTTTTAGTCAATGCATCCCCAACCAGCCTCAAGCACAGTTTGTCCTTGAATCCAACCCCAGAGCTATGGCTGAACCTACCTAATCAGAGGAAAAAGTTGGTGCAAATCTACCCTCATGGCAAAGAAGGCTTATTGTTTAAAGCTCAGGACTGTTAAGCTCTCAGTCTTGCTCCAGAGTTAGTATCCTGGCCTCCTGTTGCTCATGATACAATATTTAAACTTCTTAATGTTATAAAAATCTTTTATCTGATGTGAACTTACTTTTCTAGCTTGTTGCCTGTGTCTTTATTATCAACATATACAGCATCTAGTAAAATGCTCACTCATCAACTATTAAGTACAATGCTCATTGTGTGTGCCCTATTTTTGTTTTTTTTTTTGCTTTATGCATAGAAGACCCTCTTCAGTTTCTCATTGATGTATACCCCTTCTTCTAGATACTACTTAAAAGTCACCACCTCTTTAAAGGCTTACTTTCTTATACTTCTTAGGTCCCCATTTGCTCCATTATCATCTAACATCTCTTTAAATTCATCTTTGTATAGTATTTTTAAATAACATAAAAATGCTCTGTTTTAATGTCTCTTTGCACATAATTTAACCCACAATGCTAGAGGTCAGAGAATCACCTTCTTTCTTGAGGGGGGATTATTGACTGGTAAAGTTCATGAAGGGGTCTTCTGAAATACCTTTATATATATATATACACACATATACACACACACACATACACACACACTTAGTGATTACCTGGATGCATACATAGGCAAAATTCAAATAGTAAAATTAAGATTTCCATAACCAAATACATTGTTATTTATTGTATGGCATAAGAGCAAAATTTAAAAAAACCACTCTATTAGCTTAATCACTTGAGAGTAGAGATATTTATCCATCTTTTTATTCTCAAAATATATGAAAACGGTCAGCACTATGGAGAAATACATAGACCCTACATGCAGACAGACCCTTTTCCACGGTGTGGCCTTGGTCTGTCAAGAGGAGAACATTTTTCGGGTAGAGGAAGGCTACTTGACTATAATTAGAGCAATCAGAAGACATAAATGATAGTATGTAGCAGTCACTTTGCAGATGAGAAAAGAACATACGGACTGATTACAAGTTTTGAATAGAACTTTAAAGTCTGGCAAAATTTCAGCAATGAAGTTCACTGAACAGTTCAGAAAATACCCGCACCCCATATGTCTTCTATTTTCTCTTACACTTAAGATATTTCCCCAAAGGGTAATAAACAATGGGTACATCCCTGAAGAACAATATGTATATATAATTGACTCAAGTATTATTACTTAACGTTAAGTGCCAGCTGTACGTAACTGACAAGTAGCAATAACTCTTTGCCCTTGAGAATCTTATGTTGAAAGAAAAAAGCAATGTTAGAGAAGACAAAAAAGCAAACGGGAACTCTGGATGTCCTGTTACTTAACATTTACTGTTCATTTACTGAAATGTAACTGAAATGCCTATTATCAGGTCAGTGACCCAGGGAATGAACCCCCATGTCTCCTGCACTGCAGGCAGATTCTTAACCGTCTGAGCCACCAGTAAAGCCCGCAGAACTATCTTAGGATCTGGGCAAAAAATGGTAAGAAAAACAAGATTCGTGACTTCATGGAGCTCACGATTCAGCAAAAGTGTAAAAAGTAGAAATCATTTTCATTTATGTGGCTTTCCCTGTGCTAAACATTTTTTTCATGTGTTTATTTAATTCTCATATCAGTCAGATGAAACACTACCATCCCCACATCATAGAGAGAGATGAGGTTCAAAATCATTCAGATGATAAAAATTTACTTGTATGATTTTCTCATCTAGATGAGTCAGCTTCTGAAGAGGAGGAAACCTGCCTTGTACTTCCGGGTTTCTGCCCCAGTATTCGGTGCAGTATTGGGAACATAGCAGGCTGTTTCAGTCAGTTTTGTCACTTAGTCATGTCCGACTCTTTGTGACACCATGGACTGCAGCACAGCAGGCTTCTTTATCCATCACCAACTCCTGGAGCTTGCTCAAGCTCACGTCCATTGAGTCAGTGATGCCATCCAATCATCTCATCCTCTGTCGTCCCCTTCTCCTCCTGCCTTCAATCTTTCCCAGCATCAGGGTCTTTTCAAATGAGTCAGTTCTTTGCATCAGGTGGCCAAAGTATTGGAGTTTCAGCTCCAGCATCAGTCCTTCCAATCAATATTCAGGACTGATTTCCTTTAGGATGGACTGGTTGGATCTCCTTGCAGTCCAAGGGACTCTCAAGAGTCTTATCCAGCACCACAATTTAAAAACATCAATTTTTTGGTGCTCAGCTTTCTTCATAGTCCAACTCTCACAACCATACATGACTACTGGAAAAACCATGGCTTTGACTAGATGGACCTTTGCTGGCAAAGTGATGCCTCTGATTTTGAATATGCTGTCTAGGTTGCTCATAGGTTTTCTTCCAAGGAGCAAGTGTATTTTAATTTCATGGCTCAGTAACCATCTGCAGTAATTTTGGAACCCAAGAAAATAAAGTCTGTCACTGTTTCCATTGTTTCGCCATCTATTTACCATGAAGTGATGGGACCGGATATCATGATCTTAGTTTTCTGAATGTTGTTTACGGTGTTACATTTACTGTGACGGGATCTATAACTCTTTTCCTGTTCTTTAGTAGCAGGAAAGGGAGGAACACTTCTCTCTTGTGTAGGAGATATATAGCCATACTAAATTCTGTGTTTAATCTATCATTGTGTGATTTGCCACTGAACATTAGAGTAGTTGGCACATGGCCTAGATTTGGCCAAATTCACCAAAATCATTAATAGTGTGACTGCCCATGCTCGCTCACATACTTGTACAACCAGTTTACTATTTTGTAGTATCTGTATGGTTTGCTTCTAACAACTTATGCTAGCAAGTTTGGAGGGAGTTTACAGGGCCCAACTAATCCTTAGCCAGTGACTAACTACAGCAAACCAGATGAAGCTATAACTGAGCCTAAAACTGAACTCCCTTCACTGTCTCACCCCCTTCTACTCCTTTACTGGTTTCTTATTATAATTATTTCTTTGCTAAATCATTTATATATGCAAATTTTATCTCAGTTTCTGCTTCTAAGGAAATCAACTGAAGGTAATCTATTTAAACCATTTTGCAGTAGTTTAGTAGTATATCGGATGGAGCTCTACACAGAAGAAGAATCAATAGGATATGTTTATAATTATAGAGAGAGTAAAATTTATTTTAATGAATAGGCTCACACAATTATGGGGCCTGGCAAGTCTGCATTCTTTAGAGCAGCCTAGCAGGCTAGAAATTCAAGTAAGGGTTTATGTTGCAGTCTTGAGTCCGAAATCCACAGAGCAGACCAACAGTCTAAAAACTCAGGGAGGATTTCTACATTACAGTCTTGAGGGAGAATGCCCTCCTTCCCAGAAACCCTAGTTTGTCCTCCTAAGACCTTCAATAGATTGTATAAGGCTCACCCACACTATGGGTGAGATTAAAGTCAAATGATTTTCAGTATTTAATCACATTTAAAAGATACCATTGCAGCAACATATAGATTAAGGCTTCACCAAACAACTGGTAACCATAGCCTAGCCAAATTGACATACGACATTAATCATCCATTAACTGTCAGAAGGAGAGAAGACAGTGTTACTGAGTTCAAGTTCACTTTGCTCACTGCATGCCAGGCCAATAAATCTGAGAGATGAGGTGTTGAGGCAAGGAATATGACTCTATTCTAGACAGCCAGCTGATTGAAAAGACGGCAGACTAATGTCTCAAAATAACCATCTTATTAGGGTGTGGATGCCAGGTTCTTTTAAGGATTAGAGATGGGGGAGGTGAGGAAACAAAGTAAAAAAGACCATTTAATTCTGGCAAATATCTCTTAGAATGACAAGCCTCAGGCAGGGGAATAATTAGTTTCACTTCCTTATAGTCATTTCATGGGTGGTGTGAAACAGAATATCTCCTATCATATCAATAAACAAAGATGTCACAGCTATCTGAGATTCCAGCCCCCTAAATGTGAATTTCTGAGCCATACCAGTAAGCAGCAGACAAGGGGCACCATTTCCCACACAAAGAATGTAAGAATGCCATAGTCTTTCACAGGTGGCAGGGTCAGGCTATCTCCCTGTGAGCCAAACAAAGGCACCTTAGCCCAAGTGTCAGATGGAGCAGGGAGGGCAGGGCTTCCTGAGGCAGACCATTAGGTATACCTATAATAACAGAAGTGGCAAAATAAGAGTTAAAGCCATAGCAGCAGATGCAGTGTGGAATCAAAATCAATCCTTACCAGTTATGACAGGAATCATGGAACAAGTCCTGCCCTGACCTGGAGGACACCATTCATAAGAATGCTGAAACAACCTAGAGCTCTTTTTGGTGCCTCACTTTTCTTCTCTATGTGGGATGGCCTTACGAGCACCTGAAGATGAATGAAGTGAAAAACAGTTTTGTTCTTGTGTCTCTGCCCCTCTGAGATACTAAATTAACTCAAATCAATAGATTCAGAAGTCCAGACAGAAGTTGAAGGGCTCAAATAACAACATGCTTTCCATAATAACTGAGGGCTTCCATTATGGCACAGCTGGTAAAGAATCTGCCTGCAAAGTGGGAGACCTGGGTTCTATCCCTGGGTTGGGAAGAGCCCCTGGAGAAGGGAAAGGCTATCCACTCCAGTATTCTTGCCTAGAGAATTGCATGGACTGTATAGTTCATGGGCTCACAGAGAGTTGGACACAGAGTGACTTTCATTTTTCCATAATAACTTGTACCTCTTCCTCATAGAACAATAATTAATTATACATCAATCTGTATCAATCTGTGTCAAATCTTCCCTGATAGCTCAGTTGGTAAATAATCTGCCTGCAGTGAAGGAGATCCTGGTTTGATTCCTGGGTTGGGAAGATTCACTGGAGAAGGGATAGGCTACCCACTCCAGTATTCTTGGGCTTCCCTTGTGGCTTAGCTGGTAAATAATCCACCTGCAATGCAGTAGACCCTGGTTTGATTCGTGGGTTTGGAAGATCTCCTGGAAAAGGGATAGCCTACCTACTCCAGTATTCTTGGGCTTCCCTTGTGGCTTAGCTGGTAAAGAATCCACCTGCAATTCAGTAGACCCTGATTTGATTCCTAGGTTGGGAAGATCCCCTGGAGAAGGGAAATGCTACCCATTCTAGTATTCTGGCTTAGACAATTCCATGGATTGTATAGTCCATAGCGTTGCAAAGAGTTGAACACAACTGAGTGACTTTCAGTTTGAGCTTTTAACCCAGTTTGGATGTAAGTCCCATGAGGTCAAGAGTCGATTCTATTTTATCAGTATATTCCTAAAGCTACCAGAGTATCTGGCACAATGGTTGTCTACAGAATAAATGCCAATATTAAGTTATTAACATACCTATAACCTCATATATATGTATACACAAATATAGTAATTATAATAAATGTAATAAATAGAATTGAGGTGCATGGGTGCTCAGTTGTGTTTGACGCTTTATGACCCCATGGACGGTAGCCCATCAGGCTTTTCCATCCATGGGCTTTCCCAGGCAATAAAACTGGAGTGGGATGCCATTTCCTCCTCAGGGGAGCTTCTCAACCCAGGGATCGAACCATTGTCTCCTGTATTGCCAGGCAGATTCTTTACCACTGAGCCACCAGGGAAGCCCCAATAAATAGAATTACATAAATATAATTACATATGAATACATATACATATATGTATACACATTCTTATTTACTTTATTAGTTTGTGGATGGGGGAACAAAAACACAAACCTTGAGGGGTGTCCTATGGAGTGTACTTATATTTTATTCTTTTTTTTCCCTTTTATGTATACAGTACTCCATTCATAGGGAAAATATCTTTCAGTTTGTCACACAATGAAATTTTTATTGTGTTCTTTTTGTAAGAGATGAGGCAAATCATTTTTTTTTCCTGGAAAATATCTCAACATTAGTTCATTGTTACAAACTTCAAATAGGAAAAAATAAAAGATAGATAATCAGACAAGGGGACCTGAGCAGAAGAAAATAATTGGATGTTCTAAACTGCACCATTCTCAAGAGGAATTATTAACTCATACTGCTTCTTGCCTGGACCATGTTGTGCATCCCTTGGAATCACTACAGAGGCATTTTATTGCTCATTAAACATTTTCTTCTCTTTTTTTTTTATGTGAACCCACTCTTGACATTCTGTTTTATATTTTTTCTCACAAACCTTCCCATGTTGCACACTTCCTTCCCCACTATGTGCAATTTAAAAGAAATTATGTAAGCTTATTTCTCTGATTAGGAAAGTCTAATGCGCAAACACACAAAGGATATGACCAGTGTAGATGGAGCTCAATGAATCTGGCTACTGTCAGCTCATTCCCAGTAAAAATAGGCCCCACAAATCACTATAAAAAAGTGTGTTTTGTACCTCAAGGGCCATAATTGTCTCACATTTACAATTCATAAGCTATGACTGCAGGGTGCTTACTCTAGTTAGTTCTCTATAGAATAGTAGATATTGATGCTGTAAGGAAGGGGCACAATGAAATCATTTGTTACTTGAAACCCTGTTTGGAAAGCCTCCCACACCAACATAATCCTGAAATGTAGCCCTGGGAAGCCTGAATGGGTTCTTCCACCTGAACTGTAAGTGGTGACAGAGGTGAAAGTCTGGGATGGCCAGGCAGAGCTGAATTACCTCTCCTCTGGTTTACAGACTTTAAAGATAGATTGTCAAAAATCTTATGCCCCAGTCCTTTACCTATCTGGACCCCAAAACATAAGACCTATAGACACCTAAATTCTGACACAGTTCCTTGTCTTCACTGATTTGGTTGAAGTACAACTGGGATGACTGAGACTCAGGAATGACTCTCAATGAACATGCTTAATATAGTTACAATTCCGTTAGCAAGCCAGAATAGTCTATGTGCCTGTTACATTAAAATGACTTTCCAGTCTTATAAATAATATTTCAGCTTAACCAAAACATGTAGATCATCCCTGACATCTGTAGCAAATGGCTGTTATCCATACAAACGGATTTCTGTCATGCTAGGTTTTCCTTGCGTTAATTAAGTCATGGGAGTTTGAAAAGGGTTACAGACTGATTTTAAATGTGAGCTTTTTTCTTTTTTATTAAGAGCATTAATGAAATTAGAGAAAGCATATTGCTCATTTACTCTAACTCTTCTGTAATGAAAGGACATTACACAGTTGACCTGAAAACTAGTGAAATGTATTGGTGAATCTTGGAGATCTCCTTTTCTGTCCCTGAGAAGAGTTTCTAAACCACTCAGTAATTTAAACATAAGGCACTTGAATGTGAAAAATAAATAAATAACATCAGCTGCCCTTACTTCGGCCCTTTCTTCACATGCCACCTTAACATCTTTCTCCTGTTTTCTTCAACACCGCCCCTGCTTCGTCCACCGTGCACAGCCGACACTCCTTATATTTCCTGGTATAAAAGCACCTCAGTTTGTTGATTCAAAATAATGATCCCTCACTTCCTGGGTGTGCAATTTTAACAATACAAGCTTTTTAAGTTCAAGAAGCAGAATCAAAATGCATTTATATTCTATATTACAATAAATGTGTATATCAAAAGATTCTCCTGGATTTGTGTGACTGCTGGCATTTGTAAAAAACCAGAGAATCTTGGAATTGGAAGAAGCAGAAATGTATTTAGTGTTTCAACTGACTCTTGATGAAGAGCAAGATAGGGAAAAAAATGACTTGCTCTTTTGCAAATTTTTATATTTCTTTAAAAATATGTTTATTTTCCTAAGACCTAGATTAAGTGCAATGTTTGCTTCAAGACACAAATAATTCTCTTCTACGTGCTCATTTTTGTCATGTGTTTATTTTTAACAACATGTTTTAAATGTGTCTACTACTATGCTTTTTAATAACACAGTAAACATGCATTTGTTATGAAAAGTAGAATCTCCATGACAATTTAAGTGGAGTCAACTGGTCTTCTATCCTGTTTCTTCAACCCAAAACAACAACTATCTCAAACGATGATTTTCTTGGGCGAGGGTGGGGGGATCTGCACAAAGTACCTGAACAGAAAGAATATGCCTTTAAAAGTGCATTGTCTAATTTTAGTCATTTTTAATGTTATAAAAAGGCACACAATCTATATAATTCTTTTAAAGTTCAATCACTCTATAATAATGCTAGGATATATGTAGATACATAAGTTTATTTTTACTGCTATATGACATCCTATTGTTTAGTATATATGTCTACACTTTTGTAAACAAAAAATTTAATTCATGAATTGCCAACTATTTATAGTAGAACAAGAGAAAGTGAAAAGAAAGTGAAAGTCACTCAGTTGTGTCCGCCTCTTTGCAACCCCATGGACTATACAGTCCATGGAATTCTCTAAGCCAGAATGCTGGGGTGAGTAGCCTTTCTCTTCTCTGGGGGATTTTCCCAACCCATAGATCAAACCCAGGTCTCCTGCATTGCAGGTGGATTCTTTACCAGCTGAGCTACCAGGGAAGCACAAGAATACTGGAATGGGTAGCTTATCCCTTCTCCAGTGTATCTTCTTGACCCAGGAATCGAACCAGGTGTCCTGCATTCCGGGTAGATTCTTTACCAATTGAGCTATCAGAGAAGTCCAGACTAAGAAAGGAACAAGAAAAGTAGTGTAGTACATTTTTTTTTTTTTAAGCTTTGGTCCTTCTAGAAGAACTTTATAAAATTACAGAAGCTATGTGTGGTTTCAACCTTCTTTGTGCTCTGAGGTAGCCCAGTTTTCTGCCTGGTGAACACTCCAGGGCTTATATCTAATGAAGATGCTGACAATCCCCCAAGGCCAGAACTTTTATAAATAGTTGTAGTGCATTCCTTAACCCAAGCCTTGCTCTGTACAGTGACAGGTAGAGTCTTCTTTATGTACAAACGTACATAATGTCAGTAAATGCTAAGTAAGGGAAGAAAGCTTTTCTAAACATGGAACAACAGTTATCTCATGGTAGCATTATGACTTCCATCTTCATGGTGTTTACTTGGTTAAGTAACTGTTCTTTGGTCATTGGTCTCATGAGGGGGGAAAGAAATAGGAGAGCCTTCTCTCCTCCCAAACCTTGAAGCGAAAGCAGCTCTTTGCCCCTTTCCTATTTGCTGATTTCTGTTCTCTAATTTCAAAGAACACAATCGTAGGACCTAAATCATGAGGCAATTTAAAGTATTAATAACTCCTGATTTATGTTCTGAACGCCCACCATGCCTTGTCTAAATTGTTGATTTTTTTCTAAGATAAAAAGAAATAAGAAAGAAGAATTCAGTAGCTAAACAATGACTAGCTTTCTACCTCCAACAGACTCCTTAACAATTCTTCAGGCAAATCATGCAGATAGGATTACCATCTGAAGAGAGAGTTAGCCAGCTTGAATGCAATGGAGAAGGATGCAGAATCCGACCTCCTGCTTGATGATTCACTGAGATTCTTTTCACCCTTTTTTTCTCTTTTAAAACTGTCATGATTGAGCAGAATCTTCAGAGTTGGTTTTGGGATAGGATTCCACCTTCTTCCCAGACTGCTGATTTTTCTAATTAAAGCATCTTTCGTTTCTACTGATATTTGCCTCTTGATTATTGACTTTGGAGTGTCTAACAGCCGAACCTGACTTTGCTAACAGAAATAAAATCATTAAAGTGGGAATAAAATGTAGGGAGGAAAAACAAAAGGTATCCAGAGCTGAGAATGTCTTCCAGGAACACATTATTCTACTCTTCACTTTCACTGAACTTGAAGAGTCATATTGGGATATTACTTTTACTCCAGATACCATGATGATAACTAATGGAAAGACTAATACCAAAATATGTTGTTTTAAGTATAATTGATATAATCAGGGGGACTTAAGATGCTTTAAATATTTAAAAAGAGAAATATAGTACTTTGGTGTAAGCATACATCTTCAAAATAGGCTTGTCAAGCAGTTAAGCGAGATGAAAATGTTTACGCTTTTTGGCTTGTCCTCTTCTTCATGTGAGAGGGGAAAACAAGGAGGAGGCAAAGCATAATTGTAGTGACTCGAAGCCTGGCAGAAAGAGGCAGTGCTTTTCCAACCAGAGCAAGATCTGCACCTTGCATCTTCTGAAATACATTGAGACATAAATCAAGTGACAGGGTCTTCTTTTAATACCTCCCTCCCCATGTAGACCAGACCCCAACTCCTTTTGGCTTACTCAAAGACACCACTCCAGCAAGTCTATCTTTCAAAATCATCTCATCCTCAATAATTGACTTATTTCAAGTCTGTAGGAACTCTCTGGGAACTATATACATCTTGGTCTCTCATGAATCCACACGATCAGGCTTTTATCATGAACAACATTAGCCCTTGTCTATGTGCCAGTGACTCCCATATTGATAAATCTACTGTGAGATTTCTAGTCTTCACATTGCTTGACCTATATATTTGATAGAGCTGATTGCTACCTGCCTATTGGAACTCTTGGCCTCTGTAAATACACAATATCTTGATTCCTTTCTTTATTTATGGAACTCTCCTTCTTAAATTCTTTGAATGGTTCCCTTTCCTTTCCTCAGCAATTAAACACAAAGGTGCCCAAAGGTTTCATTTCCCAGCTTCCTCTATCTCTTTTTTATATTCACTCCTTAGGTGGTCTCAAATCAGGCCCATGGTTTTACATTGTCTTCAGATTATATAGACTTTATGATTTCTGCTCTTTGAAATTTTTAAGATGCCTTTTTGTAGTTTTAATGCATCATCTACTTGTATGATTGTTCCATATATGCTTAAAGCAGGCCCATAAATCTTCAAAAATCTCCAAAATAAAAAAGAGTCAGATATCTCCCATGATCTAAATACTGTTTTATCCAGCTGCTACTTAACCTCTCCTCTAATATGTGACATTGTCAACTCAAATTTAGGGTGTCTAAAAGNCTCTTTGAAATTTTTAAGATGCCTTTTTGTAGTTTTAATGCATCATCTACTTGTATGATTGTTCCATATATGCTTAAAGCAGGCCCATAAATCTTCAAAAATCTCCAAAATAAAAAAGAGTCAGATATCTCCCATGATCTAAATACTGTTTTATCCAGCTGCTACTTAACCTCTCCTCTAATATGTGACATTGTCAACTCAAATTTAGGGTGTCTAAAAGTAAATTGATTTTTTTCCCACCCAAACCTGTTCTATCCACAGACTCTCCTATCTCAATAATTGGGAAACTCCATCCTTCCCCTGCTCAGTGTCTCCCTCAGCAAGAAAAAAATGTTAAATGACATCATTCTTTGGTCCTCCCAATTTGTTTTCAAATTCTTATTCTATCTTCAAAACATAGCCTGAATTCAACCACTTTCCCCAAATTTAAATGTTACATCCTGTGCTAAGCCACCTTTAAGCCTCCCGTAATTGGCTTCACAGTTGTCCTGCTCAGTTCTCCCCTAGGCCTAAGCTTATTCTCAATCCAGCAACAAAGATGGAATCTGTCAGATTACAGTGCTTCTGTGTTCAAAGCCCACCAAAGGTTTTCCTTCTCACCATAACAGTAAAAACTGATGTTGCTTTTATCTGTGGTCTGCCCACCATTCTTTTGTGACAAATACTGTCCCTTACTCAATGTTCTGCAGCCACTCTGACCTCCTTGCCATTCCCAGATTACATCATGGATGTTCTTGCCTAGGATCCTTTGCACTTGCCCTTCCTCCCATGAAGCTCTCATTTCCCAGACAGTCACAAAGTTGTCCTGCATTTCTTTCAGGTCCTACCTCAAATGTCATTTCATCAAGGAAGCCCTACCTGATCTTTTTAAAATAACATCCTGCTGATTGCACTTCCTGCTACTCTAAATCTACTTTGCCCTTCTTTATTATCTCTATTCAACTTATCATCTGTTGATACATAACAATTTTGCTTGTTTGTTTACTGTCTGTTTTCTGACTAGATTCATGAAGAACAGGAATTTTATCTATTGTGTTCACTGCAATATCTTCATTGCCTTGGAAAGTGAACTTGTAGGTGTCAAATAAATATTTCATTCTTGGAAAGAGGATTAAGTTCAGTTCAGTTGCTCAGTTGTGTCCGACTATTTGTGACCCCATGAATTGCAGCACGCCAGACTTCCCTGTCCATCCCAACTCCCTGAGGTCACTCAGACTCACGTCCATCGAGTCAGTGATGCCATCCAGTCATCTCATCCTCTGTCGTCCCCTTCTCTTCCTGCCCCCAATCCCTCCCAACATCAAAGTCTTTTCCAATGAGTCAACTCTTCACATGAGGTGGTCAAAGTACTGGATTAACTTACTGTTATTAATCATATTTGTCTAAAATAGGTCTGCGTGTTTAAAATCATTAAGTTACTTTGCTTTAAGCACATATGGAACAATCATACAAGTAGATGATGCATTAAAACTACAAAAAGGCATCTTAAAAATTTCAAAGAGCAGAAATCAAAAAGTCTATATAATCTGAAGACAATGTTATAACATTAGAAATTAACAATGACCTTGAACAAAACAGTGAAAAATAAATCTATCCACTTGAAAGCTTGAAAACATCCATTTAAATAACTGTTGATCACAATAGAAAAGAAAAATCACTGAAATCTTGAAAAACTTACAAATAAAAGGACACTATGAGATGCAGCTAAAGCAGCATACAGAAATAAATGTGGAGCCTCAAAAGTATATAGTAGGAAACAAACAAAGAAAAAAAAACCCTATAGAATTTGAAAACTAAGACTCATGACGCAAATGGTTGAAAAAGGAAACCAAAAAAGGAAAAATAGGAGGAAAAATGATTCGATAGACATGAGATCATTACTTATTGAAATATAAATGAAGGAAATAAGGCTTGATCAACAAAACTAAAATTTTCCTGAAAGACTAATAACATTGTCACTGTATCTCACCAAGAAAGAGAGAGAACTAGAAAGAATAAATAATATGAGAAATANTCAAATGGTTGAAAAAGGAAACCAAAAAAGGAAAAATAGGAGGAAAAATGAGTCGATAGACATGAGATCACTACTTATTGAAATATAAATGAAGGAAATAAGGCTTGATCAACAAAACTAAAAATTTCCTGAAAGACTAATAACATTGTCACTGTATCTCACCAAGAAAGAGAGAGAACTACAAAGAATAAATAATATGAGAAATATGAAATGATATAAAAACATAAATGGAAATAATAATCCAATGTAATTTAATGTAATTATTTTAATGGCTATATTTATGATGGACAAAAATAGAAAACAAAGTCAGAGAAAGCAAGTAGAAATTATTTCCAAGTCTGGGAGAGAGATGATTTTTGACACCTATACTAGAGTAGTATCTCCTAGGAGAGGTTTAGGAGTGAACTAGAAGTATTAAGTTAAAGTGGGTGATTGATTGGGTGAAGAGGTTAAAAAGAGATACATCCCTCCACTTGCCACCCTTCACTCCACAACCCTGTATTAACTGTGACTGAGAGGGGTGAAGGCAAGGACTCATAATTTATTTTCAATTTTTAAAATTGGCTCAACACCCACCATTAACACGAATATTTCAATTACCCTAATTCATTAGGTGAGACTTGATGAGATCTGGCTTTCTTTTTTTAAACTTTTAAAGTTTCATCTTTCTTCAGCATGTGTGATTTCAATTTTGCCTGAATCTCTGTGTCTGAGAAAACTGCAATAAAGTTTAAGAAGTCAGTACAGCTCTCTTAGGTACACAGGAAGTTCATTGATTTAATTAATGAAATTACTACTGAAGTCTAAATTGAAAGAAAGGTTACCAAATACTTCACAGGTTATTTGAATTACTACATTTGTTACTCCTAATTTGAATAGGAATTCTTTACAAAGTGTGAGGAAAATGACTTGGGAGTTTGAACTTAAATTTTTAAGACTGTGAAGTAAGGAAAAAAAATATAGTACTAGAAATTCCAATAACAATACTACCTTCCTGGAAATTATTTTCTCCTGGATTTATTCCATTACTGGCTCCTTTCCAATCCATTTTCTCACTCTCTTCCATTCCCCAGCCCGTAAAATTTCCAAGCTCTCACTGTTCAGATCTTGAACTTCATCTCTTTTCTATCCACACACTCACTACCTTGGCATATTCACACAGCCTCATGGTTTAAAATATGCTGTGCAATAATGCCTTCCACATTGTTCATTTTAACCTAAACCTCTCTGAATTTCAGAATAGCATTCTTAACTGCCCACTTGACATACATTCTATGAAAAGTAATTGGCATTTCAAATTATAATTCAAAACTCAACTTCTGGGTCTTCCCCCTAAACTTGTTTCTTCAACCGTGTTTCCCATCTCACTAAATGACAACTCCAATTTTCTAGCTATTCAGGTCAACAGTCTTGGGATCACTCTTGATTCCTACCTTTCTCACACTTTGCATCCAAATTTAATCCTGAGAAAAACTCACTGTTTCTCACCTTCAAAATATACGCCTTCTCAGCCTGTCCATGTTACTACTCTGTTTCAAGCTGCCATCCTCTCTTGTTGAGATTATTTAGTGGTCTTTCCCCTGGCCTTTGTGCTTCTGTCTTTGCCCTAGTACATCGGGTCTCCCATAGTCTAATTTCAGGACAGCCAGCAGTCACAACTATCCTTGTAAGATGAACATATTTTACTCAATTATTTTATTTAAAACCTTTCAGTATCTTCTCAGTTCACTTTGAGGACAATTGGAATAGTTATAATCATCCACAACATCCTATATGATCTGTTTCTACTTTGTGTCTTTGACTTTATATTCTACTAACTCCTCCCTGGTCTTCTTGCTGTCCCTCAGTTCCAGATATTTCCAGGTTAGGTTTCCTTACTTAAAACTCTTTCCCAAATTTACTGCATGGTTCACTCACTTATTAACTCCTGTAGTTCACTGCTCAAATCTGATTTCATACTCCTTTTCTGTCCTTTGAGAAATTTTATCTCCTATACCCTGGCATTCTTTCTCCTTTGTCTATTTTATTATTCTCCACAACTCACACAATCCAATATTTTGTTGTTGTGTGTGTGAATACATGTAATGAATTGGCTTTATTCATTCATATATTCAGAGATAACAACTATGTGGTTTCATGAGGCTCCTTTTAGCGTGGCGTGACTTGGTCTACTCATGAGTAACTGGACTCATACATATCAATAATTAGTAGACTGAGCCGGGAAAGGGCAGAAGGAGAAGGGGTGACAAGATAAGATGGTTGAATAGCATCAGTGACTCAATAGACATGAGTTTGAGCAAACTGTGGGAGACAGTTAAGGACAGGAAAGCCTGGGCATGCTGGGTACTTAGTGACTAAACAACAACAACGTATCAACCCTATCAAAATCCCCTTCTTCCTCCTTGTCACATCAATAAAAAATGTGTGCAACATTTTAAATCTGGAATATATCATTTTCCTGATCGTCGTAGTGATATTTCACCACAAGAACCACTAAATTCCCACATGGAAAGTTAGCCCATGAATCACTGTAAGGGAGTGCTCTGATTGTTAGCTCCTAAGGTTAGCGATCCTTTGATGACTATAACATGCATGCTGTTTCATCAATATTTACAGAATGAAGTATAATATATAAAGGAAAAATGCTGACATGAGACTGAGGCTATAATGATTCCTTTCCTTCTCTGAGTCTTCTTTATACATTTTAGATCTCAAGCAAAAGAGTCCTTTAACCAGGAATAGACACACCATAAATGGCCATCCTATGCCTTGATTAAGTATGCTGGGTAGACTTGGCTGGGGACAAGTCCAGTGAGAATCTAATGCCAATGCTTGTAAAGCATCTACAACTCAACTGGTAAAAGAAAAAAAATTACAGAAAGAACTGCCGTCTGATCTCCTTACATGTAAAGCAGGATAAGCAGCAAAGATGGAATTTATTTAGTACATATTACCCGTTTTTCAATGAAAAAATGTCATTTAAAAATGGTATTCATCCCAGGAATGTCCAAATGGTTTTTATTTTAAAAATCAGAGGGGTTGTAATAATAAGTTTGTGTGTGTGTAGGACTTACTAAATACTTTCAAATTGCTAAAATCTCAAATGATGTCCCAACTCTGTTTAACCAACTTCTCTCAGATTATTTGTTTATCTCAGAAATGAGAGGGATAGACTTGAAAGCCATATGATTCTAGGATGAGGAATATGCTAGTCTTAAAACTAACTAATACCAAAATTTTACAAATTCCCTTTATCCCTCCATGTGATGTTTACATCCTTCAGCCATTACACATGGATAACCCAAACATCTGCAAATTCAGCAATGCTCCCTTATTGTTCTCTGCCCACTCTCCACTTAATAAAACTTCATGGGCCTGCAGGTCGCTGTGAAGTTACTCTCAAGACTTTGCTCTTCTTCTGGTAATTTAATCTTCTTTGCTCTTCTTCATAGTTCAATTTTGTCAACCTTTTCTTCAGGGGAATTTAAAATTTACTACCATAACTATTTAATGGGCTGCTTCGTGTGATAAGGGGATAAGAAATTTACTTTGGGGGACATATGCTGACTTCCTCATGGGTACCGTTTAGGCTGCTTACTGCTGACCTTAGGATTCTGTAACTTCAAAATGTTAATGGTTTCTAAAATTTGAGGACTTCATAACCACTCACTGAAGAGTCACCTGCAAAGTGTGTCACAACAGATACTTGTGTAATACAGGTTATTCACATTCTTTCATTAGACAAACTTAACCCCTCATGTTTCAAAAGGATTCATATTATCCATGAATTATTTTGATTTGATAAGTGTACAAATATAAAAATATTTTGCAGCAAGATATACAACTGTGATTATTTAGCACAGCAATTATAAAATATTAATAGATGTATGAATGGATATGAGTAGTAGGGCCAATGGGACACCTCTGATTTGCTCTGTATGTCTCTATATGCCAGGTATTCTAAGGATTGATAAGGGAGATACAGAAACATATTGGGTATGGTATAAAACAGTGTACTATGATGTACAGTGGTGGAAGGCCACAAATATATTTCATGGCAATAATAAGTTCTTACCAAGGATATGAGGAAGAAAGAACTTTATTGGGCCTTCCTTGAAGAAGCCAGAGATGGGGAGGGCATTTTAGATTAACAAAAAGCATAGGCAAAGTATGAATATAATTTACTGATGCTAAAGCTTAGACTATTTGCATTATTAATGGTAATAGATGTTAGCTGAAGTAAAAAACAAGCCTAAAATCTGAATGGATTAATACAGTTACAGTTCAGTCACTCAGTCATATCCAGCTCTTTGTGACCCCATGGACTGCAGCATGCATGCCAAGCTTCCTTGTCGATCACCAATTGACGGAGCTTACTCAAACTCCAGTTGATCCAGTTGGCGATGCCATCCAACCATCTCATCCTCTGTTGTCCCCCTTTCTCCTGCTGTCTTCAATCTTTTCCAGCATCAAGGTTGTTTCTAATGAGTCAGTTCTTTGCATCAGTTGGCCAAAATATTGGAGATTTAGCTTCAGCATCCGTCCTCCTAATAAATATTCAGGACTGATTTCTTTTACGATTGACTGGTTTGATCTCCTTGCAGTCCAAGGGACTTTCAAGAGTGTTCTGCAACACCAGAGATCAAAAGTATCAATTCTTTGGTGCTCAGCTTTCTTTATAGTCCAATTCTCACATCCATAATAACTACTGGAAAAACCATAGCTTTGACCAGATGGCCATTTGTCAGCAAAGTAATGTCTCTGCTTTCTAATAAGCTGTTTAGGTTGCTCATAGCTTTTCTTCCAAGGAGCAAGCATCTTTTAATTTCATGGCTGTAGTCACCATCTGCAATGATTTTGGAGCCCAAGAAAATAAATTTTCTATTTCTATTGCTTCCCTTCTATTTGCCATAAAATAATGGGTCTGGATTCCATGATCTTCATTTTTTGAATGCTGAATTTTAAGCCAGCAGTTTCACTCTCTTTCAGTTTCATCAAGAGGCTCTTTAGTTCCTCTTCACTTTCTGCCATAAGGGTGGTGTCATCTGCATATCTGAGGTTATTGATATTTCTCCTGGCAATCTCGATTCCAGCATGTGCTTCATTCAGCCCAGTATTTCACATCATGTACTCCGGATATAAGTTAAATAAACAGGATAACACAACAGACAGCCTTGACATATTCCTTTCCTAATTTGTAATCAGTCCATTGTTACATGTCCAGTTCTAATGGTTGCTTCTTGAACTACATACAGATTTCTCAAGAGGCAGGTAAGGCGGTCTGGTAGTTCAATCTGTTTAAGAATTTTCCACAGTTGTGATCCACACAGTCAAAGTCTTAGGTGTAGTCAATAAAACAGAAGTGGATGTTTTTCTGGAATTCTCTTGCTTTTTCTATGATCTAATGGATGTTGGCAATTATACCGTTTATTTATTTTTCATGTCACAGTGTAAGGTGGGTCACAATAGAATTCCTATTTCCTGTAGTCCTTCAGACACTAAGAGACATTTGATGTGGTGACTCACCTGTCACTGCCTAGGAACCTTGGATTCTTTCAGTGGATTCTCTACATCCAACTAGATGAGCTCACAAGGAGATACAGTATTATACAGATGATTATGTGAGAACTTACAGAGGTCATGTCCAGAAGTAGTTCATATCACTTCCACCTACCTTCTCTTGGCTTGAACTCAGAAGAATTCCTTAACCTGTCACCAGCACACTGGCTAGCTGATGTTGGGTGTCAGTGTGCTGTGAATAAGAGAAGAGACTCAGATCTTGATGAGCATACATTCTGTGTCATGGTGCATTCATTCAAAGGACATATATTTAGCTGAAAACTCACCAAACACATTCTAGTCAGATCATGGAAGAGATTTAGATTTACTCTGCAGGGTATAGATAGAAATAGTCATTGCCTAAAAGAGCAAATATACAATGAGATCTATTTCTCTCAAGTATACCTAAATTATTTTTCTTCACTTCAGGCAACAAAGATTTAAAAAGGGGAGAAGGGAATCAAGCAGTCTATTTTAGGAGCATCAACAGATGTATATACACTGTTTTGAATGTGCATGTCCAAGACATTCATGTCATTAGACAAAAAGCATTGAAATAGAAGATGCATTGATGTGAGACCTCGGTATTTGGATTCCAAGGTGATTTATTTTCATAGGGTTTTTATGACATTGTAAATGAGTGTAAATTGGTGCTTGAATGTGAGGCACAGAGGATTGCAACTCTTCTCAAATAATTCAATAATCCTGCCATTTAAAATGCTCTATAAAGTTGCAAGATTCAATTAAAAAGGGGGGGAAGCTTCACTTACTTGTGATGTGCTACACATCTGTCAACAGTTCTATACCAGTTTAGCTGCTTCTATTCGACGTAAAAAAGATTTCTGGATTATGCTAGCAGATAGATTACATAACAGAAAGAGACCAGGTCAATCTTCGAACACAGCAAAATCAGCTGCAAGGCTTCTGAGAGGAGGAGGATGAGAGGACAGAGGACTGAGTTAAATGAGGAGAGAAGTGCAAGAGAGAAAACTCACACTACTTCTGCTTTCTGTGAGTCTGTCACGAGTTCTCAGTGTAAGAGTAAAGAGTATCTAGTCTATAACCAGTTTATCAAATGGGTCAGACTTCTAAGTGCATAAGCAGAAGACAGTGGTGCTTTATCTCACACTACCTCTTCAAACATGCTCTTATTGCCTGTACTTGTCAGGGATATCCAGAAAAACATACCAACAGGATAAGCATATAGATAAAAAGAAAAGTTTGTCTGATGGAGTTAGTTCCTATGACTATGGAGGCTTGTGAATCCAAACCTTCAGTGTGAACTGGCAGGGTGGAAACCTAGGAACAAGTCAATATTGCAGTTCGAATCCAAAGGCTGTTTGCTGCAGAATTTACTTTTGCTCTGGGGAGGTCAGTTTTTATTTTTTGTTGTTCTATTCTGGCCTTCAACCAATTTGATGAAGTCCGCCCACATTACAGACCAAAGTCTACTTTACTTAAAGCTCACTGTTGATCTCATCCAAAGAACATCCTCACAGAAACGTTAAGAAAAATGTTTGACTATGTAAAGAAGTACCCACAACCCAGCCAAGCTGACATATCAAATTAATGGTCACATTTCCCTTTTCTTGTTTCCCTGATAGTTCAGTTGGTAAAGAATCCACCTGCAGTGCAGGAGACCCCATTTCGATTCCTGGGTTGGGAAGATCCCCTGGAGAAGGGAACGGCTACCCACTCCAGTATTCTGGCCTGGAGAATTCCATGGTCTGTATAGTCTGTGGGGTCACAGACAGACAAGACTGAGTGACTTTCACTTTGACTTTTCCCTTTTACTTGCAACAGTGGATAGTTTACAGACATTTTCAGTTCTAAAACATTCTAATTTTTAGATAGCAAAAATTCCAGAGTAAAGGCCAATTTCAAATTCTCCTTCCCTAACCTGAGTCTGACTAATGTCTGAGGGATCACAGAAAAGAAATGAAACAAGAGGACATGACGATCCTTTTATCTTCCTCTTTCCCACTCTTCCATGTCTCTTTAGGCATCACCTTCTCATCCCTTCCCCACATTGCTACCTCTCCGTCCACTTCCTAGGAAGTCCTGATAAGTGATCTAGAGTTGATACTTAAAGAGAGGCCCTGGAAGGGGCAGGGTGTGGCTACTTCTCTTCCTCAGCTTTGCCATGTTAGCTTATGATTTGCAATGAGTCTAGTTATCATTTCAAATACTATTACACATACTACCACATGGTTATTGCCAACTAAAAATTGTCACTCACCACCTGGTTCCAAGAGAATTAAGTCACTAGTCAAAGTAGTTGCTGACATTCAACAGACCCTAAAGGGTGGTGGTCAGGAATAAGTACTGCTATAGGAAAAACTAGCAAAACAGTTTGCCCACAGGTAGGCATTTTCAGGAAAAGATTTTATGAGCCTAATTTCTTGCATCTTCTTAGATCTAGAAAAATGCTAAAATCATTAACAGAGACATATGTTCTTCACGACTAGCAAGAAGCCTGTGCCAAAATATGTGCTGGATTGAATGTACCCCACTTCACTAAAACCATATATAAATTTACCTTCCACTCTCACCTCTTCCAGACTATAGCCCTCATTATCTCCAAATGAAAGTTAACTCTCAGCTCTCACATTTAGCCTTTTTTTTTTTCCCCAGTTGATGTTATACACAGCTGTACACTCACTCTCACACACACATGCACAGAACACCACTCTCTAGAAGGAATACACAAAAGATTCAACTTAGGTCTTTTTTTGGAACAGTAGGTGACCCACTCCAGTACTCTTGCCTAGAAAATCCCACGGACGGAGGAGCCTGGTAGGATGCAGTCCATGAGGTCACTAGGAGTCGGACGTGACTGAGCGACTTCACTTTCACTTTTCACTTCCATGCATTGGAGAAGGAAATGGCAACCCACTCCAGTATTCTTGCCTGGAGAATCCTAGGGACAGGGGAGCCTGGTGGGCTGCCGTCTATGGGGTCGCACAGAGTTGGACACAACTGAAGCGACTTAGCAGCAGCAGCAGCAGCAGGTGATATGCAAATAACTTGCAGAAGAAAGTAATCTTTCGAAGTGTCTCCATACCATTGATAATACTCCTGCTTGGATAAATCCCAATTATAGCATTATTTCACACTAGTCAAAAACTATTAAACACTGTGTAACTCATACAATTTATTTTAACGTAAAGACCCAGTCATTCCAGCATGTCGTATTGCTATCACACATCACACATAATTCTGTAATATTGTTACATCAACATCTCTATGTGAATGGAATGATGAATCCAAATAGTCACAAATGCTATGAGTCATGCTATATGAATAATGTGTACATGCTCAGTTGCTTCAATCTTATCTGACTTTTTGCCACCCTGTGGACTGTAGCCCACTGGGCTCCTCTGTCCAAGAGATTCTCCAGGCAAGAATACTGGAGTGGGTTGCCATGCCCTCCTCCAGGGGATCTTCCTGGACCTGGCATTGAACCTGCATCTCTTGCATTGCAGGTGGATTCTTAACCCACTGAGCTACCTGGAAAGCCCATGTGTGAATAGTAATTCTACTCAATAGTTGATACTCTAGCTTAGATTTATTTATAATATTTGCACATCTTTATCATGTGTTGCTAATAATTTGTATCAATCCAAAGGTAGGTTAATGTATAGTCAAGTCACCAGGTTGTGGTGATGGCCAGACTTAGAAAGACTGCCTTGTATTTCTCCCAACCACTCTTTGGTGCAATGTTCCTCTCCTTATTTCTTTAATACCAGCTGCTTCCCTGCTTGGGGGAGATGCATTTTCTCTAAGATATTCTCCTTCACATGTGAGTATTTTCACTATTTGTTTATTGTTAAATTTGCCAATGTAACACCTTAGGCTTTGTACAAATTCAAAAATTATAAATAAAAAATGAAATACCCATATCCATTACTTGGATAAAACTTGGGAACAATGTTAGATTTTTATTAAAAAATCACAAGGAAAGTAGTAGAAAATAAGTTGTAAAAGCAAAATAAATAGATCCCTACCTCAAATTCTTAGAACTTACCCTGCAAAGATGAGCACTTCTAAAAGGAAGAAGTATCAGTTCAGAATGTTGATTATGAAGCTGATATTTTTGGGTTTGAGTCGTAGCTCTTTTGTTTATTTCCTAAACATATTCTAGAGCATTTTATTCTTTCATAATCCCAGTTTCTTCACTGTAAAATATGGGTAAGAAAATAACCTACCACATAGGATTATGGTGAGAATTAAATGAGATAGTACATGGAAAGCAATTAAAACAATGACTGAATTATATTAAATGCACAAGAAATATATTATTATTATAAATTCTCCCAGTAAAATATGTTTGGTATGTTCTTCTAGAAAAATGATTATGGATACTGAAATATAATTATCTTTTTAAAATTTATACAAAATTTATTCAGATGTCAACCTACTATACACATTGTTTTATATATATTTTCATTTAATGATGTATGTGGGAAACCTTTCCATATCAGTGTATAGTAATCTACCATAACCATTTCAGAGATGTAAGCATTCTATTATATGGAATTACTGACTGCATTGTATTTAGATAGCTCCTCACTGATACACATTTAAATCACTTCCAATTTTTTAATATTATGAACAATTTTCAGTCAACATACTTGTACAAATAACTTGATGTACTTTGGGAAATATTTCTACAAGGTAAATTCCTAGCTGTGTAATTGCAAGGTCAAAAGATATTCTCATAAATTTTTATAGATTATAAAACAGTCCCATGGAATTATCACATGCAATTACATTTCAAAAAAAACTATATGAAAATATATTTTTACATGAAAGAAATGATAAGATTCTACTGAAGGGCATAATAGAAGATAGATAAACAGAAAAATACACCTTATTTCCTGGTAGAAAGTGTCAATATTGTACAAATGTTAATATTTCTTATAGAAGTCTTAATTAAAATATTAATAAAATTTATGGTAACATGAAAAACTGACATGAGAATGTATTTTCATTTAAAAAATAAAAACTAACTAGAAATAGTATCTTCAAAAAAAAAAAAGAAACATAAGTGGCAGGAAGTGACGTTAACTCTGCCAAGAATTAAATGCATTAAGCAGTTATAATACTTGAGACAAGTTTGTACTGGAAGTGGGAGAAAAAAGTGTTGGTTTCACAGCACAGTAGAAAAGATATCGAAACTAAATATATGCTGTTTGGCAAACAATGAGCATAGCATTTCAAACTGATGGGGATGTTGTGTTTTTTTCTTTTCTTTAATAATTGGTATTGCTTCAAATGCTAAATATTTGGAATATAATGAATCTAGATCTCTACTTCACTTACTACATGAAAATCATCTTAGATATTCAATTTAAATATGAAAATAAGAAAATATAGAACATTAGAGGAAAATAAAGTCCAGATTTATTTGTAAGACTAAAGCATGGTTTTTCCAGTGGTCATGTATGGATGTGAGAGTTGTTGGACTGTGAAGAAAGTTGAGTGCTGAAGAACTGATGCTTTTGAACTGTGGTGCTGGAGAAGACTCTTGCGAGTCCCTTGGACTGCAAGGAGATCCAACCAGTCCATCCTAAAGGAGACCAGTCCTGGGTGTTCACTGGAAGGACTGATCCTGAGGCTGAAACTCCAATACTTTGGCCACCTCATGCAAAGAGTTAACTCATTGGAAAAGACCCTGATGCTGGGAGGGATTGAGGGCAGGAGAAGAAGAGGACAGCAGAGGATGAGATGGCTGGATGGCATCACAGACCTGATGCACATGAGTTTGGGTGAACTCTGGAAGTTGGTGATGGACTGGGACACCTGGCGTGCTGCAATTCATGGGGTCACAAAGAGTTGGACATGACCAAGTGACTACTGAAATCAGGGAAGGCAATGAAAGATTAGATGAGTGTATTTTACTATACAAAAGTTGGAAACTTGTTTAGAGTGGGAAAAAATACTAACAATCCTAAATTACATGTAAATACAAAGAGAAGCAATTATTTCATTTTAGATTAGGGGAAAGCATTGCTTCCTCTAAAACTATGCAACTGTAATCTGTAATTCTAACAAGATTGAAAAATTTACTTGTGGTAAAGACACCCTGGCTCAGTTCAGTTCAGTTCAGCTGCTCAGTCATGTCCGACTCTTTGCAACCCCATGGTGTTCAACACACCAGGCTTCCCTGTCCATCACAAACTCCCAGAGCTTGCTCAAGCTAGTGTCCATCGAGTTGGTGATGCCATCTAACCGTCTCATCCTCTGTCATCCCCTTCTCCTTCTGCCTTCAATCTTTCCCAGCATCAGGGTCTTTTCCAATGAGTCAGTTCTTTGCATCAGGTGACCAAAGTATTGGAGCTTCAACTTCAGCATCAGTCCTTCCAATGAATATTCAGGACTGATTTCCCTTAGGATTGACTGGTTTGATCTCCTTGTAGTCCAAGGGACTCTCAATAGTCTTCTTCAACAGCACAGTTCAAAAGCAAGGCCACTACAAAAGTTTTGGTTTTGGGGACATGTACTGTTAAAACAAACTTACACAATTTGTATAATTTTGTGTCACTGAATTCACATGCCTCCCTCCTCTAGGAAGGGGGAAAGAGAGCACATCATTCAAATTTAAACTCTATAATTTAAAGCATTTTAGGTCAGATGATGACCATTTTCAGAAGTTTCTACTTAACTTGCTCCATGCATACGTGAGAAACAGATATTATTTGAATTTTCATGAAAAAAGAGAGCTTCATTATTCTAAGAACACTAGTATCTCTATAGCCACCAGAGTCACAATGTGTCTGGGAGTCAATAAAGGCCTTCTGTGGGTCCAAAAAAAAATTAAAAAATCTTGACCGTTTGTCTGAATTAGTGTCAGTCGCTCGGTCATATCTGACTCTTTGCAATCCCTAGGACTGTAACCCTCCAGGCTCCTCTATCCGTGGAATTCTCTAGGCAAGAATACTAGAGGGGGTGTCAATTCCCTTCTCCAGGGGATCTTTCCCATCCAGGGATCAAACCCAGGTCTTCTGCATTGCAGATGGATTCTTTACTGTCTGAGGCAGCAGGGAAGCCCTATATATGTTAAATTCTCATCAAAATCTGTGAGACTAACATTACTCTTAGTTCAGTCCAAAATGTTTCCATTGCTGAAGCAGATGTATCATTACAAAGATCAAATTAAGCACCTCCATTTCTTCTTTGGATCCTACCAGAAGAAAGTTAACTGAAGGAAGTAAAACATATTTTGGAAAAAGAAAATCAACATGTGTCTTCTAGAATGAGAGATCTGAGATCAGAAATAAATGTTTTTTAGGTTAAATTTTTAAGCTATAGCCTTATTTTTTTATTATTATTTTATACTTATTTTATGAAGACCCTGTAGGAGTCTAAAGCCTGAATCAGCTTTTATGAAACAGAATGTATCAAACTGAGATATTCTCAGTGGGCAGATCATTTGAAGCCAGTGCTGCCAGAGGAGACACTGGTCTTTTTAGAAACGTTTGCATTTTAGAAAGCTCTGTTTTCCCACCTGACCACCAATAAATGTGAAGTTTTCAAAACTTACATCTGACAGAGGAAAAAACAACAACAACAACTGTTTCATTTTTGAGGTTTTTCTTTTGTTTGTAGGGAGGGGAGGAAGAGGAGCGATTGTAGGGAAAAAATAACTTATAAGGAAAAAGTTCCATTTCCAACTTATATATTTAACAAAGTCTAAAGAAGAGAGATACTCTGCTGTGAACAAATGAGTAAGTGTGCCATTCTGAGTTAATTTTGCAAAAACATTGGTTTAAGTGATATATGCTCTGCACTGTGGTAAAAGTTTATTATAAAAAGAAAAGAATGGACAGGCAAGGGCTATAAAATGCTTCTGATCCATATTGAGTCACTTTAGAAACTTGCAAGGCAGTAGGCTGAAGCCATCCATATCAATCACGCTTCCATTTATTGAATATTTTCTGGGTTTCAGTACTATTCTTACATGCCTTTTGTGTGTTGCTTGCATGCACGTTCAGTCACTCAGTCATGTCCAGCTCTTTGCGTCCCCATGGACTATAGCCCGCCAGGTTCCTCTGCCCATGGAATTCTCCAGGCAAGAATACAGGACTGGTTGCCATTTCCCACTCACGTGGATCTTCCGAACCGAGTGATTGAACCTGAATCTCTTGCATCTTCTGTGCCGGCAGGTGGATTCTTTTCCACTAAGTCAACTGGGAAGCCCTCTGTGTGTTGAATCCTCATCAAAATCTATGCTTGCTTCGTCGTTCAGTCATGTCCAACTTTTGCAACCCTGTGGACTGTAGCCTACCAGGCTCCTCTATCCATGGAATTTTTCAGGCAAGAATACTGGAGTAGGTTGTCATTTCCTCCTCCTGGGGATATTCCTGACCCAGAGATCAACTGAACCCACATCTCCTGTGTTTCTTGCATTGCAGGCACATTCTTTCTTTGCTGAGCCACTGGGAAAGCCCTCGAAACTTGTGAGGCTAATATTACTATTAATATTATCCCCACTTTAGTGTTCAGAAAATAGAGGCATAAAGAAAATTGAGGAACTAGCCCAAGTGATGGAGCCTGAATTCAAAGAAGGTTGTCTTCTTCCAAATCCTTAGCACTTGCTAAAGAACCTCTGTACGGAGCCTGCAGCATAACTGATGTGTTTATCCTTACCCTATTGGCACTTGCTCCTTTAAAATTATTTTAATGTCCCCAAATTACCTAGTATTCTTGTAATGGTCAGAATGAAATTATTTCAGAATGCCTGCCAATGTGATTGTTTAATACCTCTATCTACAGTTGTATAAATAAAGGAATGCAATTTCAACTTTCAAAATTCACATTTTACTTCTCAGTGCCAGTCTGAGAATGTTTAACCTGTCCCTTTCTTTGGGAACTTTTGATATGAGGACATTTACATATTGTTTACTATCTACAGTATCACCCATTGTGGTGCACATAACCCATTTAGCACCACCTTGCATCTTTGCATTGAGAGCTCTTGCTTGGTGGCATGATGAGAATATTATTAAGAACAACAACAACAAAAATGTAAAGAACACTAAGCGCCTTAACCCACATCCTCTGGTTTGCAGAAACATGCTTTACTCCTATGTCTACAAGACTGCCTAAAACTGTAACGGTTTTCTGTCTAATTTTTTAAAATAATTAGTCCAGAGAGGATACTTAGCTGAGTGGTCGAATGCTGGCTGCGTTTTACAGCAGAATGTTTTACAGTTAAAGTATTATGATTGCATTGGTACAGTTATGTCAACTGACCTTGCTAGTTGACATCTTGAACATCAGTGTTACAGTAACATCTTGGTCATTTGTACTTCTTAGAGATGAGCTAAATGCTATGCCCTAGAGTATGGGAAATTGTTGTTTGAGAACAAGTTTATTTGTAAACTTGTACACTTTCTCTCTCCATTTCCTTCCCATTCTTTTTCTTCTTTTCCTACTCCTACAGTTTTCTGTATCATCCTATTCTTAGCCCCAACTCAACTCATTAAATGGACTTCAAAGAGGACTCTAACTGTCAGAAGTCTAGCTTAACCATTAAATAGTTATGTGGTATTGGGCAAGTTCCTTTAACTCTTGAAGCCTCAGTTTTGTTTTCTGTACAGTCTGGATGATTTTGCACTTCCTCAACCTTAAATTGTAAGGTATTATTTTCTCTCACATTTTAACATTTTTGGAAGTGGAATTCATCTTATAACTATTGGGCCTTTAATGTGAGCATACTATTTTATATGACTCATACATATATTTTTAACATCAGTAACAAGTTGGTAAGTATCATAAAAATGAAATAAAACCATGTAAGAGGTTAGAGACCTAAGGTATTATTTTAGATAAGGTAATCTGAAAATACCCACCTAACCAGGCCCCAGTTCAAAGAGACCAGAAAAAAAAGAGAGACAGAGAGAGAGAACAGAGATCAAAGAGATCAGAGGAAAGATTTTGGTACAGACTAGGATTTCTCAACCTCAGAGCTATTGATATTTGGAAGTGGATAATTCCCTGTTGTGTGGGTCTATTCCAGGAATTATAAAATGGTTAGCAGCAATCCTGGCCTCTACCCACTAGATGCCAATGGCACCTTCCTTGTTGTGATGACAGAAAATGTCTTCAGATACTGCCAAGGTGAGGAAAAGCATCCCCAGTTCAAAAGCACAGCTCTAGACAGAGGAAATATTAAATACAAAGCCCGTGAGGCAGTAATGAGCTTGGCATGCTCCAAAGTGGAGACCAGGGTGGCTGGTACTGAAGTAGAATGAGGAGACACTGTAGGAGATGTGGGCAGAGCCACATCTGTGCATATAGGTTTATGGATTGCAATAAACAGACTGGATTCACTGTGATTTGAGGAAAAGCAACTGTTCATTCAGAGCAGAAAAAGAGGCTATGGTTTCATTGATTTTCCCATTCATTTGTTCCTTTATCCCTTTTCCCTCCCTCTTTCCTTTCCTTCTCACTCTTCTCTGTTAGTCCATCTGACCATCAATATCAAATGAATCTATCAGTCTTAATGTCAATCAATCATATGCAAAACTAAACTAAACACTTACTATACCAAAATCTTCAAAGGATTAATTTTTATAATGAATAAAATAGCAAGGACAAGAAAATAACTAGACTTTTGGAGCTGTGTGATGTTGGTTACACGAAGATGATGTGAGGGTGCAGCATGACTTGGAGAAATATGTGAAGACAGAGAGATGGTGAGATTGCTCTTTGGGAAAGGAAAAGCTTTTATTTTTTCTTTTAGTAAGTGGTATGATTTAGGGAAAGAGTGAATATTGGCTTACATTGACTTTCAATGTAAGCTTCTGAGTTTATACAGCAAATATCTATATCCTTTATGGATTTTATATTTAGGTTCCTTTTCTTTTTTGATTGACAAAGGAGGAGGCAAATTACAAGCTAGTTAGCCATTACTGCAGAGAAGGCAATGGCGCCCCACTCCAGTACTCTTGCCTGGAAAATCCCATGGATGGAGGAGCCTGGAAGGCTGCAGGCCATGGGGTCACTGAGGGTCAGACACGACTGAGCGACTTCATTTTCACTTTTCACTTTCATGCATTGGAGAAGGGAATGGCAATCCACTCCATTGTTCTTGCCTGGAGAATCCCAGGGACAGGGGAGCCTGGTGGGCTGCCGTCTATGGGGTTGCACAGAGTTGGACACGACTGAAGCGACTTAGCAGCAGCAGCACCAGCTATTACTGGGGATGTCTATCTGCCTGTCTGCCTATCTATCTCATCCATTATTTTTCCTAATATCAATGGCAGTGGAAAGAGTACCTTGTAGATTTTGTTGTTTAGTTGGTAAGTTCTTCCCAACTCTTTTGTGACCTCATGGCCTATAGCCCATGGATCCTCTTTGCTAGGATTTTCCAGGCAAGAATACTGGAGTGGGTTGCCATTTCCTTTTCCAAGGGATCTTCCTGACCCTGGGATTGAACCCACAACTCCTTCACTGGCAGGCAAATTGTTTATCACTGAGTCACCAGGAAACCAAGTGAAATAATAATTCTATGCTATAAATAATCCTATGCAGTAAAAATGCATTTCACACTGTACTTTTAATTACTGCAAAAATTACTTATGTTTGAATATATTATTTAACTGCTGGTTAATCTGCTTTTATATTTATACTAAGCTTTTCTATTGGAAACTATTGATTCTCAAACTTGGCTACGCAATGGATTTCTTGGACAAACTGAATAAATTATCAGTAATGGTGTTCTAATCCCAGAGAGTTTATCATAATTGGTGTGCACTGTGGCCTAGGCATCATTTTTTCTTTTTTTAGATTTCCAGGTAATTTTAATATACAGATTCAATTAAAAACCATCAGATTTATCCTAGAATTTTTATAAATTGTTAACAAAATTTGGTGAATTAATCAAAACAATGATTCTTAAATTTTTCACAAGCCATGCCAACACAATGCCAACATTTTCCTTGTGTTTTCCAAATCCTTTCCATTAAATGAAGCACATGAAAATATGTAAACCATAAAGAAGGATACAATTTTTTTCCTTATTTAATATTTTGAATAATGCACCGAGTACATAAAATGCTTTTAATTTCAGTAATTATTTAAAATGAGTCTACCTTTAAAGACTATTGTGCTTGTTCAGTCACTCTGTCGTGTCTGACTCTGCAATCCCATGGACTGCAGCATGCCAGGCTTCCTTGTCCTTCACTTTCTCCTGGAGGTTGCTTAACGTCAGTTGATTCAGTGATGTCCTCCAACCAGCTCATCCCCTTCTGCCTTCAGTCTTTCCCAGCATCAGGGTCTTTTCTAATGAGTCAGCTTTTTGCATCAGGTAGCTGAAGTCTTAGAGCTTCAGCTTTATCATCAGTCCTTCCAATTGAATATTCAGTATTGATTTCCTTTAGGATTGACTGGTTTATCTCCAGGCAGTCCAGGGGACTCTCAAGAGTCTTCTCCAACACCACAGTTCAAAAGCATCAATTCTTCAGCACTCAGCCTTCTTTATGGCCTAACTCTCACATCCATACATGACTAATAGAAAAAACATAGCTTGAACTACTTGATAATTATACCATATCGCTAAACTAGATTTTGTCTATATGTCAAGGTAACCAATTTAATGTGGAAAATTTCATCCAGAGGGGCAAAGTAATACTGATATGCTATAAGGCTTTAAACAGTTTCTGTACTAGGAAACTGCCAGTACAGTGCTGGCTGTTACAATAATGGCATTGGATCATTTTAATAGTATGACTATTACAATAAGCCTATTAATATTTCTTAATAATTGAACTGAGGCTTACAATAATGCAGCTAATAACACTATTAAAAAGATTTAGAATTGCCGATTATTTAGGGTTGGATAGAGATTTCACAGGAGCAGTGCTGAAGTCACTATAAATGCAGTAAACCAGTGCTGGGATTCACAACAGATGAATGTGAACTAGCCATTTGTTTTCTAGCCAATCTGAGTTAGGTGCAATTCATAATAGAATAAGGATTCCTTGGTGCCTCAATGGTAAAGAATTTGCCTACAATTCAGGAGACACAGGTTCGGTTCCTGGGTCAAGAAGGAAATGGCAATCCACTCCAGTATTCTTGCTGGGAAATCCCATGGACAGAGAAGCCTGACAGGCTATAGTTCATAGGACTGCAGAGTCACACATAACTTAGCAACTAAACCAAACTACAATCAAACATAATAATGAATCTTTCCTCTTCATATCCTTTTCCAAGCTGAGGGAAAGATACTTCTTTCCGGGCTGAGGGACAAGATACTTCCAGAACGATGTCCAATATATATAAGCAAACTTGAATAAAACAGCAAAAGTTTGAATATATACGAAATCCCGCTTTCCTTAATAAATATATATAGCGAGATGTTTATATATTTAATAGTAATGAACATCCATTACCTCTGCTTGTGAGATTATGGTGAAATCAAAATTATTTTTGCCTGAACTTATTATTTTTTACATGTACACATTATTTTTACAATCAAGATATAATGCATATATAAAAATCAAATCCAGATACCAGAAGTTCACAAATAAAGTGTTCTTATTCAGCATAGTAATGTATAAGAAGTTTTAATTTTTTTTCTTTTTTTAAGAAAGTGAAAGTGAAGTCGCTTAGTCATGTCTAACTCTTTGTGACCAGGATCCTCCGTCCATGGGATTTTCCAGGCAAGAGTGCTGGAGTGGATTGCCATTTCCTTCTCCAGCGGATCTTTCTGACCCAGGGATCGAACCCAGATCTCCTGCATTGTAGACAGGCGCTTTACCATCTGAGCCACCAGGGAAGGTACTACTCTATTCTAAATGTAAACATACAAAACAAAGAAAAAGAGATGAAAGCAAGCTCACATGTTCTTAATTTCAGCATGTTCTTTGAGAAAGTATTCAGCTACTGCTGCTTCAGATAAAAGTGTTTGGTGAGAAATCTTAAAATTTTGACAATCTGAGAGTGGAGGGAAAATTCGTATAGAGGTATATGCTTTTAAAATGGAATTCTAATATATCAGTGGTAAAGGAATTGTCTTGCTGGCAATTGCATGTGCTTGACTTTCATGCCAACTAAATAACTTACTGTTTAACCTGGAATAAATACCATGTGACAGACCATGTTTCTTTTCATTTGGCTTTTAAAAATATATGTTAATTTAACTACATGTCATCATTTAGCTTTCACTGTTTTCCTTCAATGTATCCTCAGAAAATGAAAGTTTATGACCATGAATGCTTAAAAAAAAAAAAATGATCCCTGCTTTCAGGCTCTCCACTTTAACCATAATTTTTGTAATAAGATAGATAAAAAGTGCTCATCCAAAATAACATTATTATTAATGTCATAGAATTTCTATGCTGTTCTGCTAGTCATGAATCTAGCTAATTACTTATTCATATTTCCATTGGTACCTTTCCTGATCAACTCTGCTAATTTTGATATTTCTTCAAATCTTTGCTTCATGTATTAATTCACTCCCTTGTTCATCTATTATTGAGTACTTGTTTATGTCAATGCCTGTATTTTGTTTCTATAGCACTTTTTTTCATTACCTAAGTGGTATTTATCTTGTATCAGCATAATTCTCCAAATGTACCATTTATGAAAGAATCACCAGTCGATTTTGATGCTCCAGTGGTCAAAAGAACCCACTCTAAGAGACATTTATATATGACTTATTTTAATTTCAATTTCATAAGGCTTTTTCTTGGCTCAACCAATTTATCATTCCCATTATGGCAAAAACTGTGTCCTACATGTCTTAGCTTCCTTTTAGTGCTTTGGCAACTGCTCCACCCACTTAGGTAATCAATAAGTATTTGATTTGTCAGCAGATTATCCACTTTGTAAACATATATCAGGAAAATAAAGTTTATTATTATCTATCAAACCTGTGAGTATGGAAGATGCCCTCTGAAGAAAAGCATTACGAAACCTATGAAAGAGTAGGGACAACACAGGCCCTGAGGGTCAGATCACAATCTACTTACAAGACATTAAAAATCACCCACATTTCTGGTGCCTGCAGGTGTGAAACAGACATTACTACCTGATCTGACTCAGTTCAGGAGGCTGGTTTCAAGGATTTTCTGAAGTTCCTTCCTATTCCTAGATATCAGACTCTACAGATCCCTTTTGGTAATAGCAACACATCAGATTCCTTATGTGCAATTGGCAATTGTACTTCATCTTTATCCTGCCCGTATGTAGTAGTGGAATATTTTCTCCCTGAAACAGGCAGTATACCAAAAAAGCAGNAGATATCAGACTCTACAGATCCCTTTTGGTAATAGCAACACATCAGATTCCTTATGTGCAATTGGCAATTGTACTTCATCTTTATCCTGCCCGTATGTAGTAGTGGAATATTTTCTCCCTGAAACAGGCAGTATACCAAAAAAGCAGTCTAATAAATCCATAGGCGAGATGCCATTTAACTAAAGATAAAGAATTATTTAATGATCTTAATCAAGAGAGCTTATCTGTGATGTTCATTGAACTTTAATATAAAACCATAATTGAAAGCTTAGGATATGATGAATGAGGAAGCTTCCCATTCTGATTAAGCCAGAAGCCAATATGACAAATACAACAGTCTGCTGGATTCCAGTTTGTTTGTACCTCAACAGATAAGTTGACCTGGTCCAAGACCCAGGGATACAAAGGGAATGAACGTGGAGCTATACTACCTATGTTTTTGACACTATAGAAAGTGTTAGTTATTTTGTTATAAATTATATGATTTAATATCAGGAACATTGTACATGCCTACAGTGAGGAAAATATATATGTGTTAGCTTAAATCTTGAAACAGAAAACTCTTTTTGGATATAAAATGTGTTTAAAAATTTGAGGATAATGAGAATAAGTATATTGTTCAAATTCCTGTAGCTTTTCCAATGGCAAAGTTGAACTCAATCCCTAGTTTCAATGATTATTTTCTTCCCCATGCCAGTGTGAATTCATGCTCCATTTTCTCTGAATTCAGTGACATATTTTAATAAAATAAATAATTCCCATACTTCATTGTTTTATAAATTTACACAGGTATTTTATTTGCCATGTATTATCAATCCTTAGAGATTTGTAGCATATTGTTCACAGTTTTGCATATTCTATCTTATTTGATTATCTTAATAATGTGGACACACGGCATAGAAACTTTATTGATAAATGTGAGAAAATTATAGTTTGTAGAGGCCATGACACTGTCTTAAAGTCCTACAGCTAGTAAGTAGCAAAGTAATACTGCCTTAATTTTCTCTGAATACTCATTGGAAGGACTGAAGATGAAGCTGAAGCTCCAATACTTTGGCCACCTGATGCGAAGAGCTAACTCATTGGAAAAGACCCTAATGATGGGAAAGATTGAGGGCAGAAGAAGAAGGGGGCAACTGAGGATGAGATGGTTGGATGGCATCATTGACTCAATGGACAAGAGTTTGAGTAAACTATAGGAGACAGTGAAGGACAAGAAAGCCTGGTATGCTGGGGTCCATGGGGTCCCAAAGAGCTGGACAGGACTTAGCAACTAAACAGCAGCACAATTCAATTTTTGCACAAAAATCCTCCTGGAACCCACCTACCAAGCAGGAGACATGGGTTGGGGAGATCCCTTGGAGAGAGAAATGGCAACCCATTCCAGTATGATTGCCTGGGAAATCCCACGGACAGAGGAACCTGGTGGGCTACAGTCCATGGGGTCGCAGAGAGTCTGACACAACATAGTGACTAAGCAACAAAAGGCTTAACACAATACCTACTTACTAGCTCACAGTTACGGAGTTTTGAAGTCTGGGCACAGGGTGACTAGGATCAGAATCTCACTAGGCTTCTGCCAAGATGTCAGTGGGGCTATATTCCTTTCTGCAGACTCTGGGGAGAAATCTGCTTTGAAGTGCCTTTGGCCAATTCAGTTACTTCTGGTTGTAGAACTGAGGATAAATTCTTCTGGTTATAAAACTGAGATCCCCATTTCCTTCCTGGCTATTGTCCGAGGCCTCTCATAGCTCCTAGAGACCACCAGCAATTTTCATCGTGTGGTCCCTTCATCTTGAGCCAACTACTAAGAACTTCTCCCAACAGATGCCCCATGTTTCTATTCTCTCATTTCCTCTACTGCTGGTCTGTAGACTTAGACATAAAGAATTATGTGATTAGGCCATCTTGGTTAACTTTCCTGTCTTAAAACTGTGTAATATATATAACATAATCATTGGAGTAAAATACATCATATTCATAGTCTCTGGGATTATTCATAGGGGACAGGAAACAGACGGGATATTCTTAGAACTATGCCTATAATAGGCCCTAATATTTAGCTATTACAGGTAAGATTAGTATCATATCTCTGTCGTTCACTAACCTCGTGTAGGTTTACACTTCCATAAGTTATTGTCACTGGGTATGACCATACCATTAACTTTGGCCAAGAAACTCAGAGCAGAAGTTGATGCTGCTGTATCACTTCAGTCATGTCTGACTATGTGTGACCCCATAGATGGCAGCCCACTAGGCTCCCCCATCCCTGGGATTCTCCAGGCAAGAGTACTGGAGTGTGGTGCCATTGCCATCTCCAATGCATGAAAGTGAAAAGTGAAAGTGAAGAGTCGTGTCTGACTCTTAGTCTGTCTGCATGCAGCCTTCCAGGCTCCTCTGTCCATGGGATTTTCTAGGCAAGAGTACTGGAGTGGGGTGTCATTGCCTTCTAATTGACAACACAAGCATTGAAAGACCTTATGAGTTTTTCCAGAGTTCTTTTCTCCCAAGCACAAAGTCAGCATATCCCAGCTATGAGGTGTTTTTTTTTAATCATGGGTACTAGGATAAGCAAGACTTACAGAGAAGAGCCACAACAGATCTGCAGTGTATATCATGGGCAAGAAATCAACCATCCTGGCTGTTGGCTACTGATAACTTGGAGATTATTGCTACTTCATCATAACCTTGTTTAAAGGTAACTAGTAAAGAAATTGGAGTCTAAAAATGAGGTAAATATAAATAATAAAGTATGCATGCATGCAAAATCACTTCAGTCATATCTGACTCATTGTGGGACGTAGTCCACCAGGCTCCTCGATTCATGGGATTCTCTAGTAAAGAATACTGGAGTGGGTATTGCCATGTTCTCCTCCAGTGGATCTTCTCCACCCAGGAATCAAACCTGTGTTTCTTACATTTCCTGCATTGGCAGGGAGGTTCTTTACCACTAGCACTACCCTTTCTTTATTATTAAAACACACACACACACACACACACACACACACACATATAAGAACATATATATAAATAAAATAAAATTCAGCACTGGCTTTGTAGCCAGCTAGCAGGTAGCATGGAATCTCAATAAATATAGAAGGTTAGAAAGATGGGGAAATGCTATCTAATCTATCTAATGCTGCAAAATTAAAAGAAAACTGAGTGATATAAATTGATCATGTATATTTTTTGAGTTTCAGGTTTTACATCTATAGTATGGGATACTATGGGATCCGGTCCCATCACTTCATGGCAAATAGATGGGAAAACGGTGGAAATAGTGGCTGACATCATTTTTCTGGGCTCCAAAATCACTGCAGATGGTGATTGCAGCCATGAAATTAAAGGACGCTTACTCCTTGGGAGGAAAGTGATGACCAACTTAGACAGCATATTAAAAACCAGAGACATTTCTTTGCCAACAAAGTTCCATCTAGCCAAGGCTATGGTTTTTCCAGTGGTCATGTATAGATGTGAAAATTGGACTATAAAGAAAGCTGAGTGCTGAAGAATTGCTGCTTTTGAACTGTGGTGTTGGAGAAGACTCTTGAGAGTCCCTTGGACTGCAAGGAGATCCGACCAGTCCATCCTAAAGGAGATGAG
>SJYV01040236.1:610776-620816 GCA_006410875.1 Neotragus pygmaeus
GGTCCCATCACTTCATGGCAAATAGATGGGAAAACGGTGGAAATAGTGGCTGACATTATTTTTCTGGGCTCCAAAATCACTGCAGATGGTGATTGCAGCCATGAAATTAAAGGACGCTTACTCCTTGGGAGGAAAGTGATGACCAACTTAGACAGCATATTAAAAACCAGAGACATTTCTTTGCCAACAAAGTTCCATCTAGCCAAGGCTATGGTTTTTCCAGTGGTCATGTATAGATGTGAAAATTGGACTATAAAGAAAGCTGAGTGCTGAAGAATTGCTGCTTTTGAACTGTGGTGTTGGAGAAGACTCTTGAGAGTCCCTTGGACTGCAAGGAGATCCGACCAGTCCATCCTAAAGGAGATGAGTCCTGGGTGTTCATTGGAAGGACTGATGTTGAAGCTGAAACTCCAGTACTTTCCACCTGGTGTGAAGAGTTGACTCATTTGAAAAGATTCTAATGCTGGGAAAGATTGAGGGCAGGAGAAGAAGGGGATGACAGAGGATGAGATGGTTGGATGGTATCACTGACTAGATGGACACGTGTTTGGGTGGACTCCAGGAGTTGGTGATGGACAGGGAGGCCTGGTGTGCTACAGTTCATGGGGTCACAAAGAGTTGGATACCACTGAACTGAACTATGGGATACTACCTCTATTTTAATTTCAGAGTTATGAAGATCGTTTAAAATGTGCATCATATAGCTCTGTGTTTTTAGTTCCTGAAGTGTTTCTCTTATTAGAAGCAGGGAAAACAATTTTTCTAAACTACAATCAGTTTCAGTTTAGTTTAATTCAGTCGTCAGTTGTCAGTCATTCAGTCTGACTCTTTGCAATCCCATGAATCGCAGCACGCCAGGCCTCCCTGTCCATCACCAGCTCCCAGAGTTCACCCAAACCCATGTCCATTGAGTCAGTGATGCTATCCAACCATCTCATCCTCTGTCATCCCCTTCTCCTCCTGCCCTCAGTCTTTCCAGCATCAGGATCTTTTCCAATGAGTTAGCTCTTCGCATCAAGTGGTCAAAGTTTATGAATGTTAATAATAATATCTTATGATTATTAGCATCATACTTTGATAAACAGTTGAGTATGCCTCCTCATATNGTCTTTCCAGCATCAGGATCTTTTCCAATGAGTTAGCTCTTCGCATCAAGTGGTCAAAGTTTATGAATGTTAATAATAATATCTTATGATTATTAGCATCATACTTTGATAAACAGTTGAGTATGCCTCCTCATATTTTATTGATATTTTTCACAACTATCTTACCAGGTATAGATAAAGGAAGTAAAATGTAAAGAGCTTCCTCAGGCTCAGCATTGTAGTTTGAAATTTAGGCCACATGCTTTTAACTCAAGGCCCAACTCTTAATTCATCAATTTAATTTAAATTTTTCTGTAACTCCTGTCTCTAATATGGAAGATTTGCAAATAAAGAAGCATTCTCAAAGGCAACTTTGATTGTGAAGATAAAATAATCACAATTTTTCAGAATAAGACAGTATTTAGAACCATAAATGTGAGTTTTGAAGTGATGCCACCCACAAGATCCTAAGCTTTATGAAGGCAAACCATATTTTTCCTCCCTGGAATGCTATCTTAAACTAACTCTCACATCCCTTCCTTACCTTGCACATCTTATACTTAGTTCTTGCTATTTTTCTCTGCCATAAATGGTCTCTACTTTATGTATCACTTTTTGTTAAAATCTGAGGCATCTCTTCACATTCATTTGTGAAGCTGCCTCCTGATATGTCTCTAAATATATTCACCTTCCTTTGAGTTCCCTCAGCACCTGGAATTTCTCTTTTGGCATTCAAGATATATTGGATAAGTAAAACAGAATTAGGACTTTGGAGTCAACACTGTGGTCAATCCTCTTTCTCTACCTTAACAATCATGTGATTGTATGTCTATTCCTCAGGATTATTTTAAGCCTCTAATACTATTCCCAAATCCCATAGTAAGAACATCAGGTTAGCTCTGCCACTTATTCACAACCTTAGATGTGAAATGCCTGTGCTGATATTTTGTCATGCATCATCCCCACTTGATTCCGAATCCACATCCCTCTCCTAGTTGAACTCTATCTTGCTCCATAGGCATAATCTCACTGGGCACCATTTCATACACACTTCATTTCCTCCTTGACTCCAGGTAGAACCACTCAGCAGCCACTAGCCCTGCTTTTCTAGAACCTGAATAAATGAGTCACTCAGTCTCATCCATTTTTCCTTCTCAGAGGTAGCACTCACTCAACACACACCATCTGGAATTGCAATTTGGTCAAGATAATGGCTTCTTTTGAATATGTTTCTTCATTATCAAAATATGTAAAATTCCTTGTTAGTATGATTTTGAGGGTTCCATAAGAGGGTACATGCCAAGCTCTTACTCCATGCTTTGCATTTAATAAGTACTCATTAAACATAAGCTTCTTTTTCCCTGCTCTTTGTCTAGCCTGTATTAAAGTCATTTGCTTCAAACACTCTATACGACCTGCCTCTCTCTTATCCTACAAACTGATATTAAGCACATCTGGCTAGGTCCTGGGTCTCGGTATCTTCTACAGTGCTGAGTCTGTTGTTTTTAACCATTGATTGAAATTTATTGCAACAGATACTATATGCTGAGTAGCATGAGTGATTGTGAAGAAGCTGTCTTAGAGGTTAGAGTTCATTGGGGTTTTGAATTATTACAAATAAAAGTCAAAGTGATTAATTTAAGAAAACAGGGTTTAGGGAAATTTTTTGATGTGTAGAGAAATATTGTGGCTATTCAGGAAAGTAATATAATAATAGTGATTAATATGTTTAATAAATAAAAGCCTTAATAGAGAAATAAGAACATTGGCCAGAACCAATAGAAGTTTCAGAGACAATATAGATTTATGGAAAAAATAAAAAGAAGGGGCATACTCACTTGCTTAATGGAACTAAAAAACAAATAATTAGGATTCTGCTTTAGGCACAGCTGAATCCAGGACCTCAATTTTATCTAACAAATTTCTCTGTGATTTGTCTGTGATTGTCGCCCTCCACCCTCACCCCTGCTCCAGTTCCCCTGAACTGGAATGTAAAGTTATCCTTCAGGGGATTACTTCCAGGATTCCTGTAGATACCAAAATCCAAGGATGGTTTAAGTCCCTTGTAGAAAACAGCGGTGTTTGCATATGATCTACACACATCCTCCCATATACATTAAGTCACCTCTAAATTACTTATAATACCTATACTATGTAATACTATATAGTTAGTTGCCAGTGTTCAGTAAATTCAAGTTTTGCTCTTTGAGACTTTTAGGATTTCTTTTTTTTTCCTCAAATACTTTCAATCTGTGGTTAGTTGAATCCCTGGATGTGGAACCCAAAGATACTGAGGGCCGACTCCATTTTCAGAGGATGTTCTGTAAGTCAAGAAAGATGGCTATAGGGCTTCCCTGGTGACTTAGAGGAAAGAATCCACCTGCCAATGTAGGGGACGTGGGTTCAATCCCTGGTCTGGGAAAATTCCACATGACCCGGAGCAACTAAGCTCATGTGCCACAATTGCTGAGCCTGTGCTCTAGAGTCCAGGAGACTCAACTACTGAGACCACACTCCCCAGAGCGCACGCTCCACAAGAGAAGCTACTGCAATGACAAGTCCGGCAGCCGTAACTAGAGAGTAGCCCCCACTCACTGAAACTAGAGAAAAGTCCACGCATCAGTGAAGACCCAGCACAACCAAAAATAAACAAAAAATATCATAAAAAGGAAAAAAAAAGATGTCTAGAAGTTAAGCTGTCCTACTAGAAAGTCTTTTCAGGTGGCACAGTTGGCAAAGAATCTGCCTGTTAAAGCAGGGGACGCAAGAGATGTGGGTTTGATTCTTGGATTGGGAAGTTCCCCTGGAGAAGGAAATGGCAAGCCACTTGGCTGGATAATCCCATGGACAAAGGAGCCTGCGGGGATACAACGCATGAGGTCGCAAAGAGTCGGACACGACTGAAGTGCTGAGCACAGCACGCACACACCAGGAAGAAAAGTCTTTCTGATGATACCAACATCTTCGGGAGGACCCTGACAGTCTCTGTACATCTCTGAGAAAAACCAGTCGAGAGAGAGGAAGGAGGCATTCAGAAGGCACAGGCCCACTGGAACCATATCACCAGAGAGTCTATTTGGGGAAGACTGTTAGGGGAGCTGAGAAGGCAAAACCAGTGACTTACCATTATTTAGGAACTGTGTCATATTTTACAGAATGAGTAGCAATGGCAGTGGGGTATTTTAGATGGGAAAAACAACCAATAAAAAGGAAGAAAGCAAATTTGACTTATTTATGAAATATTAGGCCAGTGGCTCAAATGGTACAGAATTCACCTGCAATGTAGGAAACCTGAGTTTGATTCCTGGGTTGGGAAGATCCCCTGGAAAACGGCATGGAAACCCACTCCAGTATCCTTTGCCTGGTAAATCTCCATGGACTGTAGCCCTCCAGGCTCCTCTGTCCATGGGCTCATAAAGAGCTGGACACAGCTGAGCAACTAAGCACAGCAAGCTGGCCATACTGAATGACAAGCTCAATATAATTTAGTTTTTCCCTAAAAACTGAACCAAGGATATGGAGACATGTAAAACTTGGTTTAAAGAATCTAAACTTTGCTGTTAACTAGCCATGAGTCTTTGGACAAGATACTGTCCTATACAGAACATCAGTTTCTCAATCTATAAAATGGGGATGATACCATGTACATAATAGGGTGACTCAAATAATCAATGAATAAAGTACTTAGAGCTTCAGATGCAATTTCTCATACTTAGCAACATTAGTAAAAATTAATCAACTGCAGTATTATGATAATGATCAAAATCAGAAGGTTTGTTTGGTGAAGACATAGGCACTGAGATGTAATCACTAATTAAAAAACAACCCCACCCCTTGTTAGAAACAGTCACTGAGCTTTTGTTCTTCATCAGGCAGAGCTGCTTGGCTGGGAGGGAGGTCACCTTGCCTTAACGCGAATGCCATCTTGCCTTCAAGTAGCAAAAGAGAGTTTGCGAAGTCATAGAGGAGAGACCAAAGGCAGTTTATATTTCACAGCTAGTAATTTTGTTTTTCTTTAGAATAACTTTCATCTTAATCTCTTCTGGCTTTCATTTGACAGAGAAATTGGAGAGAAAAGGAGGAATGGGCATATTATTTAGTGAATCCTATTTGCCATGGCATTCATAGATCACCATATGCTCATCAAGTATATAAAAACCTATTTTAAGCTCATTTTTGCACATATGCCCCCAAATTATTTCCACCTTATATATCTATATGGCAGCCCTAGAAATGCAGTTTTTAACCTTTTCAGGGGTATAGCTTTAAACCATTTTACTGCTCTAAATGTAATTTGTTTTAATTTTTCACAATATTCTTACTGTTGGCTTTTAGAATACTATTTTCAAACAACCTGAACTGATTCTACATAACTATCCTTATACCCTGTGGTGAACAAATATATAAGAATCTGCAAATAATTAACAATTTGAAAAAAGGCAGGTAATATTTAAGAGCAATATGACATTAAACATTAAATGGAGCTGTGGCTTAAAAATGAAATGTGGTTAATAGAGATTAAGTCTTCATGTGAATTCTTATCTGTTGCTAATCCAAACAAATTTGAATTGTCCTCCATTTCTAGAATATGTACACCTCTCAACTTATCTAGAACATATATACTTCACAAATTAGTTTATCTACCGTCCTCTTTAAATATGGGAAAAGAAGAAAAAAGTGTATAGTAGTCAGAATGCGTTTATACTGAAGGCATCTGTCACATGGATTCATGCACATCTTAACCACCAAATAACAGTTATATTGTTTAGAATCCTATTTTATCGTTAAAACATGCATCCACCCCTTTCAGGAATCCTAGATTCATTAGGACATTCAGCAGTCCAGTGTTTAAATTATCTCTACAACAATTGAATTAAATTCTATTTAGGAGGAAAGAGGAAATCAACTTTTTTTTTTTAATTATTGGTAAAGTTGTGGAATTTTCCCCTAATAATCTATGTAGGTTTAATTTAAATCTCATAAACAGGAAGCTCACTAAGTCAGATGCCCCCAATGCAAGCCCAGATCATGTTCATTTCAGGAGGTCACAAAATCTCATTTTGGGAGACACGCATCATCTGCGATAATGCCTTGATTAAAGTGACCCTAAAGGGGCAAATGTGCATTTGGGCTTTGGAAATGAGCTGATCATTACTTCTGAAGAAGTGAAGCAATCAAGACTTTTATCACTTCTCCCTCCTGTAGAACTTTGGAGGAAAATTCATGGGTAGTGGATATTCACATTTAATGTGAATGGAGATAATGGCCACCAGAAGATATGAATTGTGTTCTAGCCAACTTTTCCTGCTTCTAAACAGTAAGCTTAAAACCACTAAGCTTACTACTATTAAGATAGCCGTATTTCAAAACACACGTGTATATGAACTCATGTAACTTTATCAAGAAGGTAGAAAATGTGTAGCAGTGTAGAGAAACCGGGACACAAGAGAGCAAGTTGGCCTGTGTCCAGTGACACAAGTTTCTCCATTCCTTATCATCACATGAGATAGGCTCGATTCCAAACAATATGAGCAGGATGTTAGGATGTGGAGTTTTCTGTACTCGCTCACATTGCCTAGGGGCCTAAAAATCCCTGGTGGACTAGGTGGCATGCAAGTACTCTTCCTTCTGACAGTGACTGTTACAAAGAGTAAGAAACATAGCTCATGAGTGCCAAGGTCTGCAAACTGTTTCACTAGAATATGGATTTAAGAAGGGCAGTGACTAAACACTTAAACAGTGCTTGGCACAGAGCGTGCACTCCATAAATATTTGCTAAATGCTTCCAGAAAAGCTCTTCTTTAACACACTGCACTTAGAGCCTCAAATCCTACAACCTCGGGCGGTACATGCTCCTCTTTCTACTGAGTTTCTTCATCCAGCATATCTGAATGCAACTGTGTGACTTTGCAAGACCACACACAGAATGCTACCCATTAAGTCATACGATGGAAATGAGATTAATTATACATGAGAGCTGTTGAAGGACAACAGAAAAAGATAGATACAAATCGAGTGACATTTTAAATGGACTCCTTGATTCCAACGTTTTATGTGGAAGAGGTGGCAAGAAACCCTGCTTCTAAGCCCTGAACACAGCAATGCTTAAATAACTAGCTTTGAAAGACTAACGATAGATTTCAGCTCTACCCCAGCAACAGCATAACAATGTCACACACACATACACAAACAAAGCTGAAGACCCCATTGAAATATTTGCATCTGAGATATCTTCTAAAAAGCAATGTGAGCACAAAAGATGCTACTGCTGCTCCAACACAGAAGCCTTTGATGTTCCCTCATTTTTACATCATAGAAGGAGCTCAAAGGGTTAATTAAAATTTAATGATATCGGCAGTACTTTGAAAAAGTTATGAACTTGGGCGAGATCAATCACTTTCTTGGACTGCCTGACTTCAAAGCCGACATTATGCAAAAGGAGAGAGGGGGAAAACAGCTCCCATTCTGAACTGAATTCATAAGCAAGGATTTTCTCATTAGTGGTCTGTACATGGAGGAGATTCCAAGTTCAAACTGAAAAGAGGTGAGATGCCAAAAAGTGGTTAATCTGAATGTTAAGCCTTTGATGCCAATCGCATTTAGATTTGAATGAACACATTACCAGAAACATCAAAACTGGAAGACCCTAAACCAGGAAATTTAGGATTCAGAGGGAAAACAGCTTTTTCCTCCCCTTTTCTTTATTTCTGCTTTTGGAATCATGTTTTGTTTGGCTGGGTTTAGCAAAAGAAGAAACAAAGAAAACCAAACTAATTAACTTGTTTATTCGTTCTCAGTGACATTCTATAGAATGACATTTAAAACGACTGATTTAACTTCTGTCAAAATGTAAACTTTGGGCTGTCTCTTAGGCCTTTTCTTCTACTTGTGTCATCTTTGCGTAAATTCCCTAATCATGATTTCATTCTCCCTTTGAAATTCATTTATTTATAAATATAAAGGGTGATGTTGTTTCAACCAGAGGAAAATAATTTATTTTTTTCATACAGATGAATGCTCTTCACTTGGAGTTATAGCTTGAGGTGGATATAGTCATTTCGGCCTAAGTTACAAATGTAACAGAAATGACTGTTTTGAAACAATTATGAATTGTCACTGAAAGCCAGAAAAACTTCAAAACCTAGGCCTGAAAAGAATGATACTAATCAAAAGCTGTTACCAGGTAACATCTTGCCTTAACACGAGGGCACCAAAGGTTCATGGTGGAATAAAAAGGGCCAATGAGCAGCATCATATATATTTAGAGGTGAATTTTAGATCAAATCCCCATTCATCAAAGACTGAGGGAAAAAAAAAAGACAATGGTATGTATTCTTATCTGCTACAGCATTAATAGAAAAATCAAATCACAGATGTGCCACCAATTTGGGAAAACCTGAAAAATGCTGGATTTCCTCCAATACATCTCTCCCTCCAGATACCTCTTTCAAGACTGAAAAATAGGTTTTCTATAAGACTCTAAACTGAAATGGTCTGCTGGATTCTGTTGGAGACTCAAACACGCCTATGAATTAGTTCAAGGGAAGGGCTTGTTTCTCTGATGTTGGATGTGCTCAGGAAATTATCATCTTACTCTTACAAATGTACTCATTCCATTTGTAAACTGCAGAATCTCCCCTGGAATCTTACAGATTCAGCAATTAAAAGCTTTTAGAACTAACACACAAAAAAGATGTCCTTTTAATTATAGGGCACTGGAATGCAAAAGCAGGAAGTCAAGAAACACCTAGAGAAACAGAGAAATTTGGCCTTGGTGTACAGAATGAAGCAGGGCAAAGGCTAATAGAGTTCTGGCAGGGCAAAGGCTAATAGAGTTCTGCAAGAGAACGCACTGGTCATAGCAAACACCCTCCTCCAACAACACAAGAGAAGACTCTATGCATGGACATTACCAGTTGGTCAACACGGAAATCAGACTGATTATATTCTTTGCAGCCAAAGATGGAGAAGCTCTATACAGTCAGCAAAAACAAGACTGGGAGCTGACTGTGGCTAGGATCATGAACTCCCTATTGTCAAATTCAGACTGAAATAGAAGAAAGTGGGAAAAACCACTAGATCAACCACTCAATCAAATCCCTTATGATTATACACTGGAAGTGAGAAATAGATTTAAGGGACTAGATCTGACAGACAGAGTGCCTGATGAACTATGACCAGAGGTTCATGACATTGTACCAGAGACAGGAATCGAGACCATCCCCATGGAAAACAAATGCAAAAAGCAGAATGGCTGTCTGAGGAGGCCTTACAGATAGCTGTGAAAAGAAGAGAAGTGAAAAACAAAGAAGAAAAGGAAAGATATAAGTATCTGAATGCAGAGTTCCAAAGAATAGTAAGGAGAGACAAGAAAGCCTTCTTCAGCAGTCAATGCAAACAAATAGAGGAAAACAACAGAATGGGAAAGATTAGAGATCTCTTCAAGAAAATTAGAGATACCAAGGGAACATTTCATGCAAAGATGGGCTCAATAAAGGACAGAAATGGTAGGGACCTAACAGAAACAGAAGATATTAAGAAGAGGTGACAAGGTTACACAGAAGAACTGTACAAAAAAAGATCTTCATGACCCAGATAATCATGATGGTGTGATCACTCATCTAGAGCCAGACATCCTGGCATGTGAAGTCAAGTGGGCCTTAGGAAGCATCACTATGAACAAAGCTAGTGGAGGTGACGGAATTCCAGTAGAGCTATTTCAAATCCTAAAAGATGATGCTGTGAAAGTGCTGCACTCAATATGCCAGCAAATTTGGAAAACTCAGCAGTGGCCACAGGACTGGAAAAGGTCAGTTTTCATTCCAATCCCAAAGAAAGGCAATGCCAAAGAATGCTCAAACTACCACACAATTGCACTCATCTCATCGCTAGTAAAGCAATGCCAAAATTCTCCAAGCCAGGCTTCAGCAATGCGTGAACCATGAACTTCCAGAT
>SJYV01040236.1:620946-642699 GCA_006410875.1 Neotragus pygmaeus
GAAGAGCCAAACATGCAGTCAGCAATAGGGATCAAGACAAGGAAATTGGGTGCCCCAGAAGAGAGACAGATCCCAGCAGAAGGAATTCATTAGCGATCTGAATACCCGTGAGTCAGTGGGTAGCAGGGCTCCAGGCACCAGCTGAGGGTTCAGAGATGCTGGATGCTCAGCATAAGAGGGGTATTGTCTAGCACTGGCCGTGTGGTATGGCTGAAAGGGCATAGACTTTAGGGCCAGACAGACCTGGATTTAATTCTGGATTCACTACTGACTCACTGTTGGTAAAAACTCAGATATCTTACCTTTGAGCAGGGCTCATGCCGCCTAGTGCTGGCAGAGTGTTGGGAGAATTAAATAGGTGGGGATAAATTGTATAATGCACTCAAAACAGAGGGAACACACAAAAGGACCTTCTTAACCTTCTTGCCTCAGCTCAGGATTAGACCTGGGGGTGCATCTGGGCTTGCAAATGGAGAACCAGCGGTCCCAGCTGGTGGACCTGTTGTGCTAGGCTGGAAGCCAGCCTGCATCTCTGTTGATGTGAATTTTGGGCAAATATTCCCTTTGGACTTTTCTACTTTCTTTCCTAATGACTTCTCTTGGGAAATTTAAGGACTTTGAGCTGATGATCAGCATCTGAGATGATTATAGAAATGGGGGTGGTCTGAAAAGCCACTGAAGTTGGACCCATGGAGAGAATTCCAAGATGCAGTGAGAAATTCTTGCAAAGAAATAAAATTATGAATGTCTGTGGAGAGAGACAGTAACAATGTAAAGATCATTGTTCATCTGACACATTTATTTTCAGTTTTAGTGATAGGAAATGAGTATGGACCTAGTCTTATGGTTTTAAACTCTTTGCAAATAATCTAAGAGGAGTTATTGAGGTCAATTTTTTTAATTAGTTTGTAAAATTAATGTCACTGTCACCCTTTAAGCACTGCATTAAAAATTCCAGCTTTTCTATAGTCATGACATAATGCCCACTATGGCATTCAGTGAAAATAAAATAAAGATGCAAACTCCCTGAAACCTACATGAATGTGCTACATTCACCTCCGCCTCACTGACTTTTAACACAATGGTTCCTGCCTTCTTCTTTGAGGGCTCTCAGTAAAGAGCTGTTGAGCTGAGCTAAATGAGAATACAGCACTTTATTTTATTTTACAGCTTTATGAAGTATAATTACTTTGTCAACAAAGGTCCGTCTAGTCAAGGCTATGGTTTTTCCAGTAGTCGAGTATGGATGTGAGAGTTGGACTTTAAAGAAAGCTGAGCACCGAAAAATTGATGCTTTTGAACTGTGGTGTTGGAGAAGACTCTTGAGAGTCCCTTGGACTGCAAGGAGATCTAACCAGTCCATCCTAAAGGAGATCAGTCCTGGGTGTTCATTGGAAGGACTGATGCTAAAGCTGAAACTCCAATACTTTGGACACCTGATGCGAAGAACTGATTCATTGGAAAAGACCCTGATGCTGGGAAAGATTGTGGGCAGGAGGAGAAGGGGATGACAGAGGATGAGATGGTTGGATGGCATCACTGACTCAATGGACATGGGTTTGGGTGAACTCCAAGAGTTGGTGAAGGACAGGGAGGCCTGGTGTGCTGCGGTTCACGGTGTCGCAAAGAGTCAGACAAGACTGAGTGACTGAACTGAACTAATGGAAAGAATAACATGGAAACATATACACTATCATATGTAAAATAGATAGCCAATGGGAATTTTCTGCATGACTCAGGGAACTCTAACAATTTAGAGGGGTGGGACGGGGCGGGAGGTGAGAGGAATGTTCAAGTGAGGGGGGCATATGTACACTTATGGCTGATTCATGTTGATGTATGGCTGAAACCAACACAATATTGCAACTATGCTTCAATTAAAAATAAGGTTTTTTTTTTTTTTTAAGCTGTCTACTGGGGACTTCCTTGTTGGTCCAGTGGTTAGGAATCTGACTTCCAATGCAGGGGACATGAGTGTGATCCCTGTTGGGAAAACTAACATCCCAGATGCTTTAGGGCAACTAAAGTCCCTGTGCCACAACTCCTGAGCCCTTGCACCACATGGGAATATCTCATATGCCACAACTAAGACTCAGGTACCATCTTCCACAAATTTTACATTTAAAATTGCCATTGGGATCAGTATTAGTTCAGTCACTAAGTCGTGTCCAACTCCTTGCGACCCCATGGACTGCAGCAAGCCAGGCTTGCCTGTCCATCAGCAACTCCCAGAGCTTGTCAAACTCATGTCTGTCAATTTAGTGATGTCATCCAACCATCTCTTCCTCTGTTGTCCCCTTTTCCTCCCACCTTCAGTCTTTCCCAGCATCAGGGTCTTTTCCATTGAGTCAGTCCTTCCCATCAGGTGGCCAAAGTATTGCAGTTTCAGCTTCAGCATCAGTCCTTCCAATCAATATTCAGGACTGATCTCCTTTAGTATGGACTGGTTGGATCTCCTTGAAGTCCAAGGGACTCTCAAGAGTCTTTCCAACACCACAGTTCAAAAGCATCAATTCTTTGGCTCCCAGCTTTCTTAATAGTCCAACGCTCATATCCATACATGACTACTAGAAAACCCATAGTTTTGACTAGACAGACCTTTGTTGGCAAAGTAATGTCTCTGCTTTTTGGGCTAAAATCACCATCATCACCTAACCAAGTACATTCAGTGGTGAGATTTAGCTGTTCAGAACTTCTGAAGTGAATTTGATTTGGGGGAACTGAATATAATTAATATAGGAGATACAAACACTGCTCTCCAAAATGTCATGAGTTTGATAAAATACTTCTGTTGTTTATCCACACCTATTGTTGGCTCATTACGAAGAAGTAGCAAGTTTCTTTCCAAATACATCTTCTTCATAATCTCAGAAATTAATAAAAATCTCCTGGTACTACACTTCTTATAGTGTAGTAAGCAAAAGTTCTTACCTTTTGCTTTTTTTAATCTTTTAATTTAAAAAAGCACAATAACTCACTTCTTTTCCTTTTGTCCCTCTTTGTTCACATTGTAAAGAAAGTACTACTGCTCTTTCCCGTTTTAATTTTCCTTCACTTATTTCTGAACATTTTTAATCCACCACATAATACATAGGAAGATGATGTATCAGGCAAATGCACTATGAAAAAAATAGCATAAAGATGTCAGAAGTTTGACAGATTTGGGATGGTAGGAGCAGACATTTTTATACCAGTTATAGTTTTAAATTTATATGAACAGGGTAGATTACGCTGAGAAGGTGATATTTATGTAAAGATCTGAAGATGCTGAGAAGTAAATGAACATCTTATCTTTGAATGAGTATTCAGAAGAGTTTCTAGGCCAAAATAGCCATGCAAAATCCTGTGCACCTTTAACAGGGCTATGGTAGAGATAAAGGTGCAATTTCTGTGCACCCTTAATGGGGCTATCTGATATAATTCTCTTAGCCTCCTCTATCTCCCCACCCTGTCTTTCCATCCATCTAGTGTTTTCCCATCACCCTACCTTATCCCTTCCCTTTTTTTCTTATATTTTCTCTATTATGAATCTCAGATGCAAATGTCAAGGTTAAGTTTCATTTACAAACTTTTGTTTTACTTCTATGAAGGAAAGTATCAACATAGGACAATGCCTAAAAACAAACAAATCTAGCAGTACATCTTGCTTATTATATAGAACAGCCTTCTCATCTCACATGCATGTTTACAACTCCTCAAGGGGTTGATAAATATCGATTGCATTGCCAAGCCATACTTGAACTCTCAGTTTGGGGTTCATTTCACATTCCTTCCTGTTGGTATTGTTTGGTACTCAAAATTATAAAGTTGTCAAATGAAGTGGCTCCAAGCTTCACTGGAGAAGTGGGGAGAGGTGTGAATTTTTATTGAGTTATTCTTAAAACTTGGCTCATTGCACATTATAATTTCTTTCTTGGAATCACCTGCCTCCATCTTCAACAGGAGAGAAATAGACTCTCTAACACTTCGACAAGCAAAGTACTTGAATAACAATTTAACTTCTCACTCAGAATAAATTAGCTGGGTGCTTCTATAACTACTTTGTTAATGTCACTTCATACTGTATATTTAATGAAAAAAGAAGATGCAAACCTCTTCAGTAGTGACCATTTGTAATTCTCTCCCAATTATATACTATATTTTCCCAGTTTATATATAAATCTCTTTCTGTAATAAGAAAACATTTTGACTCTTTTTAAGTTTTTGACATGTTTTTTAATGTAATACAAAAAATAAATAAAATGTAATTTTAAATTTTAAAAATCTCTAAGTTTTTTCTTTCAAAAAAACCCAAAACAAAACAAAACTACTGAGTATAGTTGAAACAAGTAGTTGAAAACTGACATTTTCAATTGTATTTAAATCTTGACTTAAAACATATTTCTAGAACTTAGGGCTTAGTTTTCATTCCTGATCCACAGTGTCAAAGATATTCAAAAAGGTGAGCTAGAGTTCACAATACTGACGGGGATCGAGGAAAGAATAAATATTTAGTTTGCAACTACTAGTGACCATAAGGAGACTTCTATCAGTGATCATCAGAGGGAAAGCCCTATGATTGAAGCATCTCACTTAGAAAGCAAAATGGATGATGATGGGGCATAATCAGAGAAGGGAAGATCAATCAAGGGAGACAGATGAAATAAGGTATAAAAACATCTTGCAAAGCGGTAGAAAGGAAGACTTAAAATTTGGTAGCCTCAAACAGCAAGAACAACTTTGAGAAGAAGGGGTGGAAGAGAGCAAGAGCCTCAGGAAAGGAGGAGAAAGAGAGGGAGAGCTTTAAAGTAGGAGGAGAGAAAGGCAGCGGAAAGCCAGACAAAGTCTCCTACCCTGGTCACGTATGAATACAGAGCAGATGGGTTTATTTAAAGATATTTATACTGAAAGAAGTAGGTAGCGTGGCTTAAAGGCTAAAATCACATACTCTGAATTCAAGTCCTGTTTCCTTTCATTTGGTACCAGCTAAGGGTCTGGATCAATCTGTTAAATCTAATAGTATGTCTTTATCCAACTGAGTTACTGCCAGATTTAGTAAAATAATTTCTGTGAAACATTTATTATGATGCCTGAAATATAGCAAATAGTCTGCAGATTACTTATTACTTTTCTCAAGCTTACAAAGTTTTTAAGGAAGTTTATGCTATCAGTTTCCCTAGTTCACTTTTTTTTCTATAAACCATTGCATTTCATACTTAACCCCACATAATATTATTTACATATTAACTATATAAACAGCAAACTTGTTTTTCTATATCCTTCTGGGACATAACTGATTATAGGTAAACTCTAAGGAAAAGTTAGTTTCTTATTCCAAACAATGTCTTATCCCCTAATATTTGGTACCCATTTCACCCCAATGAAACTGTGGTTTTCAAAACTAATTGTATAATTTGGCAAAATCCATTCACACAGTGCTACAGCCTTGTGGAATATTGGCGTAGAGATGACTCTGACTATCATAATGAATGTCAGAATTATAGTTACCAGAATTTTGGTCGTATGGGAGATGGAAAAGAAGGAGATCCCCTGGATCACTATCACCCTTTCTGTATCACTGAGTTGTAGCTACTAGATACTACTCTATCTCTGCAACTTTTCTCTGCTCGTTCATCTACCACTATGTTTCAGAGGGAACTCCTCCCACTGGACTCTATGAGGTCTCGCACACTTATTATTTTCCCCTTCCTAGCATTCTGGGTGAATCTATTTTTTAAAAAATACATGCTGACAATACAATTATTCTGATAAAACTTTGTCACTCCCTGTTATTATCACAACAAATATTAAGCTTCTGTCCATGTCTACAGGCTTCCCTGAGAGCTCAGTTGGTAAAGAATCCACCTGTAATCCAGAAGACCCTGGCTCGATTCCTGGGTTGGGAAGATTTGGTGGAAAAGGGAAAGGTGACCCAGCCCAGTATTCTTGGGCTCCCCTTGTGGCTCAGCTGGGAAAGAATCTGCCTGCAGTGCAGGAGACTGGGTTTGATCCCTGAGTTGGGAAGATCCCCTGGAGAAGGGAAAGGCTACCCAAACTAGTGTCTACAGGGCTTTACTACAGCCTCAGTCTTTTCTTCATCCTCTCTACTTGTCTCGCCACACCCTAATCACATTGGCTTTCTTGAAGTTTGGAGAAGACAACTAAATTTCTACAGCCCCTGTGCCAAAGCTCTTGCTTTTGTGCTCCACTTTCTTTTCCACTGGGGCTTAGGCTGCACTTCTCCAACTTCAAGAAGCTTGTTCAAGATATCTCCAACTTATTTTTCAGCTTCTGATCCAATACTACAGCAGGGATTTTTTTTTTCTCATTACTCCACTCTGCTCTGTTCCCATTCTGTGTGAACTCAAATGCTGTCCTTACCACCATCCCAGAATCATATATCTTTTCATAGTACTAAAATAATATAATCTTTCTAATTTCCCCATGTGTGTGTGTGCACTTTCACTCAGTCATCTCCAACTCTTTGTAAGCCTTTGGACTGTAGCCCACCAGGCTCCTCTGTCCATGAGGTTTTCCAGGCAAGAATACTGGAGAGGGTTGCCATTTCCTTATCCAGGGGATCTCCTGACCCAGGGATTGAACCTTTATCTCTTGTCTCTTGCATTGCAGATAGATTCTTTACCTTCTGAGCTCTCAGGCAAACACACATCCCCTATTTATATTATACATTTGCATATATATATGTGTGCATACACATATATATAATATATAATATATATAAGAGAAGGCGATGGCACCCCACTCCAGTACTCTTGCCTGGAAAAATCCCATGGACGGAGGACCCTGATAGGCTGCAGTCCATGGGGTCGCGAAGAGTCGGACACGACTGAGCGACTTCACTTTCACTTTTCACTTTCCTGCATTGGAGAAGGAAATGGCAACCCACTCCAGTGTTCTTGCCTGGAGAATCTCAGGGACGGGGGAGCCTGGTGGGCTGCCGTCTATGGGGTCACACAGAGTCGGACACTACTGAAGTGACTTAGCAGCAACCCTTGTAATTCTTATTTATCTCTTTATTATAATTTAATATCTGCTAAAACTGAGACTTTGTGCTATCTTACCATTGTATCTCTAGCATCTATTGAGTAGATTAGTAATGCAAATATTTTATGTATCAATAATGAATATACTTGGTTCTTTAACTTATATGATCTATCTCTCAACTAGGAAAAGTGAGTGATATGTCTCTATTCGTTTGTGATGAAACCAGGAAAGGGAGATTAAACATGTTCTCAAAATTTCACATCTACTACAAAAGATCAGGGATTAAACTCTTTATTTTAGAATATCTTTAATTTAGAAATCTAAGATTCTAATTCTCAAATTTGTAGTGTTTCTTACTTGCTCAGTTTTTGAACTTTGACCCCATAAAGGCTAAACTAAACTTACTTCTGATTACTACCCCACTAGAGTTTTCACTGCGTGGATCACAAAAAACTGGAAAATTCTTAAAGAGATGGGAATACCATACTATCTTATGTGCTTCCTGAGAAACCTGTATGCAGGTCAAGAATCAACAGTTAGAACCTTACATGGAACAACAAACTGGTTCAAAACTGGGAAAGGAGTATGTCAAAGCTGTATATTGTCACCCTGCTTATTTAATTTATAAGCTGAAGTTATTTATCATGTGAAATGCTGGGTTGGATGACTCACAAGATAGAATCAAGATTGCAGGGAGAAATATCAACAATCTCAGATATGCACTTTAAGGGAAGAAAGTGAAGAGAAACTAAAGAGCCTCTTCATGAGGGTGAAGGAGGAGAGTGAAAAATCTGGCTTAAACTCAATATTCAAAAAACTAACATTATGGAATCCAGTCCTATCACTTCATGGCAAATAGATGGGGAAAAAATAGAAACAGTGCCAGATTTTATTTTCTTGGACTCTAAAACCACTGTGGAGAGTGACTGCAGCCTTGAAATTAAAAGTTACTTGCTGCTTGGAAGAAAAGCCATGACAGATCTAGACAGCATATTAAAAAAGCAGAGACATCACTTTGCTGACAAAGGTCCTTTTAGTCAAAGCTATGGCTATTCCAATAGCTAGGTATAGATGTGAGAGTTGGACCATAAAGAAGGCTGAGTGCCAAAGAACTGGTGCTTTCTAACTTTGGTGCTGGAGAAGACTTGAGAGTCCCTTGGAGTGAAAGAAGATCAAACCAGTCAATCCTAAAGGAAATCGACCCTGAATGTTCACTGGAAGGACTGAAGAAGAAGCTAAAACTCCAATATTTGGTTACCTGATGCAAAAAGCTGACTCATTGGTAGAGACCCTGGTGCTGGGAAAGATTGAGGGCAGAAGGAGAAGGGGGTGACAGAGGATGAGATGGTTGGATGGCATCACCGACTCAATGGACATGAGTTTGAGAAAACTCCAGGAGATAGTGAGGGATAGGGAAGCCTGCCTTGTTGGCATTCATGTGGTCACTAAGAGCTGGATACAAATTAGTGACTGAACAATGACACACCTGTGCTGTTTTCTGCGCTGTTACCTGGAACTCAACTACCATCTCATTCATTCTTGGTTGAAAGGAAATAAGACTCTTAAATCCTTATAAAACCATCTCGAATGAACTCTGTATTACTTGTTTCTCTCTCATCCTGCCTACAAAGGTGGCAATGTTGAGGCTGTCGAAATTCAAACACGAGACAGAGCTTTCCTTACACTTAGGTTTTGTCTTGACTGAGTTATTTATCTCCAGATGATATGAGTATCACTTAAAAGGTTAGTTTCAACAACTACAACTTCTTATCTCTGCCCAAGCAAGCATAGTAATGGGCTATTCTGTTCATAAATTTTGAACGTGTTGAGGTTGTTTGAAATTATGACAGGGGGGAGAAAAAAAGGAGGAAAGTGCTTTCTGGTTTTTTTTCTGTTTGTCCTCAGATATGTTTGTACCTATGAGCTTTTCCATTAGAAAGTAAAATAGCCAAGACGATTAGAGTGCTCTGCCTTTCAGAAATGTGGACCTGCAGCATGTTGCTCCTGGATCCCCGAACCCTTCATTTAATCGTCAGCAATGTGTGCCTCCTGTGTGTATGTCAGAGTGGGTACTACCGCCTATTTTACTTGTGCAAGGGAAACACAGCTTTCTGCAGACATAACTGAGGCACAAACTGGACAATGTAGATATCAAATAATGTCTATTTTTCATCCTTTCATCTCCTTGAGAGATACTACCAAGAAATGCAAAATATTAAGAATAAGCCATGAATATGTAGATCCAGATTATGTCTAAATGATATAAAATCACTTGTTAACCTTTATATTCCTTTTAGAGTAAAGATTACATGAATATGGCTAGGAGGAATCAACTATCTTTTGCCCTTTCCCTAGCCATCTTACACTCCAAAACTCCCCCATTTAAAAACTATGATTTTAATACTCTTTTCAGGATGGGTTTTACAGTGTAATATACACAATATCTAAACATATTCTTCAGTGTACATTTCCATGGCAAATGTTTAGTTAATGTTGTTGCTAGAAGTTATAGAAAGAAATAAAATCCTCTGCTACATTTATCATTTTCAGCACCTGAGGTGATGAGGGTAGGCAAAAGACAATATTCCTTCATTCACAGAACCTAGAAAATGATATCCATAGATATTTCTATATAGATTTGGAGCATTTGAGAACCAAATCAGAAAATGATGGAATTATGATGGTATAAGGGAAGGACGGAAGTTCATGACATTATAGAGGAGACAGGGATCAAGACCATTCCCATGGAAAAGAAATGCAAAAAAGCAAAATGGCTGTCTGGGGAGGTCTTACATACAGCTGTGAAAAGAAGAGAGGTGAAAAACAAAGAGAAAAAGGAAAGATATAAGCATCTGAATGCAGAGTTCCAAAGAATAGTAAGGAGAGATAAGAAAGCCTTCTTCAGCAATCAATGCAAACAAATAGAGGAAAACAACAGAATGGGAAAGACTAGAGATCTCTTCAAGAAAATTAGAGATACCAAGGGAACATTTCATGCAAAGATGGGCTTGATAAAGGACAGAAATGGTAGGGACCTAACAGAAGCAGAAGATATTAAGAAGAGGTGGCAAGATTACACAGAAGAACTGTACAAAAAAGGTCTTCACAACCTAGATAACCATGATGGTGTGATCACTAATCTAGAGCCAGACATCTTGGAATGTGAAGTCAAGTGGGNGTACCCCTAATCCTAACTCCAGTATTTTTGCCTGGAAAATTTCATGGACAGAGGAGCCCAGAGGGCTACAGTCCACGAAGTCGCAAAGAGTCAGACACATCTGAGCAACTGAGTAAGCAGTACTGATTTTTGAAAAGAAGTTCTAATGGAGTAAGTAATAAATATTTAGGCTAAAAATATTTCAAAGCGATGCGACTTTCCTAGACAATGATTATATGTATTGTATCCAGACACAGTTTATTCCTGAATGCTTTACTTAATAGCAATTGCTTTACTATTTAGGTAGAAAAATGTTAAAATATTAATAAAGTAGTAACCTATTCCTTGGACCGCAAGGAGATCAAACTAGTCCATTCTGAAGGAAATCAGTCCTGAGTATTCATTGGAAGGACTGATGTTGAAGCTGAACCTTCAATACTTTGGCCACCTGATGTGAAGAGCTGACTCTTCCGAAAAGACCCTGATGCTGGGAAAGACTGAAGGCAGGAAGGGAAGGGGATGACAGAGGATAAGATGGTCGGATGGCATCACTGACTCTATGGATATGAGTTTGAGCAACCTCCGGGAGTTGGTGATGGACAGGGAGGCTTGGCATGCTGTAGTCCATGGGGGTGCAAAGAGTCAGACACAACTGAGTGACTGAACTGACCTGAACTGAACCTGTTCCTTCATAGGGAGTTGCTTGCATGAACTTTCAATTCAATCACTTACAAAAAAACAAAAACTAAGATTTAATATAAGTACAGAAATGGAGGTAGATATGCTATGAAAGAAGAAATATCTAGCAAGCTATTTTTCTATAGCTTGGTGGAACTCAAACTACAGCAAAAATAAAAAGGTAGTGCTTGTGAAAATTAAATAGAAATAGTCACAAAAGATGAGAAATTCTTCAGTTTAAAATGTTCAGTGTGCTTCAAATTGTAGTCTTTGGCAGTAATCATGCATTTAAAATTAGTTTCTTTTAATCCAAAAGAATATAAAATATATTTAAGAATGTTTCATTACAGAAATAATATATATCATTATCTGAGAGGAACATATGTAAAACATTCAACTTTTTCTCTGTATAACCACTATAGATTTATGCATTATTGAAGAGAATACTGACAGTCTGTTCAATGTACACAAGTGTAAAACACTTATATCGGCCCTTGTAATTATGTAATTGATGATATGTTTTACATAATTTATTCAACATAGTAAGTAAAATAATTTAAACAACTTGCTGATTGAAATTTAATTATTGTACCTACAGTGTGCTTTCTAAAACTTCTGAGCAATTTAGATATCTTTCTTCTCTGTGTTTAAATGGCAGTCCATATGTCTGAGTATTTCCCCAATCTTAATTTCCTGAATAAAAGGCTGAAATTATTTGAAAGTAAACATGAACTGTTTCTGACAGAGAAGCAAATGAAAGACTGATACAATCATAACTGAACACAAATCTCTACACAACTCAAGCCAGAAGGAAACAGATGAACTAAATTACCTAGCTACTTGAAGAACAATTGCTTTGCTCTTCTTCATCTTTAATACTATTTTATTTTTAGACTTCATTTGGCATTTATACATGTTATTTGTGTCTTAGGCTAAGATATTAACTTGTTAAATTATCTTACTTCTTTACATAAATTGTCTCAAGAATTCATATCATTTTGAGAATGTTATTTTTCCACTGCATGTTTCAAGTACACGTGAAAGTGAAAGAAGTTGCTCAGTCATGTCTGACTCTTTGCGACCCCATGGACTGTAGACTTCCAGCCTCCTCTGTCCATGGATTTTCCAGGCAAGAATACTGGAGTGGGTTGCAATTTCCCTCTCCAGGGGATCTTCCCAACCCAGGGATCGAACCCAGTTCTCCCAGACTGCAGGCCGATTCTTTACTGCCTAAGCCACCAGTGAAATATGTCAAGTACACGTGACCCTTCTGAAACTTTTGCAATAGTTTCATTAGTCTTCCTGCCCTAACACCCTACAACTTTTAACAAAACACAAACTGCTAATCTAATTGCTGTAATCATATAATTTTAATGCATTATGCTATCAAAATTGTCCAAAAAATTAGGCATTCAATATAGACTGCATTTATGTATCTGAGTCTACTACTTATGTGCTGTTGGTTTTAGGCAATATATTTTAGACTCAACTATCTCATCAATGAAATGATAAAATTAAGATACACTTAAGTTTATTTACTTAGCATATATATGATAAACATGTGTATTATTATGTACTAGCATGTGTAAAATTAAACACAAAATAACTAAGATTTTGTGACGATGAACATGATGATGGAGATGAAAATGCTATAGTTGATAGATAATAATGAAATAAAATGACAATAAAATTTAGAATACTTTCTGGTTTTGTCAGCACATATAAACACATATAAATATATTATTTTGTAGAGTAATATTTGATCCTCAGTTATAAGTCTAGAACTATGTACACAAATCAGTTAATATAGTTAATCTCTCAGTAAATGTGTAGATGTAAATTTGTGCACATGTGTACGTGATTCCATATACATGAAGTATATCTTAGTGAGACTTTTCTTTCACTAGACTTATATTGTTTATATATTTTTATAAGCCATTTTATCCTTCAAAAATAGAATAAATAAGAAAAGCAAGCAATGAGCACGATGCTTAACTATGGATAACAATTACAGCAACAATCATTTTGCAAACTACTATAAACTTGGAAAATACATGAAAATCTAACTCAAGATAATAGAGAGTAAATAAAAGCAATTAGCAAAAGTTAAAAATGAAATTAAGTGGAGGAGAATCGACATATGAAAGAAATAAATATTCCTATTGGAAGTTCACTTTTTTTTTTTTTTTTCAGCTTGTACTTTGAGGATAGGCTCTAGTTTCCACTAAGTGGGATGTTTAATGTGAGGATAGCAAAGATGCAGCCTCATAACTTGAAGAAATGGAGGAAAAATTTGGGGGAAAGCAAGAGCAGCTAGAGGTGAAAGAGGCAATCCAACAGGGAGAGTTTCCCGATTTAGGAGTCCCATGTATTGTGTCTATCTTTGCCCAAACTATAGGCTGAATAATTAACATGATCCAGGTTAAATTGTATCACTTGAAGGTATAATCTAAGAACCTTAGTGAAGACTGAAAAACTGAACTTTAGTGGAGACAGAGTTTCAAATTTGAGTTCAATCAAGCTAATTGCCTATTTTTTAAAATCAACATTCTTCAGTGGAACACAGCAAAATTTTGAACCTCTATAACTGAATATTCAGTGTCCAGCATTTAATTTAAAATTGCATAGTACATAGAGAAACAGAAATATGTGACAAATCATGAAAAGGAAATACCACCCCTCAAATGACAGTGATACTAGAAATGATACACAAAAAAGTTAAGATAGTATTTAAAATTATGCTAAAAGACATTTGTAATGAATAACAGGATAGAAACACTCCACTGAGAATTATAAATGAAATAAATGTAAATAAAAACAAAACTGAAACACAATTTTTTAAATGCACTAGATCAGATTAATTACAGATTCATGTTGAAAAAAAAATCTGTGAATTGATCATCAATCAATAGAAACAAATTATCCAGTCTTTAGAAAAACTATAAAAATGAGCCTTAGGAACGCATGGTCAGTATTAAAATGCCTAAAATTTTATTGGACTGCAAGGAGATCCAACCAGTCCATCCTAAAGGAGATCAGTCCTGGGTGTTCAATGGAAGGACTGATGCTGAAGCTGAAATGCCAATACTTTGGCCACCTGATGCGAAGAACTGACTCATTTGAAAAGACCTCGATGCTCGGAGAGATTGAAGGCAGGAGGAGAAGGGGACAACAGAGAATGAGATGGTTGGATGGCANTTACTATATTTTAAAAATACAGTGTTAAACAGAGCATAAAATGTTAAGGAAACATACTATAATCTTCAAAGCAACTCAAAATAATGAAATGTGGGCAAGAACCCCTTAGAAGAAATGGAGTAGTTATCATAGTCAACAAGGGAGTCCGAAATGCAGTACTTGGATGCAATCTGATAAACGACAGAATGACCTTTGTTTGTTTTCAAGGTAAATCATTCAATATCATAGTTATGCAAATCTATATCCCAATCACTAATGTCTACGAAGCTGAAATTGAATGGTTCTAATGAAGACCTACAAAACCTTTTAGAACTAACACTAAAGAAAAGATGTCCTTTTCATCATAGGGGATCAAATGCAAAAGTAGGAAGTCAAGAGACCTGGAGGAACAGGCAAATTTGGCCTTGGAATACAAAATGAAGTAGGGCAAAGGATAACAGAGTTTTGCCAAGAGAACGCACTGATCATAGCAAACACTTTCAACAACACAAGTGATGACTCTACACATGGACTTCACCAGATGGAAAATACTGAAATCAGACTGATTATATTCTTTAAGTCAAAGACGGAAAAGCTCTATACAGTCAGCAAAAACAAGATTGGGAGCAGACTCTGGCTCAGATCATGAACTCTTTATTGCAAGATTCAGACTTAAAATTTAAGAAAGTAGGGAAGACCACTAGGCCATTAAGGTATGACCTTAATGAAATCCCTTACACTTATACAGTGGAAGTGACAAATAGATTCAAGGGATTAGATTTGATAGAATTCCTGAAGAATATGGATGGTGGGTCATGACATTATACAGGAGGCAGTGATCTAAACCATTCCCAAGAAAAAGAAATGCAAGAAGGCAAAATGGTTGTGTGAGGAGGCCTTACAGATAGCTGAGAAAAGAAGAGAAGTGAAAGATCAGGGAGAAAAGGAAAGATATATCCAACTTAATGCACAGTTCCAAAGAATAGCAGAGAGAGATAAGAAAGTCTTCCCAAGTGATCAATGAAAAGAAATAGAGAAAAACAACAGAATGGGAAAGACTAGAGATCTCTTCAAGAAAATTAGAGATATCAAGGGAACATTTCATGCAAAGATGGGCATAAAAAGAGCAGAAATGGCGTGGACCTAAGAGAAGCAGAAAATATTAATAGGCAGCAAGAATATACAGAACTATGCAAAAAAGATCTTAAATACCCAGGAAACCACGATGGTGTAATCACTAATGCAGAGCCAGACATCTTGGAGTGCAAAGTCAAGTAGGTCTAAGGAAGCATCACTATGAACAAAGCTCCTTGCAGTTGAAGATGGAGAAACTCTATACAGTCAGCAAAAACAAGATCGGGACCTGATTTTTGCTCAGATTATGAACTTCTTATTGCAAAATTCAAACTTAAATTTAAGAAAGTAGGGAAAACCACTAGGCCATAAAGTTACGACCTAAATCAAATCCCTTATGATTATACAGTGGAAGTGACAAATAGATTCAAGGGATTCTATCCTATAGGCAGAATGCCAGAAGAACTATGAATAGAGGTTCATGACATTATACAGGTGATGGAATTCCAGCTGACCTGTTTCAGATCCTAAAAGATGATGCTGTTAAACTGATACATTCAGTATGCCAGCAAATTTGGAAAGCTCAGCAGTGGCCACAGGACTGGAAAGGATCAGTTTTTATTTCAATCCCAAAGAAGGTCAATGCCAAAGAACGTTCAAACTACTGCACAATTGCACTCATTTCACATGCTAGCAAAGTAATGCTCAAAATTCTCCAAGCTAGACTTCAACAGTACATGAACCGAGAACTTTCTGAACTTTAAGCTGATTTAGAAAAGGCAAAGGAACTAGAGATCAAATTGCCAACATCCACTGGATCATAGGAAAGCAAAAGAATTCCAGAAAAACATCTACTTCTGCTTCAGTGTTTATGCTAAAGCATTTGACTGTGTGCATCACTGCAAACTGTGGAAAATTCTTAAAGAGATGGAAATACTAGTCCACCTTACCTGCCTCCTGTGAAACCTGTATGCAGGTCAAGAAGCAACAGGTAGAACTGGTCATGGAACAATGGACTGATTCCAAGTCGGGAAAAGAGTATATCAAGGCTGTATGTTGTCACCCTGCTTATTTAACTTATATACAGAGTACATCATGCAAAATGCCAGGTGGGATGAAGCACAATCTGGAATCAAGATTACTGGGAGAAATATCAATAACCTCATATATGCACATAACACCACCCTTATGGCAGAAAGCGAGAGGAACTAAAGAGCCTCTTGATGAAAGTGAAAGAGGAGAGTGAAAGAGTTGGCTTAAAACTCAACATTCAAACAACAACAATCATGGCATCTGGTCCTATTACTTTATGGCAAATAATGAGGAAACAATGGAAACAGTGAGAAACTTTATTTTCTTGGGCTCCAAAAATCACTGCAGATGGTGACTGTAGCCACGAAATTAAAGCCACGATTGCTCCTGAAAGAAAAGCTATGAGTGACTTAGCATATTAAAAAGCAGAGACATTTTTTTGTTGAAAAAGGTCCATATAGTCAAAGCTATGGTTTTTCCAGTAGTCATGTATGGATGTGACAGTTGGACCATAAAGAAGGCTGAGTGCCAAAGAATTGATGCTTTTGAACTGTGGTGTTGGAGAAGATGCTTCAAAGTCCCTTGGACTGTAAGCATATCAAAGCACTGAATCTTAAAGGAAATCAACCCTGAATATTCATTAGAAGGACTAATGCTGAAACTGAAACTCCAATACTTTGGGCACGTGACGCTAAGAACTGACGTATTAGAAAAGACCCTGATGCTGGGAAAGATTGAAGGCAGGAGGAGAAGGGGACAACAGAGGATGAGATGGTTGGACGGCATAACTGACTGGATGGACATGAGTGTGAGCAAGCTCTGGGAGATGGTGAGGGACAGAAAAGCCTCACATACTTCAGTCCAAGGGGTTGCAAAAAATCAGACACAACTGAGCAACTGAATAAAGCAACAAAAAATAAATGCAAAGATAAATCTAAAATTTTAAACTCTAAAAGCCCAAAATCATGCAAAGATAAATAAAACAAAAATATGTAAAATAATTAAAAATGTAAAAACAAAACAATGTAAAACAGCATTATAATATCCATTTAAAATTTTACCAAATGATATATGCTAATGAAATAAGCAGTGCAATAAATAGGTAGCTTTTAATAAGACATAAAGAAGCAAGATCTGGGTATATTCTGTGTACAAAAGAAAAACTTTGTTTATGTCAATACAAAAATATATCAAACCCCACTAGATAGGGTAAAATACAACATGAACAGCACAGTTAGGTGACAAACAAAAACAAAATTTTCAGAGCTCTATGTATCTTGCAACCCACCAAGGAGAATAATATGACCAGAGATAAACAAAGAGATTTCAAAATGACAGTCAATTCTTCATAAGATATCATATATTTTTATTTGACTAATAATAGGCCTTCAAAATATATTAAACAATAATTAACTAAAGAAATAAATGGATAATTCTATAATCATAGTTGTACATTTTAGCATGCTTTCCTCAAAAATTAAAAGAACAGTTAGACAAAAAGACAGGAAAGATACAGAATATTAGAGCAATGGTGTCAGGCTACTAAACCTAGAATATTTGCAGAATACTTTACCCATAAAATAACACAATACATATTATTTTCAGTGAAGAGGGAACATTAAAAGATACAGATGACATTTTGGGTGATAAAATATACTCACTAAATTAATGACTAAAGTCATACACTATAAATTCTTTGGCAAAAATTAAAGTTTAAATAAAAAATAAGATATCTTAAAAAAAGTAAAACCCAGATACTTGGAAATTAAAGAATCCATTTTAAAACAAGCCATTGATCAAATAACAAATCACATGGGAAATTATAAAACATATCTTACTAAATAATTATAAAATATATCAAATTATATACCTAAAACAGTACTTGGAGGACATTCAAAGCATTAAATGCTTATAATAGCAACCAAACAAAAGTCTAAAATCAGTGACCTTAAAGTTTATCTTTAGTAAAACTGAAATATAGGAATAATGTAAACCCAAATTATGTAAAGAACAGTAAAAAAAAATTTTTAAAAGAATAGAAATAAGTTAAATGTAGCATATAACAGAGAAATTTTTAAAAGTCAAAGCTATCTCATTGAAAATACTAATGAATTGGATAAACACTTAGCAAGAATAAGGAAGAAAGAAGAGAACACAAATTGCCAGTTTTGAAAATGAAAGAAGGGTTATCACTGGATTTTACAGATGGTAAAAAGATAATAAAAATTTTACACTAAGAAGCTTAATCAAGTATTTAAAATAAAGGAATTATTTTGAAAAACACAGCTTACTAAAACAAACTAGAAAAAGATTTGAAAGTCTTATGTTTATAAGACAAATTTAATGCTTATCAAAAGCTTCCAATAAAGTTCAAGTCCCAATGATTTCACTTTTAAATGGCCTCAAATATTTAATCAAAAAATGTTTAAAAAATTACCAGGCTTATACAAACTGTTTCAGAAAATACAGCAGAACGTAATTCTCAATTCACTCTTCTGCTGCTGCTCCTGCAAAGTCACTTCTGTCATGTCTGACTCTGTGTCACCCTGTAGATGGCAGCCCACCAGGCTCCCCCTTCAAAGACAGCCTAATCCTAAACCAAAAACTCATATAGTCTTTTTCTGCAGTTCAGTTCAGTTGCTCAGTTGTGTCCGACTCTTTGCAACCCCATTGACTGCAACACACCAGGCCTCCCTGTCCATCCATCACCAACTCCCAGAGTTTACCCAAACTCATGTCTGTTGAGTCCATAATGCCATCCAACTCTCATCCTCTGACGTTCACTTCTCCTGCCTTCGAATTTTCCAGCATCAGGATCTTTTCAAATGAGTCCACTCTTCACATCACGTGGCCAAAGTATTGGAGTTTCAGCTTTAGCATCAGTCCTTCCAATGAATACTCAGGACTGATCTCCTTTAGGGTGGACTGGTTGGATCTCCTTGCAGTCCAAGGGACTCTCAAGAGTCTTCTCCAACACCACAGTTCAAAAGCTTCAATTCTTCAGCACTCAGTTTTGNGACTTCACTTTAATTTTTGTAGGGATAATATGCCCTCATTTTTTTTTTCCCATTAGCTCCATGGTCAGAGAGCATTCAGAGAATGCTGATTAATAAAAAGGCAAGATGGAATATCTAATGACTGTATTTCTTCTCTGTTTTTAAAATAATCATTTGGTAACTAGACAACAGTTTACTATATTAGGAATCACTGTGGTCAGATTTCTTCACTAGTGTTCATTTGTAAGGTACTTGCAAATTACCATGTCTATGGAAAAATCAACAAAGTAAAAATGCAACCATAAAAAGGGAAGAGATATTTGCAAACCATATATTCAAAAAGAAGTTAGTATCTAAAATATAAAAGAAACTCCTACAACTCAATAGTGAAAGACCAAATAACCTGATTTAAAGATGGGCTTGAATAGACATTTCTCCAAAGAANACCATAAAAAGGGAAGAGATATTTGCAAACCATATATTCAAAAAGAAGTTAGTATCTAAAATATAAAAGAAACTCCTACAACTCAATAGTGAAAGACCAAATAACCTGATTTAAAGATGGGCTTGAATAGACATTTCTCCAAAGAAAATATGCAAATGACATTTCTGTTAAGAAAGGTATATGAAAAAATGTTCAACATCACTAATCATCAGAAAAATGCAAATGGTAACCACAATAATTTATCATTTCCCATTAAAATACTGATTCCTAAAAAAGATAGTGAAAATGGAAGAAATTGGAACCCTTGTACATTGTTCCTAAGAATGTATAATGGTGTAGCCACTGTGGTAAAAAGTATGGAGCTTCCTCAAAATGTTAAAAATAGAACTATCCAGCAATCTCACATCTAGGTATATATCTAAAAGAATTGAAATCAGGATGTCAAAGAGAAACCAGCATTCCTATGTTCACTGCACTATTCACAAAAGTAGAAACATGGAAACTACCTAAGAATCCATCAGTGTATGAATGAATAAAGAAAATGAGGTGTATATATATATATATATATATATATACACACATACACATATATACATACATACATATATATATACACATATACAATGGAATACTGTTCAGACTTTTAAAAAGAAGGAAATCCTGCAATATGTGGCAATGTGGAACCTGTAAGATAGTATGCTAAGTGATATGAGCCAATCACAGAAGGACAAATATTACATGATCCCACTTATATGCGTTATCTAAATAGCCAAACTCATAGAAACGTTAGACTGATGGTTTCCAGGAAATGGGGTAGAAGAAAAAAATGGGGAGTTGAGTTGTTTTCAGTGGGTATAATTTTAGTTATGCAAAATGACCAAATCCTAGAGATTTGTTCTACAGAATTGCTCCTAAAGATATAGTACTGTGTTGTGCACTTTTAATAATTTATTGAGATTTTATCTCTTATTAAGTGTTTCTACAGAAAGAAAGGAGGTGGGTGAGCAAAGGGTAGAAGAGAGGGAGGGATAATAATAATAAGGGCTAATAATAAGAAGGGAGGAAGCGGAGGTGCAGTAGAGAAAAAAATGCCAAGTCCTCCCCTCCTGTTTTCTAGTAATCTTTATTGTGGAGGGATTATATGGACTTCTGCGGTGGTGTTTTGTATTAGTCAATTATCAGAGAATTTGTGGGAAACTCTGACTAAAGGAATGATTCTGAGTCCTACATTGAAATAGAGTGGGGAAAAAAAAATCCAATGTAGTTCATGAATTTGGAAGATCTGACTCAATGTTAATACACACAAAAATAAGATGAGCTAAATGAGCCAGAAACTATTTTTTTAAACTGTGAATATTTCCAACCTTATATTCAGCAAATTACTGAACAAACTATACTACATCTTCAGCTTTCTATATTTATAGTGTTAGCCTTCTGCATTCCCAAATTCCATAGCATTTTGTTTCAAAAAGTGCTTTGTAAATTAATGTGATGTTCACTAGGGATGTGAGTTCAAAAAATTTTCCTTTCTTAGATTTCTAAAATGAAAATCTGACTCAAAATCAAAGCCTGTCTTTTAAGCAAACAAAGTGAGCAGATATGAACCTGGGTAAATTTGAGGGCAAAGATATGGCTTCTGTGTGATATAAAATATTATCATTACAGAAATCTGCATTTCTAGCATTAGAACTTCCTTGTCAAAATGAGAACCAAATTGAGAGAGAAGACAACCAAGTTTCATCTCTAGAAATCTGTCTCATGCAATGGAATAGATGGAATAGCAAGTATAGATGAAATAGGTGGAATGTAATGGAAGTCCACCCTGGCCCTGGAAAACATGAATGGAGGAAATTTATTTAATTAATAGTTCTATATGTTTTTCATTCTCAGGTAAGATACAAATAATGCTAAAAAAAAAGAGAACAAAACTAAAACAATGAGAGAGAAAGCACAGGCAATATTTTTTCTTAGTTCCATCTTTTTTTTTAAATTTAAATTTATTTATTTTAATTGGAGGCTAATTACTCTATAAAACTGTATTGGTTTTGCCATACATCAACATGAATCCACCACAGGGGTATACGTGTTCCCAATCCTGAACCCCCCTCTCACCTCCCTCCCCATACCATCCCTCTGGGTCATCCCAGTGCACCAGCCCCAAGCATCCTGTATCCTGCATAGAACCTAGACTGGTGATTTGTTTCTTATTT
>SJYV01040236.1:648175-778104 GCA_006410875.1 Neotragus pygmaeus
TTAGTATACTGTATTGGTGTTTTTCTTTCTGGCTTACTTCACTCTGTGTAATTGGCTCCAGTTTCATCTACCTCATTAGAACTGATTCAAATGTATTCTTTTTAATGGCTGAGTAATACTCCATTGTGTATATGTACCACAGCTTTCTTATCCATTCATCTGCTGATGGATATCTAGGTTGCTTCCATGTCCTGGCTATTATAAACAGTGCTGTGATGAACATTGGGGTACACGTGTCTCTTTCAATTTTGGTTTCCTTGGTGCGTATGCCCAGCAGTGGGATTGCTGGGTCATAAGAGTCCATCTTTCTTGCAAGGATAGAGTGACAGATTAGAGAAAAGTCTTGAAATACTGGGAAGAGAAGAACTATCAAAAATAAATTGTTCCTGCGTTAAAATGCACTTCATTCTCTGTCTAGCTCAAGGTGATGAAGATAGCAAATATATTTTAAAAACTACAAAATATAGCAAACCCAAAGACCAAAACCAACAGTTTTTTGTCACTTAAAGGATCATGAATATGCATGAACTACTTTTATAAATCTCCCAAATGAGTACATAACAGACAGTCTTATAGTAATTACTGAACTCTAATATTTATAGAAAACTGACCATCATGAATACATAATTATTGTTATGTCCACTCTAGTAAAACGAAAGACTGTTTGTTCATTTACCATGATATAAAAATCTTATCTTCCTTACCATGCGGAAATGAACTGAAACACTTAGAAAATCTGTGAGTAGAATTTCCAATTTAGGGACTTCCCTGGTGGTCCAGTGGTTAGGAATACACTTTACAATATAGAGGACGTGGGTTTGATCCCTAATCAGGGAACTAAGATCCCATATACCATGGGGCACCTGAGCCTATGCATTGCAACTACTGAGCCTGTGCACTCTGGAGCCCCTGGGCCATAACTAGAGAGTCTACACAGAGCTACAAAGAATCCATGCAGTGCACCAAATTGATCCTGCATGCCACAGCAGAGATCCTGAGCTGCAACTAAAACCCAACACAGTCAAAAATAAATAAACTTAAAAGGAATTCTCAGTTTAAAGAAAATATATCTGTTTGAGATTAGTGTGAAAGTTTAGTCACTCAGTCGTGTCCGACTCTTTGCAACCCTATTGACTGTAGCCTACCAGGCTCCTCCGTCCATGGGATTTTCCAGGCAAGAGTACTGTAGTACTCTTCTTTCCTTCTCCAGATCATCTTCCAACCCAGGTCTCCCACATTGTAGGCAGACACTTTACCATCTGAGCCACCAGGGAAATCCTGCAATTAGTATACTTAATTTGAATTACTATGCCTATAAACATATAATTTACTTCATTAATACCAAAACTGGGCTTGACTTTAAATGGAAAGATTTTATAAAGTATCTTGATGGAAATGGACACCTTTATTACTCTCGCAAATTTCGCTCTGAAAGTCTGAGTGTTTGTGACAATATTGACATTCCTTTATAAGAGCAATTACACATTTGATTGTGTCATTTATTCTTGATGATGCAATGGAGGCATTATGATTACAATGTTGAGTAGGAATTAGAAGGGTTTAGCAAACATAATAAGAGTCATTTTTCTTAGATTACTTTAGCAAAATAAATTAGAGAAAAAGTAATGGGAATTGGCATTTTTACATATTACTTTAAAATGAAAATGGATGAGTATTTGTTAAAACAAAAAAGAGGATGTGATTCATAAACATCTTTTTGTATTGTTTAAGGGAAAAATAACTGTTCCAGTTATTTATATCATACATAGTAGAATTAGCGAAGATTTTAGAAAAGCTGAGTAAAACAATTCACACTTTTTCTTAATATACCAATAGTTAACTACTAATCCTCATATACTATTTGCTGTGTGCCTCCCACTGCTCTTAGTGCACTATGCAACAACTTTGATTATTAGTTGAATCCTATGATGCGAGCTGTATGATTACTCATATTTAACAGCTAAGGACACTGAGTCACAAAGAAGTAGCAAAATCACTCAAGGCTACACAGCTGAACAAAAATTCAGGCCTCAGTATTCTGGTCTAGAATCTGCGTGCTTAATCAAGATGCTTAAGAACTCATATTTTCCCACAGCACAGTTGACTAATAGTTAAACAGAAGACAGAAATGCAGTCACAAGCGGTCCATCAGTTCAGTTCAGTTGCTCATTCATGTCCCACTCTTTTCGACCTCATGAATCACAGCACGCCAGGCCTCCTTGTCCATCACCAGCTCCCGGAGTTCACTCAGAGTCACGTCCATCGAGTCAGTGATGCCATCCAACCATCTCATCCTCTGTCGTCCCCTTCTCCTCCTGCCCTCAATCTTTCCCAGCATCAGGATGTTTTCAAATGAGTCAGCTCTTCACATCAGGTGGCCAAAGTATTGGAGTTTCAGCTTCAACATCAGTCCTTCCAATGAAAACCCAGGACTGATCTCCTCTAGAATGGTCTGGTTATAGCTCCTTGAAGTCCAAGGGACTCTCAGGAGTCTTCTCCAACACCACAGTTCAACAGCATCAATTCTTTGGTTCTCAGCTTTCTTCACAGTCCAGCTCTCACATCTATACATGACCACAGGAAAAACCATAGGTAGGGCAAAACTACAGTGGTCCCAAATGGTAAAATAGAGACATGACAACCTTTAAACTTTCAAATGTCTAATAAGATTCCTTTGTACGGTCTCTCAAATTTCACTGTAAATCTTTGGTACAAAATAAGCCGTAAGTACTATAATTAGATTCGTGTTATAGATAAAGAAACAGAGGCTTAATAAGGATAGTCAGGACTTCCCTGGTGGTACAGAGGATTCGAAATCCTCCTGCCAGTGCAGGGGGCATGGGTTCGATCCCTGGTCCAGGAAGATTCCACATGCCTTGGAGCAACTAAGGCTGTGCGCCACAACTACTGAGCCAGCACACCTAGAGCCTATGCTCTGCAACAAGAGAAGACACCTCGATGAGAAGCCTGCACACTGTAACGCAGAGTAGTCCCCGCTCGCTGCAATTACAGAAAGCCCACAAGAAGCAGCAAAGACCCAGTGCAGCCAAAATTAAAAAAAAAAAAAAATTAAAAATCAAAAGAAGCTTAGACAACTCACCCAATATTACACAGTAAGTGTCAGAGCTCAAAATTAAAATAGGATTCCAAATCCCCAGTGGGCATTCTTAGCCAGGATGAACCACAAGTCTTTGCAAATCATTTCATCTTTCAGATCCCCATTTCTCTTTAGTATAAGGAAAATATTAATTTAGATTATCTCAATATTTCAGGCTGACATTTCCACAGTTACAAATGTCATGTACTTAATGACCACATGGGACATTTTATTTTGTTGCAGCCTTGCAAAAGGATGACCTTGGTTGAGAGAGAAGTGTGTAGATGGACTTACTAATAAAATTCATTTCTATCAGAACACCCACTTGAAATGGTTACCCTAATGAGGATGATACATAAAAATACAGAAAATAACTAAGTCATGATATATTTTTAATCTAATATATATTCCTCCAAATACAAAATATTGATCTTCTAAAAATGTATTTTCAATTATATTTAAATTCTCATTGATTTTTTTTTAAATCTTATGAGAGGTAGCAATGATCTAGAAGTCTAGGATTCTACCAAGGTTTTGATTTTCGTTTGGTGAGTTTGGAATTTAAAGATTCTGACCAAGTGTATTAAGATCTGTGTTAGATGCTCTTTTTTCTGTTTCTCTCTCTTACCTTAAATTCCTTACCATCTATTATAAAGCTTTAAGGGGGAAAAAAATAGAGTGGAAATAAATACTCTCAGAATAATATGGTATGTCAAGAATGAGTATGTATTTTCCTTAAAATCAGTGTGAAATGTGTTGAATTCCTCTGAGAAAACAACTATGTAAAAGCAAAGGCTATTATATCTTTAAGCACGTAATTTACTTTATAAATGTAAGCACATACATATTCACCATCCTATGGGAATAAAACAGAACATGTACACTGGAGAATTTTGTTTCAGCAGAAAGTAGAATATTGCAATGTATCCAAATTATCCATCACAGAAAAAAATCTCTTCAAATAAGATGAGAAACACATATAGTTCTTACAGTCAACACTGAAGTATTTCAATATATATTCTTTGACAAATGGTGCCAAATTTCAGCTATTTGTTTCATATATAGCAAAACCAGCAAATGAAGATTTTAGAAAAGCTAAATTAAACATATCACACATTATCTTAAATAATTTTGTAGTTGTGTATTTTATTTATTTGTCCTGTATNAATATATATTCTTTGACAAATGGTGCCAAATTTCAGCTATTTGTTTCATATATAGCAAAACCAGCAAATGAAGATTTTAGAAAAGCTAAATTAAACATATCACACATTATCTTAAATAATTTTGTAGTTGTGTATTTTATTTATTTGTCCTGTATATTTCTGTACCTAAACATTCATGTAGAAAATTTCAACCCCTTTCTATTTAATATTTCATGTCTGTTTTTCCTTTTATTTTGATATTATAAAGCTATATAGTCATCCATTCCACTCCTAGCTATCAATCATGCTGAAGTCTCAAATGTCTTCAGCTTTATAAAATAAGGAAAGTCATGCTCCTTATTATTTATTCATATTGATCATATAAAATCTTACCAATAAAGGTAAATACAATGCAATGTTCATTAGTGTTTTATAATGCATGATTAATATATTGGTAATATATGAGATTGACTACTTTTTTAACCACAGAAAATTAATTATTCACAAGAAAGGGGAAACAAAAAGATAAACGCTTCAAAGTGTTTAGTACTATTTAATAAGTCTCTGAATTTGAAAAAGACAAAAATTATTTTAGCATTAGTAATAGGCAAAATTTACTAAGGATGTATAATATATCGGGCTTGTACTAAGACCTTTAAATGTTTATAAAATAACATTCCTTAAAATTACTCAATGAGGTAGTTACTATTTTTAAAGAAATAATTCTGTAAAAAATAAAAGTAAAATGAAAGTAGATTAGGAAACTTGTTTAAAGCTATATGACTTCACCAAAAAAGTTGTGATTCAATTCAAAATCTCTCTGAATCCATACTCTATGCTCTTAATATGCTTTTATTTTATAAACATATAAGTAAATTAAACAAGCCTCTTAAGTTCCTATTAAATGCTTAATAAGATGTAGAGAGCTATGGTAAATAGAAAAAAAATTAACAAATTCAAGTTATTGCTCTTTTATCAAATATAGCAATTTCAAAATAGTTTATTGATATGATATGAATAAGTTTAAAACTGACTGCCAAAATAATAAGTATTACCACCCTATTTTTAAAAATAGTATATGGAGAAAATATAGAGTTAAATTTATTACATATAAGTAACCATATAGAAGTCTCAAGGTAAAAATGTATTAGGAGCATATTGGAATGGGTAGAAAAAATTTAAACTGTACTCTTCTCCATGATAGTAATGATATTCATCTTATTATTGAATATTTTGGCTTGGCCAAAGAGTTGGTTCTTCCCAGGTGGCTCAGTGGTAAAGAATTTGTCTGCCAATGCAGGAGAAAAGAAAACACAAGTTCAATCCCTGGGTCAGGAAGATCCTGGAGGAAGAAATGGCAACCCATTCCAATTCTTGCCTGGAAAATTCTATGGACAGAGGACCTGGTAGGCTGCAGGCCATGGAGTTGCAGAGTTAGATTTGACTGAATATGCACACACCCACCAAAGAATTCATTTGTGTTTTTCTGTAAGGTTTTATGAAAAAATTCTTTGGCCAATTCAATATTGAAATAAATAACAATTTTTACTAAACAGACTTAGAANCAGGGTGGAAGCAGAGTTAGATTTGACTGAATATGCACACACCCACCAAAGAATTCATTTGTGTTTTTCTGTAAGGTTTTATGAAAAAATTCTTTGGCCAATTCAATATTGAAATAAATAACAATTTTTACTAAACAGACTTAGAATACTTCTACTAAACAAGCTTTATTCTAAGCTTGAAATATTAGAGTATCTCACCAACCATCTACTTTCTGGCTCTAAGCAAGGACATGCATCATAAAATATTACATCTGTTCCTATGTATTGATACCTGTAATTTCTTTTATTAATTAATATGAGATATCAAGGTGTTTAACAGATGGGATTCTCTAGTTTTCATGGGTAACAAAATGCATAGAATAGAAATCTGTTGAGAAATTGTGAAGGGATAACTCCTTCCCTTTTAGTAATCATTCTTAAAAAGGGAAATAATGGTTTTTAAGATGGTGATGAAAAAATGTTAAAACAAAAAGTTGAAAGCAAAACCGTGTCATAGAGTGGAGAGAAACAAGGAAGCAGTTCTAACGTCCATGACTATGAGTACAGAAATGCATGATGTGGCGGATAGATTTGATAGAATACTTTGTAGAGGATACAGAGATGTAACAATTGAATGTGCCCCACATAGGCATCTATCTAAAACAGATTCCTGGTTAAAAAACAAATAGGAGGTTTAAAACAGAAAAGTGTGTATACAAAATGCAAATATGAAATGAGAAAGCAACAATGCTTTTATTTATTCTAGTTTACATTGTTGACCATTTATAACGTGACTGGCATGGTTTTAGGTGCCTGATAGGACAGTGAAAAAATAAAGATCCTTGCTCTTAATAATACAGTGTAGCTTAACCAAGACAAATTATTAATCATAGGCAAATAAATAAGCATGAATGATAAATGTTAAAGAAATAATTTAAGTAGGTGGAAGGTGAAAGTACCTGGAGGCTGAAATGAAGACAAGTGTTAGTTGCTCACTCATGTCCAACTTTGTGACCCCATGGACTGAGACCGCCAGGCTTCTCTGTCCATGGGATTCTCCAGGCAAGAACATCAGAGTGGGTAGCCAAGTCTTTTTCTAAGGGATCTTCTTGGCCCAGGTCTCCTCCATTGCTGGCAGATTCTTTACCATCCGAGCTACAACAGAAGCCCTTGGATGTCATTTGCAGTTTAATAGACTGAGATTTATTGAGAACGTGACTTGAACATAGAGACAAGGGAATTGAAAGAGGTGGGGTCTGATACAAAAAATAAAACACACAAGGCTGAAAACATGTCAAATAACTTATAATATTGCCTATGGAGGATAAGGATGGAAATAAGACTGGGGCATCAGTAAAACTGAATGAATGATTGAACCAATAAATGAATAAATAAATGAATGAAAGAATAAAATAAAGACACAAACAAGAGGTAGAACTTTCACAGAATAATAATCACTGTGTGCTAGATAATGAAGAAAATGATACTTAATTTTTTGTTCCTGAAATCTAATCACTTCCCCTACCCCGTCCATGAAGAAACCAGTGAGAGTCTCCAGCTTGATACTAATAGGATTGTCAGATTTAGCAAATAACATAGGATACTCAAATTTTAATTCCAGATAAGTAGCAAATGCAATTTATGTTTAGCAAGAGTGTGGTTCATGCCTTATTCATCTGTTGTTTATACATGATAATATAAATATAAATAATAAAATAGGAATTATTCACAGTTTATCTGAAATTGTCATTTAACTGTGTATACTGTATTTTACCAGACAAGCCTATATCCCAATTCTTTTCCCATGCCATCCCTTCCTTTAACCTAACTCTTCTAATCCCCTTTGGACGAGTTATTCTATGCTATATTGAGAGGATGTTGGTGGTGAAAGAAGAAAACTCTGAGAACAATTTTGATGCTTAGGAAACTTTGATAAAAGTGTCATTTTGAGATAAGCTTGATACTAAAGCCACTATGGAGAAAAGGAATACAAGTTTAAAGAATAAATAGAAGATTTGAATTGAATGATGAAATATAGAAGGTCATAAAATCTTTAGCTTACAAGTTCAGTTAGATAGTAAATTTTCATGGGGAAGATAGAGAATGTTACCACACATTTTATACAGCAGCACTGTCCAATATAAGTATGATGCAAACCACATTTGTGTTTGTAAATTTTCTATCATGTAAACAAAAAATAAGCAAATAGGTAAAAAAAATTTTACTAATATATTTTATTTAACTCAATATATCCAAAATATTATCATTTCCATATTAATCAATAAAAATTATTAATGAGATGTTTTACTTTTTTATACCATTAAAATCCATTTTTCTACACTAACTTCAAGGCAATGGCAAACCACTCCGGTACTCTTGCCTGGAAAATCCCATGGACAGAGGAGACTGGTAGGCTGCAGTCCATGGTGTTGCTAAGTCGGACATGACCGAGCGACTTCCCTTTCACTTTTCACTTTCCTGCATTGGAGAAGGAAATGGCAACCCAGTCCAGTCTTCTTGCCTGGAGAATCCTAGGCACGGGGGAGCCTGGTAGGCTGCTGTCTATGGGGTCACACAGAGTTGGACATGACTGAAGCAACTTAGCAGCAGCAGCATATCTAAATTTGAACTAAGCCACATCTAAAGTGTTTGACAGCCCCAAGTGGCTAGTGGTTACCATATAAGATGGCACAGTTCTAGAGAAGCAATACTATAACAAATTCATGGGGTCGCAAAGAGTTGGACACAACTGAGCAACTAAACTGAACTGAAGAAGAATAAAAGGGTTCTTAACAAATAGACATAAATACAATATATAATAACTCTTGTAGTAGAGACGTAACCATTTTACTACAAGTAAATAAAAGCAAGAGTAAAATAATATGTCTAGAGAAAAATATAATTGCCAAGGACTTTCATAACTGATAAAAGACTAGCAGAAAATAAAAGGTCTGCCCTGGTAGCTCAGTTGGAAAAGAATCTATCTGCAATGAGGGAGATCCTGGTTCCATTTCTGGGTCAGAGAGATCCCTGGAGGAAGGCATGGCAACCCACTCCAGTATTCTTGGCTGGAGAATCCACAATGACAGAGAAGCCTGGCAGGCTACAGTCCATGGTGTTGCAAAGAGTCGGACATGACTGAGCGACTAAGCACAGCACAGCATAGCAAATAAAAATCTTCCTGATAGGGAACTTGTTCTGTAAGTGGTGGAATCTGGGGATATGATTATCAAAAGTGGGTAGAGTTTCAGGAGACCCAATCAGTGTTAGAACCCTGGTACTGGAACAAAATATCTATGAAAAATCTAGAGCAAATTTTTTCATAATTGTGAAAGTTTGGAAATATTTCCTTTTGAATTAGGAATAAAACTTAACTCACTAATTCTATGAAACATGTTCTAAATTGAGTAATAAACATTAAAGAAGAAAAAAAATATGTGTATGATTACAAAGAAATAATAGACTCATTATCCCATGGATAATAGTAATAAAAACGAATAGACAGAAAATTCAAAATAAAATACAAATTATTGTGATTAGAGCTTACAAAATAGCCTATACAAAATCAATATACATGAATCACACTGTTTTTGGCAACAGAAATATCAACATCTATTAAATATCTTCAAAATCAAGTGGAAAGACACACCAAATTCATAAATTAGAAAGCTCTGTGTTATACAGATGTCAAATGTCCACAATCACCTTCTAGATTCTGTATATTTCAACTTAAAATACAACAAGAATTGTTTTTTTAAGAGTTGAGAATCTATTTCTAAAATTTACACAGAAGTCATGGTAGGCAGAATTCTAAAGATATTTCTCCAATTTTTCCTGCTCTAATTCATAATGAGATCTCATGCCTGCAATTATATTACACAGAAAAAGTATTTTGCAGATGTAATTAAGGTTATTAATCAACTAACTTCAAGTCAATCAAAAAGGTGAATATAACCTAATCACATGTGACATTTTAAAAGTGGAAAGGTTTTGTTTTTTTTTTTTTTTTTTGGTCTGGCAGGTAGCACAAGAGAAAGGCAGAGATTTGAAGCAGGGGTGAACGGACATATTTTTTCTTGGAATTAGAGAACTTCATATGGAAAGGATCTGATAACAGTTGCTCTAAGCTAATATAAACCCCTAGACCACAACCAGCAAATAAACTGGAACCTGAGTCAAAAAATGATAAGGAAGTGAATTACAGCATCAGTAAATCTGAGCATGGAAGCTGGTTTTCCCCTGGAGACTACAGGTAAGAACCGAAACTGGATGAGCCATTGATTTCAGCCTTAAGCAGGGAACGCAGTCATGACATGCTGGACTTCCTACCATAGAAGTGAGAGTTCAGTGGGTGTTGTCTTAAAGCATTATTGTATATAAGCAATTTAGCATACAAGGTAAACCTAATTTAAAGTATGGTTCAAAACTCTTTAAGGTATTTCAGAGTAAAAAGAATAAAGTGGGGTTGGACTATCCCTACCATAAATCAAGATAATTATAAAGCTATAATCACTAATGGAGTGTGATCAGGCTACGGATAGAACTAAAGAGAACTCTTAGAAACTGACACAATGTTATTTTCAATTTGCTTTATATTCAGGGTGGTATTGTTTGTCACTGGGGAAGGAGGACGTATACCATTAGTAGTGTAGGAGCTCCTGTTTATTCACATTAGAAAAAAAGAAATTAGATCCAATCTTCTTATTGCTCAGAGAAATCAATCCTAGATAAATAAAAAATCTAAATGTTTAAAGTCAAAATTGTAAAACTTTACACAGAAGATGTAGGAGAATATCTTTATGGCCTCAGAAAAAGTAAAAAGTTCTCAACAAAATCCATAGAAAACAATAAAAAATATATATATATAAAGCAACCTTTATAAAACTACAACATTGCAAAAAGCAACTACCACAACAAAACCATATATTTCTTGAAACGGTATTTAAGGAAAAAGAAATAAAGTTATAAATGTTAGAATATATTTGCTAAGTACTGAAAAACTATTTGTACTAAAAAACTTCAAAATTAGGTAGTAAATCAGTATTTTTCTAGATTATATATATATATATATTAAAGAAGATAAAAATGACAAAGATAAGATTATGCAACTGTAATAAAGAATAGCAATATTAAGGTGAAAACAATGTCTCTGTGGTCTTCATGCTTAAAAAGATTACTGAGGCTTGGAAATCCAGAGGTCGCACAAGTGATTGTCTAAACTTCATTATTATAATATTTCAGCTTTACAGTTACCAACTTTTTTGCCTATTAGAGTCATAAAATTGAGAAATATGACAATATCAACAGTTGGTTGTCAGTTTGTGAGCCAACCTGAGCTCTTAAGATAAATTCTGCTGATGAGAATAAAAAATATCATCACTTTGAAAACACAGAACATAATTTTGAAAATGTAAAGAGGCTCATACTATAAGGCAATCGTATCAAGTAAAAAAAAAAAAAAACCCTTTGTTGCTGATTCCCCATACAGCTTATTTTGGAACACCCTTCTCTCTTTTCCTTCCCAAACTTTAAATACAAACATCTTCTCTTTGGTTTCCCAAGTGGCACAAGTGATAAAGAATCCATTTGCCAATGCAGGAGACTCAAAAGACATGGGTCTGATACCTGGGTCAGGAAGATCCCCTAGAGCAGGAAATGGCAACCCACTCCAGGATTCTTGCCTGTAAAATCCCATGGACAGAGGAGCCTGCTAGGCTTCCATGGCGACTCAAGGAATCAGATATGACTAAGCGACCAGCATACACACACACCTCTGCCTCTGCTTATATCATTCTTCATCTCTTCTTTGCTTTTAAATGTTTTTTTTTCCCTTTACTTTTCTCCTCTTTCTCTATGTCCAAATCCTACATATACTTTAGAGAAGTCCATAAAGAAATATTAATTCATTTTTCATTCATTCAAAAATTNCAAGGATTCACTAACTGCAAAGTGAAACTGGACCTTAACAAGCTTTTCTGCTCACTCCCTATGTACCCAGAGTATCCTATGCTTAGAACTCTGCTCAGCACTTTTGTTGTCTTCATTTTTCAGTTTGAGGTTAGATTTTGTTACAGTTTGTCTGGATCACCCACAAGACTCTCAGCTTCTTGAAGTCAGGGGAAAATCCTTTTCTTAAGGTTTTCCTCCAACCCACATCCCTGTGTCTGCTAAAATAGATGCTGGTTGACTTTTTGGAGCGAATAAAAGAAAGAATCAAATTGCATCAATCCATCAGTCAATCAATCTGGAATTAATACCGATAAAACCACATTCATAAAATTTTTAATTTGAAATACATGAGACTCTAGACATAGTTATTGATGATTGGGAAAAATTATAGTTATGTGTTTCCATCCAAAGAGTATCACTGTGAGTCATTCATCATTTATTACACAAGCAATCTGTCAGACATAGGGCGGGATGCCACGTCGAGCAGGAGATGAACATTTACATAAAGAATCAAAACATGGTTGAGGGTTTTCAGAGAGGGCCATACCTAATACTAGCAGGCTAATGAATAATGAGAGTAGAAATAATAAGGCTCTTCTTTCCTGAAACCAAACTTCAAATCCAACCATAATTATTGGAAATAGTTGCCTCAATGGAACCCTCTGTTCCGGGAATGAGGGACAGTAAGGGGTATGTAGACAGAATGCCACAAATGAGCAGGCCCTTGCCAGAGTGCATTCAGTTCCTATATGCATAAATATGGAATACTGAGAAATAAATTTTAGTACCCCCAACTTGGTTTTCAACGAAGCTAGTTTTAGATATACAGCCCTGGCATCTCCTAGCTGCATCATGACCTTCCAGCCCATCCACCCTGAGCATCTTTATTCACTCTCTGAGACTGGGGTTAAATCACACGTTGACCAGACAGCACTCCCCAGTCCTTGGAAAGGCAGCCTCCCTGTGCATTGTACATCCTCTAACACTAAGCTTTTCATAAGAAAGGCCACTTAGTACCTGTTGTTGTTGTTGCTTAGTCGCTAAGTTGTGTCCGAGTCTTTGTGACCCCAGGGACTGTAGCCAACCAGGCTCCTCTGAGGGATTTCCCAGGCAAGAATCCTGGAGTGGGTTGCCATTTCCTTTTCTTCGGGACCTTTATGACCCAGGGATTGAACCCATATCTCTTGCATTGGCAGGAGGATTCTTTACCACTGAGCCACAAAGGAAGCTCCAGTTAGTGTCTAGAAGCATAAATTTCATGAACACCTATCTGCTATATGCCCAGAACTGGAGTAGGTACTTTCTCATAGAGTCATTTCATTTTATTTAGCATAAAAGCATGATGTGGTATTATTAACTCTGTTTTATACATAAGCTCCAACACTTTGGCAACCTGATACAAAGAACTGACTCATTGGGGGGAAAAAAAAAACCCTGATCCTGGGAAAAGATTGAAGGCAAAGGAAAAGGAGGTGTCAGAGGTTGGCATGGTTAGATAGCATCACTGACTCGATGGACATTAATTTGAGCAAACTCTAGGAGACAGTGAAGGACAGGGAAGCCTGGCATGCTACAGTCATGAGGTCTCTAAGAGTCAGGCATGAGTTAGCGACTGAACAACAACATATGTACATAAGGAAAATGATGTTGAGAGAAGTTAGCTTCTTGTACCCAGATAATTAGCCTTGGAACTAGGACCTCAATCTCAGTCCATCTTCTGAATCCCACTTTATTACACCTACACCAGCGCTTCACAAACTGGTGTGTTATCAACTATAGACAATGCTCAGTTTATTTTTTTATTTTTCTATTTTGTCTTCCACTATTGACAAGTGATACTACTTTTCAAATTATAATAAGCAGGCACATTTCCTATTAAAGAGATTTATTTTTTTAATGAGAGATTTAAAGAAATCTATTATATAAAAAATAGTACAGTTTGCTGGACAAGACTCTTGGGAGTCCCTTGAACAGCAAGGAGATCAAACCAGTCAATCCTAAAGGAAATCAACACTGAATATTCACTGAAAGGACTGAAGGTCAAACTCAAGCTCCAATACTTTGGTCACCAGATGTGAAGAGCTGATTCACTGGGAAAGATCCTGATGCTGGGAAAGATTGAAAGCAGGAGGAGAAGGAGATGACAGAGGATGGGATGGTTGGATGGCATCACTGACTCAATGGACATGAGTTTGAGCAAGATCTGGGAGATGGTGAAGGACAGGGAAGCCTGGCATGCTTCAGTCCATGGGGTCACAAAGAGCTAGACATGACTGAGTGACTGAACAAAAACCACCCAGAAGTAGAACTGGCAGATCATCTGACAATTCTATGTTTAATTTTTGAGGAACTTCCAAACCACTTAAACAGTGGCTATACCATTTTACATTTTCACCTGGAATGAAGAGAGACTGCAATTTCTCCATATCCTAACCAAGACTTACTATTTTCTGTTCTGCTTTTTAAAAAAATTAAACAGACATCTAAATATGTGTGAAGTGGTATCATTGTGTCTTTGATTTGAATTTCCTTAATGATTAGTGATACTGATTGTCTTCATGTTGTTATGATTATTAGTATATCTTCTTTGGATAAATGCCTATTTGCCATTTAAAAAATAGCTTTGGTTGTTTTTTACTGTTGTTGAGTTATAAAGAGTTCTTTATATATTCTGGATACTAACCCCTCATCAAATATAATTTGCAAATATTTTTCTCCCATTCTGTAGGCTGTCTTTTCACTTTACATTAGTGTTCCTTAATACATAGAATTCCATCATAGCTCAGTTAGTAAAGAATCCACCTGCAATGCAGAAGACCCTGGTTCAATTCCTGGGTTGGGAAGATCTGCTGGAGAAGGGATAGCCTGCCCACTCCAGTATTCTTGGGCTTCCTTTGTGGCTCAGATAGTAAAGAATGCTCCTGCAGTGTGGGAGAGAACTAGGTTCAACCTCTGGGTTGAGAATATCCCCTGGAGAAAGGAAAGGCTACCCACTCCAGTATTCTGCCCTGCAGAATTCCAAGGACTATATAGTCCATGGGGTCACAAAGAGTCAGACATGACTGAGTGATTTTCACTTCATTTCTTTAATACATAAAAGGTTTTAATTTTTCACTTTAGTAGTTTTCCCTTTGTTTCCTGTGTTTCTTGTTTCATATTAAAGAAATCATTGCCAAATCCAATGTCATGAATGATTTCCCTTATGTTTTTTATAAATTCAACTCTTCAGATCTTTGACACATTTTGACTGAATTTTTCTTGGTGGTATGAGATTAGAGTCCAACTTTACTCTTTTGCACATGAACAACCAATTTTCCAAATACTACTGGTTGAAAACACACTGATCTTTCCACATTGAATGGTCTTGGTACCCATGTTAAAAATCATTGGACCATTCAGATATTAGGGCATATTACTAGGCTCTCTATTTATTCCTAAAGTCTATAAGTCTGTCTTTATGTCAGTGCCACATTGTTTGATTTCTGTAACTTTTTACTTAAGTTTTGAAATCAGGAATGTGAGACTTCCAATTTTATTCTTGAAAATTACAGCTAATATTACATTTATGTGTATTACTACCTTATAAACTTCCTGGAGTCTTCAACTCTCTAAATTTTAAACACTATAACTAGAACAGAGCAGATTATTTAGAAGTGGTTTTCAGGTATCTGACTAACTCAGTAACTTTCATCCTGAATTTAATTTCAAAATTAAATCTTAATTGCACGTGTCTATTTTTCTTAGTACTTTCTTTAATGAAATGTCATTTTCATGTTTATTTTGCAAATTTATACTTTTGAGCTACCTAACAACAGACTTGTTCCAAATAGAGAAAGGAGTTTGTCGAGGCTGTATTTATCACCCTGATTATTTAACTTATAAGCAGAGTATATCATGAGCAAAGCTGGACTGGATGAAGCACAAGCTGGAATCAAGATTGCCAGGAGAAGTATCAGTAGCCTCAGATATGCAGATGACACCACCCTTATGGCAGAAAGCAGAGAACTATAGAGCCTCTTAATGAAAGTGAAAAAGAGTGAAAAGTTGGCTTAAAGCTCAACATTCAGATAACTAAGATCATGGCATCTAGTCCCATCACTTCATGGCAAATAGATAGGGAAACAGTGGAAACAGTGACAGACTAATTTTTTGGGCTCCAAAATCACTGTAGATGGTGACTGTAGCCATGAAATCAAAAGACTCTTACTCAGTGGAAGAAAAGTTATGACCAACCTAGACAGCATATTAAAAAGCAGAGACATTAGTCCAGTAGTCATGTATGGATGTGAGAGTTGGACTATAAAGAAAGTTGAGCACTGAAGAATTGATGCTTTTGAACTGTGGTATTGGAGAAGACTCTTGAGAGTCTCTTGGACTGCAAGGAGATCCAACCAGTCCATCCTAAAGGAAATCAGTTCTGAATATTTATTAGAAGGACTGATACTGAAGCTGAAGCTCTGATACTTTGGCCACCTGATAGGAAGAGCTGACTCATTAGAAAAGACCCTGATGCTGGGAAAGATTGAAGGCAGGAGGAGAAGGGGCCAACAGAGAATGAGATGGTTGGATGGCATCACCAACTCAAAGGAGATGAGTTTGAGTAAACTCCAAGAGTTGGTGATGGACAGGGAGGCCTGGTCTGCTGTGGTTCATGGGGTCGCAAAGAGTCAGACATGACTGAGTGACTGAACTAAATTGAAAAACACTGACTGCGTTATTTCATGGTTATTTGTTTTAAATAAGTCATTGACATTGTGAACTAAAGCTAATTAATTATACCTGTATTTAATATATTATCATCTATGGGGTCAGTTAAATAGAATATCTATATTGATTTTAGAAAACATTAAGGCAAAAAAAAAAAAAAAATCATTCATACAGTGTTAAAATCCCTGGTAGGGAGAAGTTAAACTATGTGAGGCAAGGAAGAAGAGAATATTTTTAGCTGAGTTTTAAAGAGATTTAGTGGAATGGAATGTCCTGGAAGTCTGTTCTAGGTGGCAGATGGCCGATGGCAAGAGCTACAGAGCTGTCCTGATACAGTCCTGGCTGTAATGTTAGTTGAGGGAGTTGGGGTTGGAAGAGAAACTGGAGAAAAGCAGTGATTCCAGAGTCTGAAGTGGTTTCAAAAGTATATCTGTAAAGTTCTATGAAATTCTATCATGTTATCAATAAAAAGCAAAATCCTCCTGGTATATTCTCACATGAAGAATTATCCAAAAATACAGTATCTTATCCATAGTATCAGAAGTCATAAAATATTAACAGATGAATTCATTGTATGCTTAGTATATTTGAGGTATAGAACTAACGACTTTCTAACAATTTATTTTTCAGCTAGGAAATGGTGGAGGTGGACCCAGGTCTATCTCAGCCTTTTGACCTCTCTCCTGTCACCTCCTCAGATATTTGTGGGCAATGTAACAAAGAAAAGACCAAAGACTCTTCTCTTTATCCTTATTTATCAATTTTCCCTATTTTTTTTATATTTTTAAAGTTAATAGAAATAGATCACTCTATTCATCTTAAGAGTTTATATAGGGAATGCACAGAAATACGAATAAAAGGCAAAATATACACTTGACTGTATTTTAGGACAATGTAACTGAAAACATTCCCAGCCTAACTTTTTTTTTTAGGTCTTTAAGAACTCATATTTTGAAAAGGGAATATTAGAGTAAATATTATTATTGTATAGAACTAAAGAGCTAGGCTTTCTTTTTTATTCATAGTCTATTTTCAGATATTCTTTTTCTCTAAATCTGAATATATCTACTTTAATATTAGGGAAAAAAATTCAAGAGTAATGATCATTCAGGGTCTTTCTAGTGTTACTGTATCATTTTTGATTCCCTTTTTACTAAGTAGACCATAGTTTGCCTTGTTAGGTGCCTGCAATGATCATGTGGGGCTGTCATTGCGCAGCGCACGCTACTCACTGCTATGGGAGTACAGAGTCTAAGAATAATTCTTGCCCTATGATTGAGCTGGGTGCCTGAGACATAATTTTTTTTAAAAAGGTCAATTGTTAAACGTATGATGCAAATGAAAATGTTTTGAACATCGGGTGGAAAAAAATTCCCTCTGTCTTTCTCCTCTCTGATGCCTAAAATTTTGAGAGGTTTCTCTGTGTATGTTGCATGGGTGTGTGTGGGGGTGTGGGTACGAACATTTTGAGGATAAATTATATATTTTACTAAGGAGCTAAGAAACTTTGTGCATCCAATTCTTACATGTTATTGAGAACTAACATAGGAAATTTGAAACAACATATATCTTAGAATGTAGGCCTCTTTCCTTGCTACACTCTGTCATTTTTATTTTTGGCTTTCCTTCCTTAAATGGGAATTTGGAAAATATTCTTATCCTTTCTTAATATAGATCTGATTTTGTCTACTTGTATATGATATAAAGATAAGAAATAAGATACGATACATTTTAAAACAAGATACCTTTGAATAGAGACTGAAAATATGTTTCTATTCAATAGTCACATTGATTTATACTAAGGTTATTTTCAAATGGATTTTCCCACCTATGTGTTATATAATTATTAGCCTTCATTTAGTGAATTAAGTTCATTTATAGAATTGCTCTAGGGTCTGATGAGGCAGTATTCTCTTTTCTGCTTCATGATACCCAACACTGGCATAGTGTAGGCTACTGTTTGGTTTAGAAAAATGGTAGTCAGTGTGTATAAAATCTGGATGTCACTATGAGTACTTTTGTGGGTATTTCAAAAGTATATAATCTCCCCAAGTTCAAAGTATAAAACGTTTATACCTTATATACCCTTTCCAGAATGGAAACAAGTTCTAATTTGCTAGATTTTTTTGGGGGGGAGGGGGTCTTTTTTTTCCTAACTGCAAAGCAGATTGGGCAGGTCAAAACCAAATCCTAGAGTCTGTGTGATTTATTTGGCTATATCTTCAGAGTAACCTCATCAGGCATACTCCCACACTACTGCATAAAGTCAGTTTAGACCAGAAATCAGGACATTAATCTTGGTATCAAGACCCAAGTGGGAATTGACACTAACTAGACAAATGTCCTTGAGCAAGCAACACTTTTTATGGGTCTCAGTTCTGTCACTTATAAAATAAGGGCACTAGATTATCCAATATATAAGCACCACACACTCAGTGGTTCCCCTAGGCATGTACTTTAAGGAAATAAATGCATTGCTGAAGTATGAGATGAAAGATAAAGAGTAGGAATAAAAAAAAAACATTCTCTATTATTCTATTAAAGCAAACATGCTAATTTCTAAAACCAAAGAAACAAAAAAATAGGAGTTTCAAATAAGAAAGTAAATACAATTAAAACTTTTTGAGACTGTTTTTTAGTGTTAGATGATTCACGTATATATGTATTTAAAGTATTATTGGATACTAATGATAAATAAGATGTTCTAGATATAAAACTGAAGCTATGTAAAGAAAATTGAAAGGAAAACTTTATGTTGTCATTTACTGACTAATAGAAATTTTCCATTCATTCCTTGGAGATTTTGGTACCTGGTTGACTGTTACTCTCTCCTTTGTTCTTGAATCATTTTAATAGTCACACAGATAATCCTTCCAAAATCCTGGCTCTCACTTCCTTAAATTCCTCTCTTTGAATGAGTGTCCTCGACCTCATGGTACACTGTGATATTATCCAACAGTTTTTGGTTTTCTTTTTTCCAAACATTTGTCACATTTTCTCCTTTACCTCCATTACAGACATTCTGTTATTTTCCAGACATCACCTTCTATCTTTCAAGATCGTTTTATTAATTTCCCAGCTGCAACAACTACCATTCCACCTTAGAACTGTAAGCCATTATCCTAGCACATTTCCAATGTTTGTCACACTTTCATGTCCTAACTTCATAATTAGCCAGTTTGAATACCACAGTCCATCATCTCATTTCTAACCTCAACTCTAACACCACAACCCTGTCACTCATAATTGCCTGAAAATGCCCAAACATTGGTTCAATTTAATTCTCTTTTTATTCTCCTATCTCTGTACAGATGAGTAAGGCAGGAGCAAATGCAACCCTGTTGGCTGAAGATTCCTACTGAATACCAAATGGTATGATTTGGTGTAGATCAAATGTCATCTTAGAAACTCAAGGATATAGCACCAACATGTTTCTCTTCTTCTAAAACATTTCATTGCCTTCTTTACTGGATCATTATGATTAAAATACTACATTATGAGGCCATCCAACATGGCTTTTCTCTTGCTCTCTGAATACTGCTTACTTCCCATAGACCTCCTCACATGACTGTTTTTTATATAAATTATACTCCATTTATAATTATTATAAAACTTTGACTATATCCCCTGTCTTGTGCAATATATCATTATACCTTATTTTATACATAATAGCTTTTCCTTCTTAATTCCCTACCCCTATATTAATTCTCCTCAGTTTCTTCTCCCTACTGGTGATTACTAGTTTGCTCTCTCTGTACCTGGGAGCCTGCTTCCTCTCTGATGTATTTGTTAATTTGTTGTATTTTTAAGATTCTGTATATAAATGACATCATAGAACATTTTGCTTTTTCCATCTTACCTATTTCACTTAGCACAATGTCCTCCAAGTTTATCCATGTTGTTGCAAATGGCAAAATTTCATTCCCTTTTTATAGCTAAGCAGTATCCCAGAGTGTGTGTGTGTGTGTGTGTGTGAGTGTGTGTGTATCACAACTTCTTTATTTGTTGATGGATACTTAAGATCAGTTCCATATCTTGACAACTGTAAATAATGCTGCTATGAATATTGGAGTGTNCATCAGGGAGTTCATGGTTCATGTATTGCTAAAACCTGGCTTGGAGAATTTTGAGCATTACTTTACTAGCTTATGCTAAGTGTCATGAGCTGCCGGTGAGTATGACAGATTTTGAGAACATAAGACAAATGACAGTAGTTGGTGGTAGGATGGTAACAGTAGTGGAGATGAAGGAAGAGAAGAAATTAGAATATTTTTAAAGGTAAGATATGCAGAACTTGGTTTCTGCTTGAAAGGGGTGAGGAGTGTAAAGGAGTTATCAATAATGACTGAGGTTGTCTGACACAAGTAATTGATGGATCAGGCTACCTTTTTTAAAGAGAGTTGACACCATGGTAAGAAAAGGGATTATACATCTTTAACTTCATGTGGCTCATTTTGTTTCTCTTCTAGTTCATCCTATAAAGTTGGTTTAATAGGATTAGAAGATTCAAGCAAACCTAAGATAGAGTCTAGAAAAACAGGGATAGAATCAACTAGATTAATAATTTTCAACAACACTAGCTTGTATTTACTGGTGTCTGCTCTTTGTCAAGCCCTTATGTAAGCTAGTTATATGAATATCACATTTATATTTACTTATCTAAATCCTTAATTAATATGAAGTTAATACTACTTTTAGTCTTATTTTATGGAGGAAGAAACTATTCAGTCCAGTCACTCAGTCAAGTTCAACTCTTTGTGACCCCATGGACTGCAGCACAACAAGCTTCCATGTCCATCACCAACTTCTGGATCTTGTTCAAACTCATGTCCATTGAGTCAATGATGCCATCCAGTCATCTCACCCTCTTTCGTCCCTTTCTCCTCCTGCCTTTCATCTTACCCAGCATCAGGTTCTTTTCAAATGAGTCAGTTCTTCACATCAGGTGGCCAAAACATTGGAGTTTCAGCTTCAGCATCAGTTCTTCCAATGAACACCCGGGACTGATCTCCTTTAGGATGGACTGAGTGGATCTCCTTGTTGTCCAATGGACTCTCAAGAGTCTTCTTCAACATCACAGTTCAAAAGCATCAATTCTTCAGTGCTCAGTTTGCTTTATAGTCCAACTCTCACATCCTACATGACTACTGGAAAAACCATAGCTTTGACTAGTCAGACTTTTGCTAGCAAAGTAATGTCTCTGCTTTTTAATATGTTGTCTAGGATGGGCTTCCCTGGTGGCTCAGAGGTTAAAGCATCTGCCTGCAATGCAGAAGACCTGGATTGGGAAGATCCCCTGGAGGAGGCATGGCAATCCACTCCAGTATTCTTGCCTGGAGAATCCCCATGGACAGAGAAGCCTGGTGGGCTACAGTCCACGGGGTCACAAAGAATCAGACACGACTAAGTGACTAAGCATATCAGGATAGATATAACTTGGTCATAACTTTTCTTCCAAGGAGCAAGTGTCTTTTAATTTCATGGCTGCAGTCACCATCTGCAGTGATTTTGGAACCTTCCAAAATTAAGTCTTTCACTGTTTCCATTGTTTCCCCATCTATTTGCCATGAAGTGATGGGACTGGATGCCAACATCTTAGTTTTCTGAATGCTGAGTTTTAAGCCAACTTTTCACTCTTCTCTTTCACTTTCATCAAGAGACTCTTCAGTTCTTTGCTTTCTGCCATAGGGTGGTGTCATCTGCGTATCTGAGGTTATTGATATTTCTCCTGGCAATCTTGATTCCAGTTGTGCTTCATCCAGTCCAGCGTTTCTCATGATGTACTCTGCATATACGTTAAATAAGCAGGGTGACACAGGGTGACAGTACACAGCCTTGACGTACTCCTTTCCCAATTTGGAACCAGTCTGTTGTTCCATGTCCAGTTCTAACTGTTGCTTCTTGACCTGCATATAGTTTTCTCAGAAGGCAGGTCAGGTGGTTGTTATCCCCATCTCTTTAAGAGCTAAGGCATGGAGAGTTCAAATAATTTAAACAGTGTGGAAATGATTAATTTTAAGTTCATATATCAGATACTGCTGCCTTTCTTCTTAGGCCCCTCTAGTTTAACCTCACACTGAAGACGTAAAGGAGGCCTTAAACATCCACCTAGGTTCAAATCCAATATCCTGAGAGGTTGGGTAAGTATTTGAAGCTGAAATCCTACATAACACAACACAGAGGTATTCTCCCACTGTCCTCTTGGGAACCAAGAAGTACTCCAGTAAGTCTTCAGGTAGGATTGACTGGAAATTGAGAGATGTGTTACTAGCTTTAGTTCTCATAATAAATGTACCCAACGTGAACACTTGCAATTTTTTTTCAGGCCCTTAGCAACTGCTTTGCCATTTAAGAGCCCTCAGTTTTATGACACAGAAATATTTAGGCATAAGTACAAGAATGAACTTGCTTTTTATGATGAAATAAGATATTATTTTTATATGACAAAATCTTGGAAAATCATTACTCCTGCTAAAGCATGAAAGGCAGAGACCCATGATCTTCGTCCACTGCTGTAGAAACATGAAACATGAGCTTGCTTAGAAGAATAGTGATGTCTTAAGGTACCAAATGGTCAATTTTATTACCACATGAATCCACGTAATCAGTTCTTAGCACAGGAGTTTGCCATAATACGTTTCATGGTTCATTGACAAAAATGATCCTTCAACCCAGGTAAATAATAGCTTATGTCATATGTGTGTTATCTGGTTCTGAGTCAAGCTTTGAACACCAGAGGTAGTTAAAATTTTAGTAGGGAATGTGATTCATAAATCAGATTTTTAAAAAGTGTCTGAGTAATATGTCTGCCTACAGTATCTTACATTATTCTTACAACCTGTGAAAATACAAAGTGAAAAGAATGTAGATTGAAGAATGCACCCATGTACAGAGCTGAATCCTTTCTTGTTAAAACTGCTTTTAATGCACTAGCTCATCACCAATTACCAGGTACAAGGCACAATTTAAATGAACTCTATCTTCAATTTATGTTATTTCACTTAACTTAGAGATTATGGGAAAATGTATCTGAAATGGGACAGCATATTTTAGTGACTGCTGATAAAAATCATAGTGTGACCTTACTGTTTGCAGAAATCTGTCTCTGAAGGACAAAACCTTTCCTGTCATGATTGCAACTCTCATTGCAAAATTAGAAAATTAAATCACTTGGGAATGCTAGAAAAGACAGAAAACTTTTTAAACTAAATGCCATTCATAACACTAGAAAGCAGGAATAAATGATGTATTGGCTTTGATACAAGAAAATATCTGTGACATTATCATTAAGTTGAAAAATCTGTCAGGTATGTTTTTCTTACAGTGATGATATATGTGTTTTTTAACTTTTTTTTTTTTTAAACTAAATCTGGGACTGAGCTGTTTAAATAATAATTGGCACAGATATCAATTTTAAAAACACTTCTCAACCCACCTATAAAACTTAGACCAGTGAGAATTTCAAAAGTCTATATCCATCAGCTATTTTCAGGGTGACTTAAAAAACCTGATTCCCACCAGACAATGATCTCCAGTGTACACATTACCTCAGAAGTTTCCATGATTATCAGCCAGTTAGTAGTAACCTTTCCAATGATAAAAGGCAGCATAAGTTCATGTATGCAATAGGAATGAAATGTATTTGGAGAAAGAATGGTGCTTGTGGTCAAGTATATATATTACATATATAACATTTTCTGTACATATTATAAAAAAGTTTAAAATCCAACTTCCAAATTTAACTACATCTGACTGATGTTGAAGCTGAAACTTTAATACTCTGGCCACCTGATGTGAAGAACTGATGCATTTGAAAAGACCTTGATGCTGGGAAAGGTTGAGGGCAGGAGGAGAAGGAGACGACAGAGGATGAGATGGTTGGATGGCATCACCGACTCGATGGACATGGCTTTGGGTGAACTCCGAGAGTTGGTGATGGACAGTGAGGCCTGGTACACTGCGGTTCATGGGGTCACAAACAGTCAGACATGACTGAGCAACTGAACTGAACTGACTGAAAATTACACATTAGATATTGGGTGGTAAGTTGTCCTGCAGATATTTTCCGCTAGGACAATAAGACCCATTTTTTCTCTAATTTTTCAAATACCAAAAATTACTTTTACAAGTGTTTGTTTTCTTTGTTCATGGCTCCTGTTTTTAAAATAGCATGTTAAAAAGCTATGAAATATTTAGATCTATCAGAAAAGCTGATGGTTCAGCAAAGTTAACTGATGGAACAAGAAAAAAATATATAGAAATTAGAGTGCTACTTTAAAATGTTTTCTCAAAATGTTGCAAGATTTGAAACATCCACATAGAAATGAATATATGTGTTATACATGTGCTTTCCCTAAATATCAGACTGCCATTCATGTTTGCCTATGGGCTCAATAAAGGACAGAAATGATCTGGACCTAACAGAAGCAGAAGATATTAAGAAGAGGTGGCAAGAATACATGGAAGAACTGTACAAAAAAGATCTTCACGACCCAGATAATCATGACGGTGTGATCACTCACCTAGAGCCAGAAATCCTGGAATGTGAAGTCAAGGGGGCCATAGGAAGCATCACTACAAATAAAGTTAGTGGAGGTAATGGAATTCCAGTGGAGCTATTTCAAATACTGAAGGATGATGCTGTGAAAGTGCTGCACTCAATATGCCAGCAAATTTGGAAAACTCAGCAGTGGCCATAGGACTGGAAAAGGTCAGTTTTCATTCCAATTCCAAAGAAAGGCAATGCCAAAGAATGCTCAAACTACCGCACAATTGCACTCATCACACATGCTAATAAAGTAATGCTCAAAATTCTCCAAGCCAGCTTCAGCAGTATGTGAACCGTGAACTTCCTGATGTTCAAGCTGGTTTTAGAAAAGGCAGAGGAACCAGAGATCAAATTGCCAACATCTGCTGGATCATGGAAAAAGCAAGAGAGTTCCAGAAAAACATCTATTTCTGCTTTATTGACTATGCCAAAGCCTTTGACTGTGTGGATCACAANGAATAAGGTTCTCTATTATCGCAAGATTTTCATCAAAGCTCAGCTAAGTCATAGTTGGTCAGAATACAGAAGTAGTAGAGTAAACCATTGCAAAATCAGATGCTTTTTTTGTAGTCAAGGTACATTATCTCCTGGACCATATTGATAGAAATCTCAGTATTTCAAGGTGTCCTATTATATGGTTTGCTCATCAATAAACAAATGACTAGTGCTGGTTAAAGCGAAGTTAAACAGTTCCTCTATTTGACAATTTAGAATGAGAAACTTCTCATTCAAGAACTCATTTTTTGGACTTCTTCAGTGGTTGGTAAGCTGCCTGCCAATGCAGGGGACATGGTTTCTCTCTCTCATCCAGAAAGATCTCACATGCTGCAAGGCAACTAAGCCTATGTGGCACAACTGCTGAAGCCCACCCATCTACAGCCCATGCTCCAACAGCAAGAAAAGCACCACAGTGAGAAGCCAGGTGCCATCGCCAGAGTGACCCCTGCTTGCTGCAACTACAGGAAACCCGTGCAGAGCAAAGAAGGCCCAGAGCAGCCAAAAATAACTAACTAGACAAAAATTACCAAAAAACCCCTCATTTTCCCCTTTCATCTCTAATAAACAAAGATTATATGATACATAATGCTAACAAATAGAAATTATCATCAAATATTATAATGTCATATAATTTAACAATTTCTATTCTAAATATTATTTTTTATGCTTTATACAAACTATAATTCCAAAGCAAGAGAATAAATAATTTGAAAAATCGATACCATTTATACAGCATTTATGCTATACTAGACTGTGCTTTAAGATATATAAAGTCAGAAGGGTAGATATAGACACAGATACAGATACTACTATACCACTTCGTGTGTGTACTCAGTTGTGTCTAACTCTTTGCAACCCCATGGACTGTAACCCATCAGGCTTCTCTGTCCATGGCATATTCAGGGCATGAGTACTGGAGTGGGTTGCCATTTTCTACTCCAGGGGATCTTTCGGACCCAGGGCTCAAACCCACATCTCTTGCTTCTCCTGCATTGGTATTCAGATTCTTTATCACTGTGCCACCTGTGAAGCCCACTATATCACTATTTGTATCAACTGAACAATCTAGACATACATTTATAAGCACATGCATACATATACACATTTATATGTATAAATAAGCTGTCTTAATCCTCAAAATAACTCAGTAAAGCCAATTCTAATATTATGATATGCATTCTGTAGATGTGGAAATTGAGTCCCTGAGCATAGATTTTCCAAGTCACAGGGCTACTAATTGACAGATTCAATACTGGAACCCAAGTAGTCCATGCTACTAATACAATTTTCACTATGCTACTGATTAAGCTTTCCTCTTCTTTTTTTTCCTCTTCCCAAAACTTAATCTCGTTAAAAATATTATCTCAAAAGCAATACTCAAAAATTTTTCCTAAACTAGATCATAAAGCTTTTAAAATTTCATAGAAAAATGCTTCCTTATAATCAGAATTTATGACAAAGCAATGCCTGTTTTGGGAGGTGATCACTCTTCACACATATATCTACTAAGATTCTTTTCTACTCACCCCTCTTGCTAGCAGAGCTCCTCAAAACACTTTTTAAAAATTAAAATGGCCTGAATGAATCAGCAAACTAGTCATCAGAACCAAATATTTATTATTCCCTGGCTCTTTATCAAAAAGAGGCAAATCATGAGAAAAGGAACATATATCTCTTTTCCAAATGACTAAATGACAGTGCATGTTCTAGAGTCAATATACATTTTAGATTAATTATCTCTGACTCCTTTCAGTTAAAGTAGCAAATTTATATAACTAAAACACCTCTTCCCTCTATGTTTTCCAGTTAATAGGGTTTTAATATGTTTAGAAAATATCTTGTTGAATTCAGTGAAATATCCAATTATAAACCAGGTGTTTCAATTGTATAAATAGTCTAAGATGTGGACTGCATTAATTATGGCAAGTCTTTATCTCAGCTCCAAAGCATCCTACTGAAAATGTAATGAAGACTTCTGCAAATTTCAATATATCTGGATTCTGTTTTAATATCTCATTATATTTTTAAAGGATAGAATCAAGATCTCTAAGGCATACAGAGTTCCTGGTAATTATAAATACAAGATAGTATTAATAATAAACTTTTATTTCCATTCATTTTTCTCATTAATTCATTATTCTAAATTTTGTATATTGCAATGGGATTCTTTTTCTCCCTGTGTACAGATGTTTGGATTCTGTAATCCCCTGAGGTATCAGGAGCCTGCATATCCCATCTGCAGTGATAAACATATCTGGTGATTAGAATTTCATACAAAACAAAATACTAATACATCATTAAGTCTACAAAATATTTAGTCCTCCATATGTTGTTTGTGCTTCAGATTTCTCAAACATTTTGCTATAAAATACAATTCAGATTAAATAATAGATAAAAATAAAGTCAAGGAAAAATAAAGTACATGTGGATTTTTTAACTTCTTTGTTTTATATTTTATTTGTATAAAGGATACTATTCAACTCTCAGTATACCTTACTTCCTTGAAATGAAACCTGAATATTCAGAGTATATGAGGTTTGCAGAAGATATACATTTGGCATTAAATTGAGTTTAATTTAAGATGTGAAAGTTGCTCAGTGGTGCCCAACTCTTTGTGACTCCTTGGACTATAGAGTCCAAGGGATTGTCCAGGCCAGAATACTGGATAGCCTTTCCTTTCTGCAGGGGATCTTCCCAACCCAGAGATCAAAGCCAGGTCTCCTACATTGCAGGCAGATTCTTTACCAGATGAGCCACCAGGGAAGCCCATTTAAGATGGGTGGAAGAAATTCTTTAGAAATTTCCTGATTGGGCATTAATTGTCTATCATCTTATATAAAGTAAACTCTGTATTTTTCACAGTTTGGGCAATGGAGGAAAAATTCTGTTTGCTATAGAGTGTAAATGCAACGTCATGTCTTGCTGTAATACTTAAGAAATAAATCAATTGTTAAACAAAACCTATATATAGTTTATCACATATAATAAGGCAACAGAGCTCAAAGGTAAAGTTTCAACAGAAAGTGAGGGGGAAAAAAAAAAGTTTCTTTGATAGCCCAGTATTTGTTATACCTTGCAACTAGGCTAAACAAGAAATAGGGGAAAACTACATCATTGTATGAAACAACACTATAGGATCAATTCTCAGATTTGGATTGTCTGGTAATTATCCACAGGTAATGTGTTAATTTTTCACTTCAGCATTAGAGTCATTTACTTTTCCACTAGCTTCCTTGACTACCACCTTACATACATCCTACTTACTCCTTCTCTCTGCTGAGTTCATTTCAGCTAGGATTACTTCAGTCTGGGGCTAGAATAGTAAACACTAGAGGGACTAAACAAGCCAGTCTCCTCCAGCGAATAATATAATATTTCACCCAACAGACATAAAATCAAAGAACTGGATCCAACGGAGCTTGGACCTATGTATTTTAGTTTGTAATATAAACATAAATATGACCCTGGAGATTAAACAGTTTAATATTTTTCACAGTTAATGAAGACTAGGGGCCTCCTGAGTGTTTCCTGAGTATAACCATCTTAGAAGAATATTTTTCATAAAACCAAATTAACCAAAAATGAGAAAGACCTTTCAGGTCAGTCAGACCATCCCCTGGAGACCTCAGAGGGCAGTTGCCTAGAATAAATACTCCAGTGTTTGGTCCCCTTGAGTGTTAGAGTTCCCTAGTGTTAGGCCAGCTTCTGACCTTTTATTTACAGTGTTATTTATTATTCATATTTTATTAAATATTTAAAATGCCATCTATTGTATTTGATAACTATTATAAGAAGAAAAGGTCTCTGTTCTTCAGATCTACCTAGTTAATATCCTGGACTTGGCATTAATTATCTGGCACTTCCTTTCAAAAATTCCTGAAGCTCTGTGTTTCTATTTAACAGCCAGCAGTTGCAAACCCGTTTGGCAGAAACCAAACATAGCCTCGAAGATGGCCAGAGTCAGTAATTAGTTCCTTCTTCACCTCTTCTTTCAAACGAATTCATCATTTCTTTCACTTCTCCAGGAGTACCACTGATAACTGATATTAGCAAGCATATACAATAGGTGAGAAGGAGAATTTGCTTAAAGAGAAAAAGGAATTTTCAAATTCAGTATTGGTTCTTTTAGAGGAGTGATTTTTAGGCATAGTTATGTCTTATACAGAATTTATTAAACCAATAGAGGCTTGTGCTGGTCTGTATCTGTCTATCCCATGTCTTTCTCTCTCTCTTCCTTGTGGTGTGGGAATTTGAAACTAAAGGGACAGGGTACAGTATCCTGATTCTTTTACAGCTTATCTCCTAAACCAAGTGCCTGGTTCTTCATGCAAAACTCTATATCCTCAAATTAAGAAAAAGTAAAAAATCTCCAAATTTTATCTGAGGGAGTTAATCCTAGGGCTGTGCATAAGAATTTTATAAGGAAAGACGATCAGTTGAGTGAACAATTAATCAGCAACAGAAAACAAAACCTAAAGAGAAAAACAAAACAAAACAAGACGATAAAACACCACAGAACCTTTCTGTCAACTTAGACTAGCTACAGAGAAACAAGGGATTTCCCAAGTGGTGCCAATGCAGGAGACATAAGAGGAGATGTGGGTTTCATCCCCAGGTCGAGGAGATTCCCTGGAGGAGGAAATGGAATGGACATGACTTAGTGACTAAACCACTGCCACCACCAGCAGTATTCTTGCCTGGAGAATTCCATGGGCAGAAGAGACTGGCAGGGTTTAGTCCATGGGATCCCAAAGAGTTAGACACTACTGAGTATCTGAGCATACAGAGAAACAAAGGTGCCTAGATGACTTTACTGCATTTTTCAGATGCAGAGATGCATCTGGCCACGAAGCTAAAGTTCACAAGCAAGGCTGATAACTAGTTGTATAAGGGAAAGTGGCATAGCTATAAGCTTATGCAGCAGGTTGAATATATTTTCTGAAAGGTACCCTGCCTTACTACTGCCATAAAATTTTATTAAAAATGAGTCTGTCTTCAGTTATGTTCTACATGGTACTGGAAAGTTCTGGTAGGAGAGCAGCAATATCATCATAGCAGATGCTATGACGTGGAACACAAGTAAGAGATCACAAAGAAGAAAATGACAGTGAAGGGAAGACCAGAGGAGAAGCAGCAGATAAGAGTTAGCTAGTATATGTAGCCTTATGAAGACTTGAACAGGGACTATTTTCCCCTCACCTCAACCCCCAGAAATCATGATCGGAATTGCGTAAATTCTCTTCTTGGGGCTTATTGCTAATTCTCGTTCCTCAAATCCTTTCTAAATGCCTCCTCAAAATTATCTTTTGTATTGTCCACCCACTTTATTTTCTTCCTTACTCCACATCCCTCGACAAGTTCAGAGGCTCCTAAGTAACATCAAGTTGGATTTCTGATTCAGTAGAGAAGAGATGTTAATAAAATAAACTGGACTTCCTGTGATTAAATCTGAGATCCACCACTGATTATATGTCTAACCTTGGAGAAAAGAAACACATCTGCAACTCTGATTCTTCATATACAGCATGTTAAAAAAAAAAAGTATATACATATAATTGATGTTTTTGAAGAGTAAATGGGGTTACTTGGGAAAATTACTTGACAGAGTACCTGGCATAGAATATACCTATATTAGCTCCAATTATTATTAATTATAATTACTCAGGTGACATTCCTTTTTTTTTTTGGTCTCACTGTATGGCTGGTGGGATCTTAATTCCCTGACCAGGGAGAGAACCTGCACCCATTGTAATGAAAGCTGAAATCTTAAACACCGGGCCTCCAAAGAATTCACCAAGTGATTTTAAATGTGTATCTCCAATACATTCAGTTCTTTTATTACAGCTCCATTCCTTATTTCCATCTTTTTTTGTTGTGTCTTTCTATCACTGAATATTCAGTATGTGTTTAAACTCATACTATTGTTTTTCAAACTAAGCTATTTCTTTATGCTATTATCACATTTTTCCCTATCAATCTAATCAGTTAAGAAAGTCTCCATCTACTACCCACACATCTTGAGCAGTCCTTCACTGTTTTTCACTTCCAAAGTCACCACTCTAGTAGAAATGCTCAGCCTCTGCCTCTGGTATAACTACTGCCTCCTACCTTTTCTTTCCTTTTCTAATAACTCCATACTCAAATCACTTGTAACTCTATAGAAATCAATATTCCTAATCACAGATCTTAATCTATAGACCTTTGAAGTTTCCAGTAGTTTGAGCTCATTACAAATTTTGCTCTAACCTTCACACTCAACCTTCACACTTCAACCTTACTATTTTCATGCAAAAGCTTAAGCTCTGATAAAATATATTTCATTTCTGTTATCTGAATATTCCACAAATTTCTCTGTCAATATTTATTCTTTCTGAAATACATTTATCACTGAATTTCTGTGTTAAATAATATATGCATTTCAAGGGTCATTTTTAATGAAATATCATGTATAAAACTTTTCTTAATTATAACATTATCTTGACCAAGACTTTCCGGGATTTGATTTAAATATTTCTTCTTCCATTTCTTTGTGAAACAGCATGAGAAATAATATGTGTTTATATATCTTGTTGCCTCTTTCTTTCATCTCCACTAGGCTTAAGGATCCCTGGAAAAGCTTTCCAGGCGTAATTCAGTCTTACATTTATATTAGTGCTCTGCATAATGTGCCTGGTTGACATTCAGCGGTATGATTAACTTAACAGCACTTAGTCATTTTAAAAAGGGACACAAAAATAATTTCTTATAACCAGTTAAAATTACTACTCAGTGAGAAGAAAATATTTATTCATTAGTTTTATTATGGATATAAACTCCAGGTAGTAATCTAGCCCAAAGCTTATTAATTTTTATTTCTTAAACAAAGGATTATTTAGGTCAAAGGAAAATTCATTTTTTTAAAAACAAAACAGAGTATCTTGAAGATGCATACATATACATATACTCACATCATGCTTATAAATTTAAAATATCAAAGCTTAATGGTAGAGATTCTGATTCTGGATAGCCAAAATTATCCCACCAGATCTCACACTCCTACATATAACAACCATAAAATCTGAGGAAACTTTTAAAATAGCAATGAGCTGAAGATCTTTTAGAATGAAAAGAAAAAAACAATATGTGGAGAAGAGTTGAGAGTTGACACTTGAAAAAAGAATCATCATGCTGTGAGATATTTAGCCTGAGGGTAGATTACTTACAACCCTATGCACGGTGGCATAAACGCTAATAATAGCACACAGATTTTGGGGCATAAACACCAGAGAAAAGCATTTGTGGCAATCAGAGAATCTGAAAAAGGATTCTAGGATTGAGATCCAGGGTTTCAAGAACAAAATTTTGTGCAAAGACTTTGCAAACTTCTTAGCTAATCTCTGAAAAATACAATCATGCATTAGGCTTGAAGATGACTGAAAACAACCTACGTAAGAACAAATTAGCTGAACTGAGATTTGAGCTGCTTTTCTTAGAGACAGAATTTGCAATTTATGTCCAACAAAAATAACTACCTGGTAAAACCACACCAAAAAACAAAAATCAATATTTTCCAGAGAAATGTAACTGAATCTAGAATCTACACAAAATATCACCAATATATCTAACATACAATCTAAAATTACATGGCATATGAAGTACCAGGAAAATGTTAACAATTTTCAAGCAAAAGACAATATGAGATAAACCTTGAGATGACCTAGATATTGGAATTATTACAACACTCAAAAATGCAAAGAATAAGATGTCTGCAGTGAATAAATGACAATATTTCAGCAGAAAAATTGAAATGGTCTAAAAAATGGAAAATTCTAAAAATGTGAAATTTAAAAATTGCTGAATGTGCTTAACAGCCTAGTAGAGGTGATAGAAGAGTCAAGGAATGTGTAGACATGGTAATAGACATTATCTAATTTAAAGAAAACAGAAAAAAATATTGTAAGAAATAAGAACAGCTTCAGACCTGTGGAAAAATATTAAAAAGTCTAAATTATGTGCAACTGGAATCTCAGAAAAGAACAGAGTAGAAAAACATTTTAATTTAATGAAAGATATAAGTTTAAAGTTTTGAGAAACTCAGTGAATGCCAAACAGGAAAGAAAAAAAAATGCCTTAAGTGTATCATATCAGAGTCATAAAAATCAAAAGATAAACTCTTAAAAGGAGCCAGAGAAAAACAATACCTTAATTGCAAGAGAATATTTGGATTTTCACTAACTTATCAATCCTCTGGAGTAGGAAATGGCAACCTACTTCAGTATTCTTGCCTAGAAAATTCCATGGACAGAGGAGCCTGGCAGGCTATAGTCCATGGGGTTACAGAGTCAGACTTGACTGTGTAACTGAACACACACACACACACACACACACACACACACAGTCAGAAACTGTGGACATCAAAAGACAGTGAAACAAATTTAAAGTGTAAATTTAAAAAAAATCTGTTAACCTAGACATCTACATTTAGGAAAAATTTCAAGAATAATAAATATATTTTTCAGTTTAAACAAATATGAAAATTCAATGCCAAAAGACACAAAGTACAAGAATAGCTAAGGAAAGGATACACAGGTGTTTAGGAAGGAAGAAAGGATCAGAAATAGTAAATACCTGAACAAATACAAAATACTTTTTCCTCATTGTTTTAAAATAAAATATTAAATTGCCTCATCAGTTTTTTATATAGAGACATATAACATAAGTAACAATTGTAACAAAGAGGAAAGGGGTTAATTAGACTATAAAGCTATAAAATTCTCTTGTTTTATAAGTAATGAGACAATATTATTTCTATTTTGATTATGAAAATCAAGAAATTATACTGTAATTCCAAAAACAATCACTTGAGACAAAATATAAAATTTATAGCAAAAAATAGATTAAATTAAAATGGAATTGTTAGAACATACTTAATTTAAAGAGAAATAAGAATAATCAAAAATCAAAGGGGGAAAAATAAAGACAAGTAGCAAAATGGCAAACCTAAGTCCACCTGTGACAAAATTACCCAGAATGTTAATGAACTATACACTCCTAGTAAAAGTAAGAGATTGTCAAAGAAAAAATAAAAGCAAGACTCAATAATAAGCCTATTCTTCTTGAGCCAGGAATCGAACCGGGGTCTCCTGCATTTTAGGCAGATTCTTTACCAGCTGAACTAACAGAGAAGCACATTTAGTACAAATATAATTTCGATAGGAAGACCACAGGTTAAAAGCAAATGAATTGGAAAAGACATATCAACATAATTATAATACCAAAATCTGCGAAAGGCATAGATAATAAAATTATATACCTCTATTTTTCATGTATATAGATGAAGTTATTTCAAATTATTAGAAAGTCTTATCCAGCAATATATAGTAAGAAAATACAGCAAGACCTAGCAGAGTTTATCAGAAAACAAAGTTGATTTCAATTCTGAAAGTTAACACAGTTTACTGTATTAGCAGAATAAAGCATTAAAACCATGTGATCAATACATACATAAAATATACTGACAAAATTCAGTACCCATCTATGATTAACAATGATGCCAAAAACACACCTCTCAGCCAATTAGTAATAGGAGGAAATTTTCTTAATCTGATAAAAGGCATCATTTATTAATAAAAACAAAACAAAACTACAGCTGCTGCTGCTGCTGCTAAGTCACTTCAGTCGTGTCCGACTCTGTGCGATCTCATAGACAGCAGCCCACCAGACTCCCCCGTCCCTGGGATTCTCCAGGCAAAAACACTGGAGTGGGTTACCATTTCTTTCTCCAATGCATGAAAGTGAAAAGTCAAAGTGAAGTTGCTCAGTCGTGTCTGACTCTTAGCGACCTCATGGACTGCAGCCTACCAGGCTCTTCCGTCCATGGGATTTTCCAGGCAAGCGTACTGGAGTGGGGTGCCATTGCCTTCTCCAAACTATAGCTGCTGCTGCTAGGTCGCTTCAGTCGTGTCCGACTCTGTGCGACCCCACAGACGGCAGCCCACCAGGCTCCCCCGTCCCTGGGATTCTCTAGGCAAGAACACTGGAGTGGGTTGCCATTTCCTTCTCCAGTCCCTGAAATCAGGAACAGAGCAAGAATGCTTACAGTCTCACCAGTCCTGGCAACACTGTGCTAGAGATCTGAGATGCTAAAATTCAGCAGTGCATTAAAGGAAATAAAAATTCTAAAGCTTACAAAGAATAAAATGAATTGTCTCTATTTGCTGATGAAATACATGTTTATATAGAAAATCCTAAGGAATTAATAAAACAATTATTAAAATCAATAACTGGACCTGTATTTAATATATTTAAAAATTGATTATAGTTTAATTCCAACAGGAGATGATTTAAAAAGAAATTATTATTTTTAAATCATTTGCAGACTAGTGGTGCAGAGGTTAAAGCATCTGCCTGCAATGTGGGAGACCTGGGTTCAATCCCTGGGTCGGGGAGATACCCTGGAGAAGGAAATGGCAACCCACTTCAGTATTCTTGCCTCGAGAATCCTGTGGACAGAGGAGCTTGGTGGGCTACAGTCCACGGGTCGCAAAGAGTCCTACACGATTGAGCAACTTCACTTCACTTCACTTCATAAATGGGCAGACATCGTCCATGAAAATTACAAAGAAATGCTGAGAGAAAATAAGGAGGGATCTAAATGAATAGAAAAATTACACCATGACCTTTTACATAGGTCATATGGATTATAAAACAACATTATTAAGGTGTGATTTTCCCCAAATTCATCCATATTTAAGACAACACTCCCAATTATGATCTCAAATGCCTATTTTGTAAAATTTGACATGCTAATTCTTAAATTTATATGACAGCAAAGGACTGGAACATATAAAATAATTTTCAAATAGAAGAATGTGAGATTTATCCAACCAGACATTAAGACCAACAATATAGCTATAGTAATCAATACAGTATATTATTATAATAACTATTGCTGAGTAGATTAGTAGAAAATAGAAAATTCAGAAAGTCTGCATAAATAATTTTTTTAAAAAACACAAAAGTGCTTTTCCTCATTGCTTTAAACTGAGGGCTCATATGGCAAAGACTATCTTCAGTTAGTGTTAGTCGCTAAGCTGTGCCTGACTATTTGGGACCCCATGGACTGCAGCCCACCAAGCTCCTCTGTCCATGAGATTTTCCAGGCAAGGATTCTGGAGTGGGTTGCCATTTCCTCTTCCACGAGATCTTCCCAACACATAGATCAAACCCAGGTCTCCTGCACTGCAGGCAGATTCTTTACTGAGTTACAAGCTTACACAATTCTCAAAAATAATTCAACAATTTCATTACAAAAGCTTAAACTAGCTGGGACAGGAAACCATGGAAAAGAATCTTCATAACTTGGGAGTAGGAAAAGATTTTTATATAGGTCATATATATGTCAGATAATAGGAAATGTAAATTAAACTTTATAAAATTAAAAAAAGGAAAAACTGTACTTCTCAAGAGACATTATTAATGAAGCTAAAAAGTAAACTTTCAATTTGGAGAAATTACGATCCATGTAAGGCATGGATCCCTGATACAGAAAGAACATTCACAACACAAAAATAAAAGGAAACAGCCTCTCCCCGAAATAACCCAAGCATTTTAACAGCCTCTTCACAAAGAGAGATATATGACTGGTCAATAAACACATGAAAATAGCTCAATATTGGTAATTAGGGTAATGGAAAACAAAATCACAAAGACATAGCTTCATACCAATCAAAATCACTAAAACTGAAAAGATTCTCACAACAAAATGACAGGAAATTGACACAAGCCTCACTTTTTATTAATAGGGATTTAAAATGATACTGACAGTTTTTTACCCAAGAAAAAAATTTAAAAGCATGTCCACAAATAAATTGTATAATAATTTTCATAATAGGTTTATTTATAATAGCCAAACATTATAAATATCCTGGTACACATCAACTTCTAAATCTATTGTATATTCCTATGCTATGTTTTGTTGCTCAGTCATGTCTTACTCTTTGTGACCCCATGGACTGTAGCCCACCAGCTCCTCTGTCCATGGGGATTCTCCAGGCAAGAATACTGAAATGGGTTGCCATACCCTCCTTCAGGGGATCTTCCCAACCCAGGGATCAAACCCAGGTTGACCACATTTCAGGCCGATTCTTTATCATCTGGGCCATCAGGGAAGCTATCCTATAGTGGAATACTATTCAGCAAGAAAAGTGAAAGAACTATTATTAGTAGTAGACCCAATAGCTTGTGTATATATATGGTAAATATATACTGTATATAATTAAAATGTCGTGATAACAGCATTTCCAGTATGAGTACATAATGTATGCTTTAATTTATATGAAGTTCTGTAAGAAGAAAAATTGTTTCGTGTTGAAAAAATAAACCAGAACAATATTCTTCTTGGAGGGTGTGGATAGGAGCTGACAGAGATGAAACATAAAGAAACTCTATAGGCTGATGCTAAGATTCTGTTGTCTGATAGAAGTTTGGGTTGCATGGTTTACTGATACCTGGCAAAACTCAAGTGCATCTATATATAAGAGTCAACCAATACTTTTCATTGTATGTAAATTTCAATTTAAAAAGTAAAGACTATACACAAATCTTGGACTCTAATGATCTGCCACATGAACAAGTTACTAATAAGTCTACTAATGTCTGAAATTTAGTTTGAAATTCGCCAGAAATACAGTGAATTAATAGATGAAGAGAGAGAGGAACACATAAGTAGATATGTGGTTTATATATATAAAAAAAGAATAGCATTAAAATTTAATGGCAAAATTTTGGAGATGAGTGTGCAGATTCACTGTAAATTTTTTCAACTTTGATATGTTTTTTTAATACTTCATAGAAAAATATTGGGAAAAATGAAAGAACTCAATGATAATAAACATTTATATATTATAGGTGGTGCTAGTGGTAAAGAGTCTGCCTCTAATGAAGGAGATCTGGGTTTGATCCTTAGGTTAGGAAGATCCCTGGAAGAGGGCATGCCAACCCACCCCATCCTTCTTGCCTAGAGAATCCCATGGATAGAGGAGCCTGGCAGGCTACAGTCCACAGGGTCACAGAGAATTGGACATGCCTAAAGCAACTTAGCATGCACACACACATATATATGTGTGTGTGTGTATGTGTGTGTGTGTGCACACATTTAGGAAAATGGAGCTTCTATAGCCAAACCTTCCAACTTAGAACACTCTTGGAAGCCCTAACAAAGCAAATAAACAAAACAAAATAAAACAGTTGGTGTAGCTATTGAGAACATCCTGAGTACATCCAAGGCAGCCAGGACTTCAGGAATTTCCAAAATTGAAAAAAAGCCCTGAAATGAGCCTAGTTTCGTTAGTTTTTGAATCAACCTATTTACTGAGCCTTAATTTGTTCAGGATGAGGGACCAAGACAAAAGCAGCAGTTTAGAGCTTTTTGTGACCTCACAGGGATATAGGGACAGAAATTTTATTTCACGCTTACCAAGGAGGCTATGTCTTGAGGGTCCAAGGTTCAAGAAAAATAAAAGATTGTAGAATTTTGCATTATTTTCCCCTCAAGCTATTTGCGAATTTCTAATTCACTGGGAAAGAGATTAAGAATACAATGAGAAAACTGCATCTAACAGGGAGAGAAGAATAACAATGCTTTTGGTAGTCTCACTTTCCTGTGATCATAAAAGTTGGAGTTTAGGCAACTCCATAAAGGAGAAAATCTGCTAAACACTTTGCTCCTCAGCTTTCAGTAGGGAGCCCTGAGGGCTAAGATCAAGAAAGAAACATGTGCAAACTGGAAATAGTTTAGTCCTCAAAAGACTGAAACACAGACTAAATTATCTTAAAATCTGGTTGCCTTTACTCTAAAGGCTTTCCAGATAAAAACTAAAGTCTGCTTTGGAAGAAAACATCATAATCAAGATGTATATATATATGTATATATATATGTATTAATACATGTTATCCAAAAATTATTTTAAATATACCAGATACATTACTTCTATTCAGCATCTTACTAGTGTTACCCACTGAATAAAACTACAAAGAGAAATCAAGAAAAAATAATACTTAAAAATATAACTGTCATTATTCCCAGATGAACAATAGTAAATGCATTCGTTTAGCAAGTATGCAAAGGAGAATGTCAATACTTGAAAATGTATGTCCATATACTAGCAGCTAACCATTAGAAATTGAAATTTTAAAAAAATGTGTGCATAGATATATTTTAGTTAAAATACTCTGTATGATACCATAATGATGGATATATACCATTACACATTTGTCTAAATCCATAGATTGTACAATACCAAGAGTAGACCATAAAATTATACTGTGTCAATGTAGGCTCATCTATTCAAAAAATCTGGTGGTAGATATTGGTGATGTGGGAGGCTATGCATGTGTGGAGTCACAGGGTATATGGGAAATCTGTACCTTCTTTTCAACTTTGCTTTCAGCCTAAAAATGCTCTAAAAATATAGTTTTTAAAATTTTATAGTAGTATCATAAAACTTTAGACATCTAAGAAAAGAATTTGCAAGAGATACGAAAAAAGACCTCTATATGGCCTTCTATAAAATATCACTAAAAAAGCTTTAAGACTAAAATACATTGAGTATTAGCTAAAATAATTTTGAAAAAGATCACCAAATTGGGCAATTTAACACTATCAGATATCAAGCCTTACCTTACTATAAAACCAGCTATTAACACTGTGTTGTTTTTATAAAAGCATTAAAAGGAAAAAATCCCAGAAATAGACAAATATGAGCACAAGATTTTATTTTCTTTTTTTTTTAACAAAAGTACAACTGCAGTAAGATGGGAAAAGTATGGTCTTTTGAACAGGTGGTACTGGGTCAAATGGAAAGCAATAAGAAAATAAATCTTGTAGTTTATTTTAAATTATACACAAAAGTAAATTACAGATAGGTCTTGGAACTATATTTGAATGAAATTTATAGAAAATAACAAAGGAAACTAAATATATAACTGTGGCATGAGCAGATATTTATTAACAAAGTAAAAACAGACTAGAAGAAAATAGCTATATGTGACCAACTAACCAGCAATGGCTTGTGGCCAGAATATATAAATTTTTTCTACAAATCTATAGGAAAGAATCAGGAAAATCAATTTTTAAAAAAAGGGACAAAAAACATCAACAAAATATAGCCAATGAATCAACAGGACTCTTGTATAGCCAGTGAATGAAAAGGACTTGACACAATTATCAGAAAGAGGTAAATTAAAACTTTAATGGAAACATTCGCTAGAATAGCTAAAATGTAAGTTTGACAGTATCAAGTGTGGATAAAAGTATGGTTCAACTGGAACACTTACACCATGCCAGTGTTAAAGTTAACTGGAAAAAAAAAAAAAAAAACCCTGATGTATATCCCACAATTCCACTCTTAGGTATATCAAAACATGTGAGCACCATAAGACATATATAAAGATATCAATAGCAGTGTAATTTACAATATATAAATGACAATATACAACCGTTAATAAACAATAGAATCCATAAGCTGTCGCATATTTATCTAATGGAACTCCATAAACAAGTAGAAATGAATGAAATTGCTTTACACTGTAACGTGCATGAATTTCAAAAATGTAATATTAAAAAAGGAAGTCAAACAAAATGATTATTTATTTTCAGTAAAAACATATGAGAATTTCCCTTGTGGCCCAGTGGCTGAGAATCCATGCTGCTAATGCAGGAGGCCCAGGTTCAATCCCTGATCAGGGAACTGGATCCCACATGCCTCAGCTCAGAAATCCACATGCACATGCTGCAACTGAAAGCTCCCATGTGCCTCAACTAAGACCTGGCACAAACAAATTAATAAATAAATGTTTTAAAAAAACATAAGAAACAAATCAAGTGGAAAAGGGTCAGGAAAGTGCTTAGTAACAGGGTGAGACTCAAAAGACTGATAGGGGACATGGGTGAATTTCTGGGCTTATTGGAACACTCCATTTCTTCAATGAAATTGTAGTTATATAAGTGTGCTCACTTTTCAAAAGTTATTGAGGTAAATGAATATGGTCTGGGTAACTTTTCAATAGATAGATCACATTTCAGCAAAAAAGTTTTCTCAAAAACAGTGGTATAAAATATACAGGTAAAAATATAGCCTTTAAAATAAGATTCCCTATTTTCTATTCACTGACAGAATGGTTTGAATGTCCAGTCATCTGCCTTGTAGTTTCCTTTTAGTCTATCTNAGCAAAAAAGTTTTCTCAAAAACAGTGGTATAAAATATACAGGTAAAAATATAGCCTTTAAAATAAGATTCCCTATTTTCTATTCACTGACAGAATGGTTTGAATGTCCAGTCATCTGCCTTGTAGTTTCCTTTTAGTCTATCTAGATTAAATAAGTTAATATAATGATTTTGGTATATCCCATAATCCTTCATATTTTTCTTGCCTATATATGTTCGTATACCATCTAAGGATCCAGATTTTCTCCTTGAGAATCTGGTCATTTAAAAATATTAATAAAATTCATAATAGACACCTGTAAATTTGCTAAGTCATAAATATTCTACAGGTGCTTTCTGAATGGGTATAACAAAGAAGGTGTGGTTTTTGAATGAAGCTTTTAGAATAGAGGTTTTAGAATGGAGCTGATAAATCTGAACTGGGGAGAAGAGACCTCTTTTGAGAGAAACTATAAGAAGACTTGTTCATTGCCTTGTGTAGATATGTTCTAGCTGATTAGATCTTGCATTTTTAAACATATTTTAAACTGTAACAAAGTAACATGTATATCATTTTGTCCAAATTTAATATATGCTCAACAATGCAACAGTGTGTAGATGCATTACTACATGTATATATGTGTATATGTATATACATGTGTACTTTATATATATATGTTTATATATGTATATTTCTCTCTTCTTAGAATATAGTATTATGCTATACTGTAAGTTTAAAAAAATTTTTGGTTTTGAGACTATACTATTAAAAACTCAAATACAGAGTATCAATAGCTAAACAATGTGGCTTGGCTAAAACTGTTCTTCAGTCACTCAGTCATGTCCAACTTATTGTGACCCCATGGACTACAGCCCACCAGTCTTCCTCTCCTTCACTATTTCCCAGATTTTGCTCAAACTCATGTCCATTGAGTCAGTGATGCCATACAATCATCTCATTCTGTCATCCCCTTCTCTTCCTGACTTCAATCTTTCCAATGAGTTGGCTCTTCACATCAAGTGGCCAAAGTATTGGAAGCTTCAGCTTCAGTGAAGTCATTCGAAAGAATATTTAGGGTTGATTTCCTTTACGATTGGGTTGGATTGATCTTGCTGTTCAAGGAACTCTCAAGAGTCATCCCCTCTTTATTTCATATTCTCTCCTTAAATAACTTGTAAGGTATGATATTGGAACACAAATTATCATTATTATTAGTGTATTTATCTATTTTCATTTTTATTTTTTGCTTATTTCCAAGCACCGGGAAATTAGGTTAATAGTGATGTTACCTATGGTTAGGAGTAACTGGTGATAGCCAGGCTCCTGGAGTATATTATTACTACATTTGTGATGTGATTTGTAATGAGAAAAAATAAATAGCAAAAGCATATGATTATTTCTGTAATTTAACTTACATTTTCTAAAACCGGTAATAACTAGTGTAATTTAGATCTCATAAAAGAAACAGAGATGCTCTACTGAATCTAAAATCAAAGCCCATGAAAACCTTTTATACACAATGTAAACAGACATGGTTAATATAAGCATCTGCCAATCTAATCTGATAATTTTGCTCATGTTGTATTTTTTGCCCATTTGGCATGTTTTTATGCAGCAATTTATATACAACACTGTATCAGCATATATGGGGGTATACAACCAGCTGTGTCCTATTATATAATTTGCAGGAAAAAAAAATGTTTGACAAAGAAAATTGCTTTCTAATGAAAGGCGTGGGGGTGTGAAATTCTAAGATGAGAAGAAACCTGTTGACCTATTTTCCAAGAGCACATCCTGTACCAAACCTTGGGCTATAATGTTGACTGCCCTTGATCAGATTGGCATATCTACTCCAATGCAAAACTCACACATTTGTTTTACAAAGCAGTCTGTCACTTTTGAAGTCAATCCTTTGAAAAGATAGGAAAGAACAGCATGCATTTTACTCCCCAAAAGGGAGTTGTTTCTGGAATTTTTTTCTTCCCAATCAGAAAATTGTAATTAGTAGTAAACAGAATAAACAGTGGTGGGGAGTAACAATGCACAATCAGAAACAGGCATGGGATGAGCAGCTGCCAGTAGTTAGCAGAGTTTTTGTTCAGTTTGCCAAAGCACTGTTTATACTACAAAGGGAAAAAAACCAAGGGAATAAAACTGTAAGAAATAAATATGGGTCTTAAGCCTCCTATCGTTGTTGTTCCTCCTATCTTCCACCTCCAATTAATTTTTCCTACTTGTTTTTTCAGAAAAAGTTTTCCCGAGTAAGAATCCTTTGATCTACTGTTAGTTAGCCAGGTATATTTGCTTGCAGACATCTTAGGTTTCACTAGTTCAGTGACCTTGAATATTACAGACACCTTGACAAGATTTGTCTCTTCTGAGATATGACCACAAAAGGATGAACTTTTCTTAAGACATTTAGGGCAGGAATCCCTCAGGAGAATGGAGTAGCCATCATGGTCAACAAAAGAGTCCGAAATGCAGTACTTGGATGCAATCTCAAAAACGACAGAATGATCTCTGTTTGTTTCCAAGGCAAACCATTCAATATCAGTTATCCAAGTCTATGCCCCAACCAGTAATGCTGAAGAAGCTGAAGTTGAACACTTNGCGTGCTGTGATTCATGGGGTCGCAAAGAGTCGGACACGACTGAGCGACTGAACTGAACTGAACTGATCCTTGAACAAACAAGGTTTGAAGTACAGAGGTCCACTCACACACATATTTTAATACTAGAGTACTAATACTGGTCAGTGGGTCAGTGGTTGATTGAATCACAGATGAGTAGGAAATGGATGGAGGGCCGACTATAAATTATATGTAATTAATCCCTGCCCCAATTACCTGGAGACTCAGGAATCAAGAATCCACCTGCCAATGCAAAAGGTTGGGTTAAATCCCTGGGTCAGGAATACCCCTTGAAGAAGGAAATGATAACCTACCAGTATCCCTGCCTGAAAAGTTCCATGAACAGAGGTGCCTGATAGGGTATAGATCCATGGGATCACACAAGAATCGGACATGATTTAGTGACTAAACAACAACATAATCCTTGCTCCACTTGATTCAAGGCTCAACTGTAGCCTGAAAATGAGCTGGAATACTGCACAGATTCCCCTCACAGGCTTGGCACAAGAGAGTTGCCAGATTAAAGTTTGATGTGTATTTGCTTCATCAAAATAATAATATGGCAAAGTTTGTCAATACTCAAGCATTTGTGAATGGGTAAAATCTTATTTCATTTATGAAATGTAATGATTCATTATATATAAGTAGAGTCTGAAGTTAAATAATTAATTAGATATGATAGGAGTTATAAAGGCAAGTTCAGTTCAGTTCAGTCGCTCAGTCGTGTCCGACTCTTTGCGACCCCATGAACTGCAGCACTCCAGGCCTTCCTGTTCATCACCAACTCTTGGAGTTCATTCAGACTCGCGTCCATCGAGTCTGTGATGCCATCCAGCCATCTCATCCTCGGGGGTCCCTTCTCCTCCTGCCCCCAANCCTCTGCCCATGGGATTTCCCAGGCAAGAATACTGGAATGGGTTGCCATTTCCTTCTCCAGGGATCTTTCTGACCCAGGGATCAAACCTGTATCTCCTGCTTGAAACCTGATCCTCTGTCATATTACCTTGTAAATTTGTTTCAATAATCTGAATTTTCAAGTTTCACAGTAGCAAACACACTGTATATAAAATGTTGTATCCTGTTCCCATTTAATGTAGCATCATGAGTGTATCTTCATATGTTATTGTGTAGTATCTAAGTTGTGTCTGACTCTTTTGGGACCCCATGGACTGGAGCCTGCCAGACTCCTCTGTCCTCAGGATTTCCCAGGCAAGGATACTGGAGTAGGGTGCCATTTCCTTCTACAGGGGATCTTCCCGACACAGGGACTGAACCTGTCTCTTACATTGGCAGGCAGATTCTTTACCACTGAGCCATCAGGGAAGCCCAAGGTATTAATAACCATAATTTTAACAGCTATTTAATGATCCATTAAGTTGATGAACTACAATTGACCAAGCTTCACTCCAGGATATTCAGCTTGCTTCCAATTTTTCACTATTATAAACAGTGAAACAAGAAACTGTAGTGGATATTCATAGGTCTGTATGCCAAGCACACCACCATCCTCTTCCTTACCTCATGGCTACTCTCTTGAGTATTGTACACTTTCCCAAGTACTACAGAATACCTGCAGTTGATATGTTCTTACATGAACTTGCCCCACAATTGACTGGTCCAGGGACAGACACCAGAACCAAGAAAAACTAATAAATAGTCCTTCCCCTGGGACTTCTTTTTAACTTGGAACCTAAACAACCATCAGGCATTTCCTCTTCAGGGACTAAGGCTGTGAGATATAACAGCCATTGGAGATCAAATGTTCTGATGTGTAGAAAAAGCCAATCAACAGTAGGATAAAATGGAAACTACATATAGTAGAGCTACATGTACAGTGAAGTCAAAATAAGAGATATAGTAATCTGATACCATGAGTTTCCAGTTCCAACGGCTCCAGATGTGAGCTCAGCTGCAAATCTGTTCTTCCTATTGCTACTCAACCTTCCTTAGATTCCATGAGTCAATAAACCCCTTTTGCTTTAATTAGTTTCAGTTTGATTTCTGTTATTTGCATGGATAAACCTGGAGGGCAGTAGTCTAAACTCTTAACATATAAAGAGAGCAATAAATTACTTCAACTGAAGTATGGTCTCACATCTGAGTTCAAATTTCAGATCTAATGATCAGGGAAAAGGCACAACTTCTGATTCACTTGCCTACTAATTTTCTAAATGATATTCATAGCATATAACATGATAGTTTGATAGACCTGTGCACTGTCAACAGATTCTTCCTACCAAGTTAATTAACATATCCATCACCTCACATATTCACCTTTTTGCAAGGAGCTGCTAAGCTGCTAAGTTACCTCAGTCATGTCCGACTCTGTGTGACCCCATAGACGGCAGCCCACCAGGCTCCCCCGTCCCTGGGATTCTCCAGGCAAGAACACTGGAGTGGGTTGCCATTTCCTCCTCCAATGCACGAAAGCGAAAAGTGAAAGGGAAGTCACTCAGTCGTGTCCGACTTTTCGCGACCCCATGGACCACACCCTACCAGGCTCCTCTGTCCATGGGATTTTTCAGGCAAGAGTACTGGAGTGGGGTGCCATGCAAGGAGGGGAGGATTTAAAACACTGAAGTTCTATGCTCTTAGCAAATTTCAATTACACAACACAGTATAATGAATTCTAGTCACTATGGTATATATTAGATCTGCAGATCTTACTCATAGTACAATCTTACTCATCTTAAAGTATGTACACTTGTACCAGCCTTTCCCTATTGCCCTCATCCCTTGACAACCACTCTTCCTACTTTTTTTTTTAAAGACTCCACATGTAAGTGATACCAACCAGTATCTGTCTTTGTCTTATTATACTTAGCTCATTGACCTCTAAGCTTATCNTGTACACTTGTACCAGCCTTTCCCTATTGCCCTCATCCCTTGACAACCACTCTTCCTACTTTTTTTTTTAAAGACTCCACATGTAAGTGATACCAACCAGTATCTGTCTTTGTCTTATTATACTTAGCTCATTGACCTCTAAGCTTATCCATGGTCAGAAATAACAGGACTTCCTTCTTTTTCAAAGGTTGAACAACATTCCACTGTGTGTGTGTGTGTTTGTGTGTGTGTGTACACACATACCACATTTTGTTTCAATTCACCCACTGATGGACATTTAAGATAGTTTCCATACCTTGGCTACTGTGAAGCTGCCATGAACAGTCAAGTACAGATATTGCTTCAAGATAATGGGTTTCATTTCCTTCGGATATATACTCAGAAGTGGGATTGCTGGGACACATGGCAGGCAGCTCTATTCTGTTTTTTAATATTGGAATATAGTTGATTAGCAATGCTCTGTTAGTTTCAGATGCACAGCAAAGTGATTCAGTTATACATATAAATCCATCTATTATTTCTTAAATTCCTTCCCCATTTAGAATATTGCAGAGTTCCCCGTGCTACACAGTAGGTCCTTGTTGGCTATTTTAAATACAGCGGCGTGTACATGTCAACCCCAAACTCCCAATTTATCCCTCCCCCTACTCTTCTCCCACTGGTAAAGGAACATACAGTAGCTCTAGTTTAAATTTCTTGAGGAACCTCCACAGTTTTCCACAGTGGCTGTACCAGTTTATGTTACCACCGACAGTGTACAAGGGTTCTATTTTCTCCACACTCACACTGGCATTTGTCATCTTGTCTTTTTGATAAAATGTCATCCCAACAGGTATGAGGTTATATCTCACTGTGGTTTTGATATGCATTTCCATGATAACTGGTAATGCTGAGCACCTTTTATGTACTGGTTGGCCATTTGCATGTCTTCTTTGGAAAAATATGTATTCCAAGTCCTTTGCCCATTTTTCAATCAAGTTATTTTCTGCTATTGAGTTGTAAGAGCTTCTTGTATACATTGGATATTAACCCTTTATCAGATACATGGTTTGCAAATATTTTCTCTCATTCTATAAAGTTTCCTTTTGTTAATGATTTTCTTTGCTGAGCAGAGACTTATTTTGATATAGTCTCACCCACTTATTCTTGCTTTTGTTGCCTTAACTTTGTTTTTGGTATTAAACTAAAAAACAAAAATCACTGTCAAGACCAATGTAAAGAAGTTTAGGTGCTGAGTAAAACTCATAGGAGATTTATGGTTTCAGGTATTCTCTTAGTCTTTGATCCATTTTAATTTTTATATATGGTATAAGCTAGGGTCTAGTCCTTGGAAGAAAAGTTATGATCAACCTAGATAGTATATTCAAAAGCAGAGACATTACTTTGCTGACTAAGGTCCATCTAGTCAAGGCTATGGTTTTTCCTGTGGTCATGTATGGATGTGAGAGTTGGACTGTGAAGAAGGCTGAGCACCGAAGAATTGATGCTTTTGAACTGTGGTGTTGGAGAAGAAGACTCTTGAGAGTCCCTTGGACTGCAAGGAGATCCAACCAGTCCATTCTAAAGGAGATCAGCCCTAGGATTTCTTTGGAAGGAATGATGTTAAAGCTGAAANGAGAGTTGGACTGTGAAGAAGGCTCAGCACCGAAGAATTGATGCTTTTGAACTGTGGTGTTGGAAAAGACTCTTGAGAGTCCCTTGGACTGCAAGGAGATCCAACCAGTCCATTCTAAAGGAGATCGGCTCTGGGATTTCTTTGGAAGGAATGATGCTGAAGCTGAAACTCCAGTACTTTGGCCACCTCATGCGAAGAGTTGACTCATTGGAAAAGACTTTGATGCTGGGAGGGATTGGGGGCAGAAGGAGAACGGGACAACCGAGATGAGATGGCTGTATGGCACCATTGACTCGATGGACATGAGTCTGAGTGAACTCTGGGAGTTGGTGATAGACAGGGAGGCCTGGCGTGGTGTGATTCTTGGGTCGCAAAGAGTCAGACACGACTGAGCGACTGAACTGAAATGAACAAGCACAAGTGGAGCATGGTTAAATATAAGTGGTTTTCTAACATCATTAAATGATAGCCAATCCTGCCATGTGTGAGAACATGGATGAAACTTGAAACAGGCTAGTCACAAAGAGGAGGAATCCAAGATGGTCCAGCATACAGAAATAGGGAGTTGAATGGTGATTCCAGGGGATATGGGCAGGGGGAATGTGTATACAGTTTGTAAGTTTATGCAAGAGGTTTTGGAGATCTGATGAATAACATAGTACCTACAGAGAACAATATTACATTGTGCCCTGAAACTTCGTGAAGTGGAAAAATCTCCTGCTAAGGGCTCTTAACACACACACACACTCACACACACACATTAAAAAAACATCTTGAAAGTTGTCTATGGTCAATGGAATTCTCCAGGACAGAATACTGGAGTGGGTAGCCTTTCCCTTCTTCAGGGGATCTTCCCAAACCCAGGATAGAACCCAGGTCTGTCGCACTGTGGGCAGACTCTTTACCAATGGGCCACAAGGGAAAAATGCCTGAAACCTGTACAAATTCAGCTAGGAGCCTGTAACAAACTTATCTGCCCACTTATCTGTGCAAGGAAACATGCCTATGTCCATGAACAAACTGAACACAGCAGAGAGCTGCTCGTTATTGCTCTGTTGAGACAAGAGGGAGTTGACTGGTGTGTGTTCATATCATCCCTGTTCCGGGTGTCAGCTGGTGACAGCCCCGCGCCTCAGTGCCAGCAGCGGTGGTGGGGTCTGAGCGCCGGAGCAGCCACCTGCGAGCGCTGCCTGAAGCACTGGGTCTGTGCAACGCACCTCCTCTCCTCAGTGGGTCTCTGGCAGCTATTCAAATGCAAGCTAACTATGTTAGGACTGGCTTTGCAAAACAGCTCTAAGCAAGAACTCCCACTGAATCGTAAAATGGAAATTCTGCTCTCAGGAAACCTCCAGAATTAGGTTTTATTTCTGACACCTCAGATAACAATAGAAAAAATTTGTCTTCAGATATTCAAAGTGCTTCACATATATTATTTACACTTCTGCATCCATGAGGAGTTGGGGTGAAAAAGAAAGAAAGAAAGAAAAATAAAAAGAGAGAGAGAAGATCTAAAGCATAGAAATGCTCAGGGATTCTCCGAAGCTGTATTGCTAACAACAATAATTTCCACTACAAGTGCCACCCCTGCCACTAACACTGCTAGCTCCTACAAAACTTACTATGTTACATGCCAAGGATAACGCAGAACACCTCAGACAGCCTTTCCCTTGATTTTTATGGCATCCCTGGAGGGGCTCTGTCACCCCATTTTGTGGTGAGGAAAGTAAGGCTCAGAGAGGTAAATAACCTTGCCTGAGCACACATGCTGCAAAGAGGTAAGTGGGTTTATCTGATGCTGAAGCCCACATTTTGAACTACTACACCACCACCCTTCAAGATTTCGCAGAAGGCATTTCCATACATTCTGTTATTATGCTTCTATATATTTACATATTATACTCATAATTACTGTACATATTTTACTCTCACATAGCATGCATACAACTAGCTCTTCAGCAATCCTTTTATACTATTTCAAATGTCAAACACACGTCCCAGTGCTTCTTTGAAGCACTTACTGTGACATGATCTACAGAGAGATACAAATGTGCATGTTTGTTTCTGGCATGTCTTCCTCTTTAGAATGTAAGGTCGATTAGAACAGGAACTTTCTGTTGGAGTCATTATTCTAGATTCCAAGCCTAAAACAGTATTTATATTCAATAGTATATACACATATGCGTACATTGAATGAATAACTCAAAAACCAGACCCCAAATATCAGGACTATCTCTACTATTATAGATGAAAGTTATAATTACTTTTTATATGCACACATCATCAACTTACTAGCAATATTCTTTCTTGAGCTATTTAACCAGATTCTATAAGGATCACACCATGATGCAGGATGCATGCAGTTGTTGGAAACTGTTGAAAAGAATAAACAGTTCTTTAAGTAAAGAACAAATGAACTAGGTGAATATTCAAGAAGCAACACCATGGGGCAGAGAAAAATCAAGCTTTGAAATGAAGTTGAAGTCCTAACTCTGTCACATAATGTAAATGTATCTTTATGTATAAAAATGGGAAGTAATTAAGATTACATATAGGAATTACTATGAGGAAGACATGAGATAAAAAACAGTCTGACTTTTCAAACATAATTTTCCTGACTTCCTCTAAAAATATGGCAAAACAGCAAAGCATTCTATTTCAAACAATTGCAAATCTCTCGACCAAGTCATCTGCAGCAACAAAACAGAAAGGAGAAAGAAGAAAGATGCTGCAAGGCCCTCAAAGACCTGGAGGTCAACTGAGAAAACATCAGACAGAACATGGCATCCTGGGTGATACCTCAACAGAATGGCAAAGCCGAGAGACGAAAGAAGAGGCATGAAAAGCAGCGCAGAAAAGAAAGTGGACAACGTGGCTTTAGAACTCAGAACTGCATGGGGGGCAAACTTCAGAAGCAGCTTAGTGTGATGGCAAGATAGTGAATAGAACTAAATTCAGACTAAAAAGCTAGAGTTTTTCATTTCAAAGAGAGGGACAGAAGGGATAGACTGGCTTATGTTTCAGGAAAGCACCAAAGAACTTCACAATCCTTGGGAATTCCCCAGGGTGTAAAAGTTCAATAAAAGAAAATTGGATTAAAGTACTCAGCACTAAGTGAACATCTCAAGATTAGTTAGGTAGTCCGCTTCCCTCTCCTCTTAGATCTTTGGACTGGACACAGTGAAAAAAAATCAGAAACAAAACTATATAGTACTTAAGGAGACAGAAAAGTTTATGGAGTGAAGACTGTGAAAACCTCATGATGAGATTATAAACAGAGTTTGAGAGAATCCCCCCTCCTCATTCCTGAAAGATAATATTTGCAGTGATGAGCATATAGAACATGGTAGATGGAGATAAAATTAAGGAAAGTTATTCTGTTTTGTGCTTTCTTTCCAGGATTGTACAATTTTGTTTTTCTAGGTTTATGCAACTTACAAAGAAAAAAATGCAAGTGGAAGTTTTGTAATTATCCAAGAGATTTGAATACATAGAAAAGCCAGTTTGGAGAATGTCCAACATCATTAGCCATTTTTTATTTATGTTTCTTGAAATCTGGAGTTTTATCTAACAGCTTCATAAATATTGTTAAGATATTTAAGACAGAAGAGAGTTAATCTTTCTTATGATGTTTGAACTTTGAGTTAAAAGTCTTTAGGCAGAGAAGATATATTACATGTGGATTATTCTTAGAAGGTCCTAAATGAAACACTATGTTCCATAATCATGTTTTCCATAAACTCTAAGGTACATATTTTTTATTAAAAAATCAAGCAGGACTTCCCTGGTATTACAGTGGATAGGAAATCCACATGCCAATGCAGGGCATGCAGATTTGAGCCTTGGTTCTGGAAGATTCCACGTGATGCAGAGCACCAAAGTTCGTGTACCACAACTGCTGAGCATGCATTCTAGAGCCCATGAGCCCCAACTACTGAGCATATGTGCTGCAATTACTGAAGCCCCTGTTCCTACAGCCTGTGCTCTACAACAAGAAAGGCCACCATGATGAGAGGCCCAAGCACCGCAATGAAAAGTAGCCCCATTGGCTGCAACTATAGAAAGCCCATGAACAAAGCATGATGTTCCTGTGACTGTTTTTGGTGATTTGCATATATTGAAATATTTAACTTGTAAGCAATCCTGTAAGATAAGAACTATTGTACCCACTTGACAGAGGCAGAAACTGAGGTAGGAGAGGGTGTATAAACTTCAACTGGTAAGCTGCAGAGATTAGGTTCAAACAGAGATTTGAGCTATAAATATTGTGTGCTTAAGTATAAACTATATTGCCACTTGTACCTTATTTGATTTATTTCAGCAGAAAGTAGCAGAGGAGATGTCTGTCTGGTGTTGACAGGACAATAAAATCTTTACATGGGAATATACATACTATTCAGGGCTTTCCAGGTAGCTCAATGGTAACGAATCTGCCTGCCAGTGGAAGAGATGCAGGGGACGCAAATTCAATCCCCGGGTCAGAAAAACTTCTGGAGAAGGAAATGGCAACTCATTGCAGTATTTTTGCCTAGAAAATTCCATGGACAGAAGAGCCTGGCAGGCTATACAGTCCATGGGATAGCAAAGAGTTGGACCCTACTGAGCACCAGTATGATCTTCACAATGGGGTATAACATTTACTGTCTCTCCTCTCAGATGCATCTTTTCCCCCATTTCTGGGATTTTTTTTTTTTTAACCAAACAACAATATTCATAACCATTCTTTGTCATTTATTTTAACCCAATTTTTTCTTTCTTTTTATACAAGTGGATGATTTAACCTATGAAAGACATAATCTTTGAATCAATGGATGTAGGGATCCAAGGAGACTGGAAGTTGAGACTGGAGAATTAGATCAAACAGTAACACCATGACTGCAAACGGGGTGTGAAGGCATTGAAAGAATGTTTGGGAGACACAGAACTGAGCATAGAAACTGAGTGAAGGCAGGAGAGGAGAGCAGCAGAAAGTACAGGCTCTGGGCGTGCTCTAGGTTGCAATCTCAGGCGACTTTTAGACAAATCACTAATCTCTGTTAAGCTTCCACTTTCTTCATTCTGTAAAGTGGGGACAATCATGGGAGGGCTCTTATGGTGTAGTACCATAGGTCATGGCCATAATTAACATTATATATTAGAAATGAGATAAGGGATAAAGAATTATACTTGATTAAAAAAAGATTTAATAAATCAATAAAATTGTACCCTGTAAGAAATTGAAAGCCACCTGAGAAGTTGATATAACCCTCCAAATCAGAGAAATACAGATATTAATCTCATTTAAGAACAAAACTCCTTCATAATTAATTCAAGTATGCTTGGCAAATAAATTATTAAAGTGAAACATCATAATAGTTAAACTATTACAAGTCTTTATGTAACCTTAAGTCAAACTAGATTTTTTTTGGGGTGGGGGAGGTGAGGAAATATATGAGCATCTATTTGGAAAATAACGTCTGCCTATACACAATTAATCAGTTTAATATTTTATTCTACAACTATAATTTCATTCTTATACACAATATTTTAGTATATACAATTTGCAATTGAGATCTTCATGATGAATTTTATGAAGATTTTTACTTTAAAATTTTAAATGACCTTTCTCAGAATTAATAGTAAATGTATACAAAACATTTAAGAATCCTTGTCTTTGTGAACAGCTTAATCAAAGGATAACTTAGGGATACATGACTTCATACCTAGAGTTCTAAGTTGATGTTTAAAAACATGTAGAATGGGTCATCTCATGATTATATGTCCATAAGTGATACATGAAAAATGTTTTAGTAGTTTTCTACTTATTTTATCTCAAAATTATTATTTTCTTTTAAAGCAGAAATACAAAGTTTTTATGAATAATTTACAATTTTAAAATGTAAATTTTAAAAACTAAAGTATCTGAATGGTACAGTACAACTATTACATAAGTGATATTCAGTTCAGTTCAGTCTCTCAGTCGTGTCCGACTCTTTGTGATATTAGAATCCACAAATAATAAATTAGGAAAATGTTGAAAAATATTAAGGATTTAAACGTTAAATTTCTTCCAAGTTTCTTTTAACAATATTTTGTATTATATAATCTATCATATCTCAAAAGTTTAACAGAAACACAACTATCACTAATTGAATAAAAAATTTCAGTTGACTATTCTATATTATGTAGGCAAATATGACCTGATTACCTGATTTTCTTTGCACATGTCTTTGTGTGTGTGCACTTGTGCATGATCTTCAGCTGGTATTTAAAGAGATATAGACATTAACTACAGTCCAACTACTGTCCACTATTAAAATGATAACCAGTTGTGTCTTTCCATTTTCCCATTTGGACTACAGGAAATCAGGAAACAACTAAGTAAGAAGGAAAATTAAAACTACTGATTTGCTATTTGAATTTAAAATATGTTACTTCTCTTATTCCAACACTACTCCTGCGGACATGTATTTCTAAAGCAATAGAAGCTCATACAACATATACACACACAACACACTCAAAACACTACCTTGCTCCAATGGTTCCACACTTCTAATTAAAAGCCACATTTTGTTAAGCAAATTAGAAGTTACAATAAAGTGGAGGGAGCATGTGAAATGAATAATTAACGTTTTATAGACTTCAGCATCATAATTAAGACTAAATGCTGCATATATTCAAACTAGATTAGCACAGCCATTGAAAGCAGCGATGTGCTCAGTGGGAGAGTATGCTTTTGCTAAATAATGTTTTATGAAGAGTATTCTAAAAACATTAAGCATAAGGCTGTCATATATAAAATGATTAAAGTTTTATACAAAAGAAGCTGTAATTCCGGTAAATGAAGTAATTTCATTTTCCTGCTGTTTTCACCTTTAGGAACATACTGTAAATGGAAAGGAACGCCATGTGATATCTTATTAAACAGAGTATGAATCCCCTTGTTTGAAATGAATAAACTCTCACTATATAAATTTGGAGTAACGGACAGTTTCAGGCACTTAACCTCCCTTCTTTCTTTGCTGTTTCTTGGAAAGATTCATTTTGTTTAACTTGTTTATTACATCCCTCAATCTTGCTAGCAAGATTTTGGGGGGTCATTACTCAAGATAAACTTTCATTTAATTTTTTTTAACTGAACTCTTCTTGGCAATGTATATTAATATTTTCCTTGTATGTGCATTTCACTCATGTTGACACTTTTTATGCTGAGATTTGACTTGATTCTGAGCTACTTTCATTCAACTCTCCTCACTTGCTTCTTTTTCACAATATTTTAACAAACTAGAATCTTAAAATAAATCCAAAGCAAAATGTGATTTTTATGCCAGTTTATTTTATCAGTTACAGTTCTTTCCTGACTAACCTCTCCACTGTTGTTAATGATCTAAAACTGTTTAAAAAGAAAAAATTTAAAAAGTTCTCTTTAAATCTAATTCCATGATAAACCTATACCTTTAATGAGAAAAATCATTGCTCAGAGTGATCACCTAATGAAGAAATAATCTAGTGCACTTATGCGTATATAATTTTAAGCATATCCTTATTTTAAGATCTCATTATTTTGGTATCTATTGACTTGAGAAAAAGTTCATTCTTATGTGAAAACCTAAACAAACTTTTTAGCCAATCCAATTAAAAAAAAATCTCAAAATTAAGATAAAAATAAAAGCTATTGGGATATATTGGTTTAAGAAAAAACATATACACACACACACATATATATATACATATCTTGTTTGTTTTTATTTTGGTGAGTCTTTTCCTGTAGTTATGTATACATATTGCAGCATAAAATATTTCAAACAACTTTTGGGAAGTATCAATTCAGGGACTGCTTTTTATTTTTCTAGGTAAGTCTTTGTGGAGTGGGTGGAGTGGAGTGAGAGAAACAAAATAAACTGTTCCATAAGAGGACAGTATGATCAGATAGGTTGTTATCATTTAAAACAAAGAATTGCAGGTTTTATTCATGTTGTGCAAATGTCTGTTTTATCAAAATCATTCTATGAATTTGTTTCAGCACGGGATGGTTCCTGTAAACTGACAGAGGGACTTTAACTTGTAGATGAATTATTCTCAGGAAATAGCATCCACTACTCTAAAAATTAAGCAAGTCAAAAAGAGGAAAAGATTTTAAATGCCAAATAAAAACTTGACTAATTACATATAAATAAGCCAAGGGGAAATCTTAAAATATTATCTCAAATACATATCAGGTAAATATTTAGGAAACTCATATAATGGGTGTATCAAGAAATCCACAAGGTTATTTATTTATAAGCAGCTAATGCCAAGGAAATCTTAAACAGAATGGAAAAGATAGGTACCAACAAAAACACAAAAAATTGAGATAACCAGGTCTGAAGAGGGTAAAAAAAAATCTACCCTCAATCTACCCTCAATTCAACAAATTATTTTTTAAAATATTACATTAGTCACCAGTTTTTTGTATATAAAAAAAAAATCACTGCTTTATGGATTTGAGCTTTGAGATGAAACAGAATTACTGTAACTGTAAATTACATTTATAGCAACATAATTGCAGGCCCTACAAGTAGGTAACACTAAGAACTTATCATTACAGTGCCATAAACATTGTTTATAGCAGTATAAATACTGATAATGTAATCAAAAATCAATAGTGGTTATTCAAAGTGTAACTAACTTAGATGAAATATTTAACTTTAAATCTTTGTGAGATGTATATTGCCATAGAAGGAAATTCTGTATGTCAAGTCTAATCAATCTTAAATACTGATTTAAAATGAAAAGAAAAAGGGTTATATTCACTGGACATCCTGGATATGGCAAAGTTTTTATTTTATAAAATGGCCTCCTTAAAAAATGGTATATTTTATTAAGATGGAAAAGCAGCTGGTATACCTGACAATGATTCTCAGATTAGTGTGCATGAGTCTCATGTAGCAATCAAAGCCAAGCACCATATTCCATTTTATTCCTGGAAAAAAGTAACTTGAGAATAGGATTACAAGTATTTATCAGGGTTCTTATGGAAAGTTTCTACTTAATTCTCCTTCAGTTAGACAGAATTCTAAGACTCCAAAATTCCTGGCCTGGGGTGTGCATGCCCTGTAAATCTACTGCCCGTCTCTGAAGGGAGAAGTCAGAGTTTCTAAACTGGAGAGAATGCACTTATGTATGGCATGTTTTAGAGAGGCTCACTGAGCACGGAAGGGCAGCCTGCCTCTAGAAATTGAGAACAATGAGCAGTAAGTATCAGCTCTCATCTACCAACTTGTGGATAGAGTTACCAACATCAGCACTTGATTTGAAAACATTATAATGATAACATCCTTAACTTTGTAGTCTAGAAAGAAACTCCACATCTGCCATGCCCAGTATCTACAACTCACAGATACCACTGGAAGGAAATGAATTCTGTTAATAATCAGTGAGGATGCAAAGGGTTTGTGAGCCTCAGAGGAAAATATAGCTGCAAACAACACCATGACTGCAGCCTAAAGAAACTCTGAGTTAAGACCGAGTTAGCCTACATTCAGACTTCTGACCTACAGAATGGTGAGATAATATGTTAGTTTATTATACAGAAATATAACTAGAAAGCTAATATACCTGCTTTAACCTTTCTGTCCAAAAATCTAGGTATTTATTTTGCTATCTGTTCTAGCCTCAAAGCAATTGAAAACTTAAGAACAAAACATATCCCCTCCCATTTTCCCTAAACAAAACAAAAACCCCACTGTTTTCCCTGATCCTTGAAACTAGTTCCAGCTCACAGTGAACATCTAAGACTCCATGCCTCAAATGTGAAATGAGTATCACATGCTGATGGTACTATAAGCATCTATAAGCACCTATGTAACACTCAAATGCAGTAACATAAATTTCATTGGTATATATGCACAGAGGCATTTACCTTTGAAAGGATCGTTTTAAGGGCAGTGTAAAACCTAGGCAGACTTCAAATTCAAGTCCAAATTATAAGAACAAACCAGCTGTGTGTCCCCACATTAGTGGGTAAGAGAATACATGAATAGCTTCAGAACTTGAATAGGATGGCCCATCTCAAATTCAAGTCCTGAGAGAATGGAATTATAGCCCCCAATTTCACCTACATATTAACATCGTCTAGAAGTACTGAACTCCAGTTGGTGATAGACAGGGAGGCCTGGTGTGCTGCAACTCATGGGGTCACAGTGTCGGACACGACTGAGCGACTGAACTGAACTGAACTGAGAAGTATTATTATTTCAAGCAAACAAGGGAAATCTAAACTTATTATCCTCATATGCCATGTATAGACTAAAAGCTTTTACTTTTTGAGATCATTTATTTATCTGCCACATTTTTAGAGTAATTAGAAAGAGATAGTAACAGCAGCCTGAAAGTCAGATAGCACAAAGCGTGTATGAATCAAGCAGACACATATAAGGAGTGGCATAGAAAGCAGAAAACCGAGGAGTGCATGCCTACTTAATATCCAGTGTTTTGTCCCAATAGAGTATTGTAAAGTTAAATTTAAAAATAAATAAATTAATTAATTTTTAAAAAATCACAAATAAAAATATCTTCTGATTACCAATTAAAACACTGCTTCCATATGCTTGCAAGAAAAGAGAGAGAAATAGTAAGGAAACCAGGCTTTGTAACTTATGCTCTGGGACACTTGTTAGTAAATTACCTGATCTCTCTAAGCCTTACTTTCCTTACCTTTATTGTTTATTTTTTTTAATTAGTTTATTTTTTTAAATTTTACTTTACAATACTCTATTGACTTTGCCATACATCGACATGAATCCACCACAGGTGTACACAGCTCCCAATCCTGAATCCCCCTCCCACCTCCCACCCCACAACGTCTCTCTGGATCATCCCCGTACACCAGCCCCAAGCATCCTGCATCCTGCATCGAACATAGACCGGCACCTCATTTCTTACATAATAGTATATATGCTTCAATGCCATTCTCCCAAATCATCCCACCCTTTTCTACTCCCTCAGAGGCCAAAAGTCCGTTCTCTATGTCTGTGTCTCTTTTGTTGTCTCACATACAGGGTCATCATTACTATCTTTCTAAATTCCATATATATGTGTCAGTATACTGTATTGGTGTTTTTCTTTCTGGCTTACTNCTTCTCCTTCTGCCCTCAATCTTTCCCAGCATCAGGGTCTTTTCCAATGAGTCAGCTCTTCACATCAGGGTATTTATACTAGCTATCAACACAGGGAGGAAGCAGGAGGGGATAGAAGGAGGAATCCGACTGCAGTGCAGACCTCAGGCAAGCCTCAGCCAACCCCAAGGGGGTGTCTGAGAGTATACATGGTCCATCAGAGTGTATCAAGTTTAGGTGAAATGACTAGACCATCCCTCCCCACCCGAGTGGGGGCCTCTGAAGCAAGAGCTGACAGTTGGGCAATGAGCCATTCCTGTAACAAAGACCCCTTAATAATGACCTACTGAGCTCAGAAAAGGGCAGCAGGGAGAGACTCTCCCTCTTTTCCTACTGCCAGACGGCTGGGTCTCCACGTCCAGTCTCAGTCCACCTGCTTCCACAGCTGCCCCTTGGATCTATGGGCACAACACATAGGGGCTTGAGCCACCCTAGGAAAGACAGAGGGGCAGGAGACTCTCATCCCCAACATCCTGGAGGTGGAATCTCAGGATCCCAAGTGCAGAGACTGGCCTAAAACTGGATGGATCACACCTCCATTCTTAGGCAATAGAATCCATTCCTGGGGAGCAGAAGGAAATCTCTAAGGGGGAAGGGCCAGGATAAAGACCTTCTCCTTGAGGTCTAAAGTACTGCTGTGTGCTATGCTGTGCTTGGTGGTATCCAACTCCTTGCCACCCCATGGACTGTAGCTGCCAGGAGCCTCTGATGGTGGGATTCTCCAGGCAGGAATACTGGAGTGGGTTACCATGCCCTCCTCCAGGGGATCTTCCCAACCCAGGGATNATTTAAGTCTGAATTTGGTAATAAGGAGTTCATGATCTGAGCCACAGTCAGCTCTTGGTCTTGTTTTTACTGACTGTATGTGGTCATAGAAGGAACAAATGTAAGTGGAGGGAACTTGTGAAAGGGAAAGTATTAGTTATTCAATTGTGTCTGAATTTTTGTGACCCCATGAACTGTAGCTTAGAATTCTCCAGGCAAGAATACTAGCGTGGGTAGTGATTCCCTTCTCAGGGGATCTTCCTGACCTAGGGATCAAGGCCAGATCTCCTCATTGCAGGCAAAATTTTTTTACCATCTGAGCCACCTAGGAACATATCTCAACATTATAAAGGTTGTATATTACAAACACACAGCTAATATTATACTCAATGGTGAAAAGCTGAAAGCATTTCCTTTAAGAGCAGGAACAAGACAAGGATGTCGAATGTCCCTACTTTTTTATCAGCGTAGTTTTGAAAGTCCTAACCACAGTAGTCAGAGAACAGAAGCAAAAGGAATCCAAACTGGAAAAAAGTTAAAGCTCTGTTTGTGACTGACATGATATTATACATAGAAAATCCTAAAACCTTTACTAGAAAACTGCTAGAATACAGCAATGAATTTGATAAAAATTGCTGGAAACAAAATTGATAAACAGAAATCTGTGGCATTTCTACACATTACCAATGAATCATCAGCAAGAGAAATGAAGGAAACAATCCTACTTATCAGTGCATAAAAAAGAATAAAACACCTAGGAATAAATGTACCTAAGGGAACAAAAGATGTATACTCCAAAATCTTTTTTTTTTTTTGTGTGTGTGTTGGGGGAGTTGGGAGAAGGAAGGATTTATTATTCAATACTTGCTGCAAGTAAGGAGACCACTGAGGATATTTGCTGAAGTGTTGTCTCTTTTAAGATGCTGATAAAAGAAATTGTAGATGAACAAATAGATGGAAAGATACATTATGTTCCTAAATTGGAAGAATCAATGCTGTCAAAATGACCACTGCTCAATGCAATCTACAGATTCACTGCAATCCCTATTAAGCTATCAATTACATTTTCAAAGAACTAGAACAAAAAAGACCCCAAATAAGCAAAGAAATCTTGATAAAGAACTGGAGGAATAAGTATCTTTAACTTTGGACTATACTACAAAACTACAGTAATCAAGAGTATGGTACTTGCAAAAATATAGACATACAGGTCAAGGGAATAGGATAGCAAGTCCAGAAATAAATTCGTGCATCTATGATCAACTAATATATGATAAATTAAGTAAGAACATACAATGGAGAAAAAGGAGTCTCTTCAGTAAGTGGTTTTGGGAAAGCTGGGCAACTGCTTGGAAAAGGATTAAATTAGAACATTCTCTAACAGCATATTAAAAGCAAATTCAAAATGGGTTAAAGACCTAAAGGTAAGAGCCGAAAGTATAAAACTCATGGAGGAAAACATAAGCAGAACACCCTTGGACACAATTTGCAACACTGTACTTTTGGATCCATCTCCTAGAGTAATGGAAATAAAAACAAAATAAATAAAAGGGACCTAATTAAACTTAAAAGCTTTTTCATAGCAAAGGAAACTGCAAACAAAATGAAAAGACAACCCACAGAATAGGAGAAAATATTTGCAAATTATACAACCAAAAGAGGATTAATTTCCATAACATATAAGCAGCGCATACATCTGAATATCCAACAAAACAAAACAAAACAAAACAAGCAACCCAATCAAAAAAATGGGCAGAAGAACTAGACACTTCTCTGAGGAAGACATATGGGTGGCCAACAGACACATGAAAAAATGTTTACTATCATTAATTATTAGCCAAATGCAAATGAAAACTACTATGTGATATCACCTGAAAGAGTCAGACTGACCGTCAGTAAAAGTCGACAAAAACAAAAATTCTGGATAGGGTATGGAGAAAAGGAAACCCTTTTACACTTTGGTGGGAATGTAAATTTGTGTAGCCACTATGGAGAACAGTACAGAGTTTACTTAAAATACTAAAAATAAGTTACCTATGATTCAACAGTCTCCTTGGCATATATACATAGAAAACTGAATCAAATATAAATACACTCCAATGTTTATAGCAACACTATTTATAATAGCCAAGACATGTTGTTGTTCAGTTCCTAAGTCATATCCGACTCTTTGTGACCCCATTGACTGATGTATGCTAGACTTCCCTGTACTTCACTGTCTCCTGAGGTTTGCTCAAATTCATGTCCACTGACTTGATGATAATACCATTCAACAATCTCATCCTTGATTGCCCCTTCTCCTCCTGTGCTGGGAGCCAGCATGAGGAATCCCGCCCATGGCAAAGGTCATGAGGAAGGAAGCCCGACAAAATGCAAAGGCGTGATCTGGCTTCAGGGGTTCCCCCTGCGTTTTCCTGAACCTTTACCACCCCCAAAACCAGAGTCTGCCTGCTTTATTGTACTGTGCTTTCCACTCTTCTGATATTCTCTGGAAAAAGTTAATTCAGGGCTTCAGTTAACAGTCTCCTGCATATAGAAGAAATGTCATGCTTTNCGTTTTCCTGAACCTTTACCACCCCCAAAACCAGAGTCTGCCTGCTTTATTGTACTGTGCTTTCCACTCTTCTGATATTCTCTGGAAAAAGTTAATTCAGGGCTTCAGTTAACAGTCTCCTGCATATAGAAGAAATGTCATGCTTTAAACCCCTTTGATGGCTTTCTAACTTACCTAACTGGTCTGCCCAGACTTTTACAACTTGTGAATTTTTTATGGCCCCCAACCACAACGAAGCTTAAAGCATCTTAAAGATACAGAGCCTTTTCTAAAAAGCTAAAAATTATACTGGTGGTGGGTTTCACTGTTGAGTCAATGACTGTTGCCTGGCCTCCATATTCTTTATCTTTTAGGCACCTGAAGGATATTAATCAATGTAATTGNTGCCTGGGCAGTGCACGCCAAAGCAAAGATGACTAATACTCAGTTTAAGTCTGTCTTTCTGTTTAATTCTCTCCGGCACCCTCGGATAGTGAATCAAGTTTGCAAAGCAGTACAGAATAGGGTCTGCTTTGTCTTAGCTAGGTTTGGGGGAGGAAAGGGTGGAGCTGTGAATACATTTGAGGGTAAAGTGAGTGCAGAGAGCAGAGCAGCTAGAGATGGTCAAGCATCGTCTAGGAACTGCCCAACTAGGATATGGGTGCCATCCCAGGAATGTATTTTGTTCAAGATCATATAATAATCAAGGAGCAAAACTAATTCATACCTAGATCTGCCTTAACTTTTAATCATTATGATGTACAAACTTTAGCAGTGCAATTTATGAATTGTTGCAGTTTTCTCATGAGGGAAAATTAAACACCATTTCTTCTCAAGACAACCCCAGTTTGGGCATTGAGTAGGTCAATCCCCAATTCATTTAATTCCTGCCTTCCACTTCAAAGTATAAAGACAAAGGTCATGTATCAAATATCTGCAGAAGACGAGAGCCTGTGAACTCAATGCATGACCAAGGCTGAGTTGCAGTTTCCTTCTTAGATATTATTAAATGGCTGCATGTACGCTTAGTTGCTCAGTCATGTGTGTCTCTTAGACCCTTCGGACTGTGGCCCGCTAGGCTCCTCTGTCCTTGGAATTTTTCAGGCAATGATACTGGAGTGGGTTGTCATTTCTTTCTCCAGGGGATTAAATGGTGACATGCTATTAAAAATTGCTATTTCCTATGATAAAAGATAATTCATGATGCCTCTTGTATAAAGGATGTTAGCAACAAATAGGAATTCCACAACTCCCAAGCAGTTCAATCGTCTAATGGTACATTTATGCAACTCTGGTTAATGCCTTTGTTTCAATGATCTTCAATAGTTTCAAGCAATCATTATTTTCTAGGAAAAATCTCAACAATGTATTTCTAAGACAGATGTTTTCTGAAATAGAGCTTTCCTCCATTATCTCATGTATTAATGAATGGCACTTACAGAAAGGTATTGTTTAAATATCAACAGAAATACTGAGAGGTTACAGAGATTGTCCCAATTATGGTAAGCATCAGATAAAGAGACTAATAAACAAATAGTAGGTTTAAAGGCCATGATAAATTAACAAAGTCTTTGGTGGGGGTGAGAATTATGAGAGAGAGGAAATGAGTCAGAGAGAGGGGGAAGGAAAAATAGAGAATTAACCAGAGAATTCTAAAATAATGGGCTGCTTCCCTTTTCTACTTTGCTCTTAACAAATGTCGATTCAGAATTCTTGCCTTTCTACAGGTGGGTAATGACCTTTATGTTCCTTTCAAAACTTTTTATGTTTATCAGTTTTATTTTTCCCATTTAGCCAGATTTAAAGTTTGAAATCTTGCTTTGATTTCGCTTTTGCTATACCCAAAGTGGCTGGATGTAAAAAATAGTATTTATTAGAGAAAAAAAGCTAATTTAAAAAGCCAATGATAAGAATTATAATTACTTTTCACTAAAGATATAATTACACATAGATAACTTCCCATTACAGAAATAGAGGAGAGGCAGGAAGAAAAAAAAATAACTCAATGCATCCAACAATTATTTTCTCAATGACTGTAGATACTCAGGTCCTTTGAGACTGTGTGAATCAAAACTTTCTTGGATTTGCAGCTAATTCCGTAAGCGCATATATATATATATGTATATATATATACATATCTCCCCTAAAATGAGAATGCAAATGAAAGAGAGTCACAAATGCTGGGTTCAAAATACTCATTCTATCATTCTAGTGGGTATCTTTAGACTTAAGACTTTGCACTGTACCTCTCCCGGTCAGAGGAAGCATGTGTCTGTTCCTGACCACTATATCCTTAGCTGCAAAGATGAACATATCCTAAACTCTAATAGACATTGTTGCAGAATATTTAATATTTTGCTGATTTATAAAAGGTACTAATGTTCTAATAATTTATTGATATAACTTGCATATTTTTATCTATTTATGAAATATAATACTAATAATTAATAATACTAATAGGCCATATTCCCTTGCCTGTAAAATCATACCAGCAAGGAATAGAGAAATATGTGTTTGTAAAACTATGTATGTTTATATTTATATAAAATGGCCTACATCCTACAGCACTCATTTTGTATGTGTGATTTTCTTTTTGTTTTTGAGTAGACTGAAGTTTACACAGCAGGTGATATGCAATTGATGGATGATTTCAAATTAAATGATCAAAATATATTTCCATCATTTTGTTACATAAAGTACACTCAAGCTATTGGCAAATATTTAATTTCCAAATCAGTAAGCTTCTTTTTCAGACTTTTAAGTCCAATGGACTTTTAAGCTTATGGAATTCATGCTTACAAACGGAGGACTGACCTAAAAGGCTTATTTATGTTTCTGTTTTCCTCTCTTTCTTTCCCGTCAAATAATATATATTTTAATTGAAAATACTGTTTACCTTAACAACCTAGATCTGACTACATATTCATTGCAACCTACTGCATGTGAGAAAAGATTTCAGTCATAGGATCAAGGCAGAGTGATGGCTGCTATCATCATGTCAAACAATATTAATCTACCATGAATTAAGGGAACATCAAAAATGATGACTGTTATTTTTTAAACAATCACACCCCAAATGATAGCATTTGTCCTGAAATACATTTCTTCTACTTCCTAAAAAATTGATATATTTTAAAGTCTTAATGTTGGGGTGACAAAGAATCACAAATGGATGAACCCTCAGAGATGTTCTTCAAATATTTCAAGTGATATAAAACCAGAAAAGTGAAAGTGAAGTCGCTCAGTCATGTCCGACTCTTTGCGACCCCATGAACTGTAGCCTACCAAGCTCCTCTGTCCATAAAATCACAAGAAAATGCATTTGTAAAGTTGTGGCCTTTAAAATTATCCTTTCATGACTGATGTGAAGTGTCTAAACACGTAACTTCACTTGAACAATTTTCTGATCACATTGAGCGACTAGCCTCAGCTCTTAGGGCAAGTCATCTTTAAAATTAGGGCATCCTCTAAGATGATGAGTTAATGATGATTAGGATGACCGTGTGAGGTATCTTAGGGATTGCTTTTGTAAACTTTGACTGTGAAATGTTTCAAATACACTGATAAACAGAATAATTAGAAGAATATCAATATACACACTTTCAATCACCCATCTCCAATCACCATCAGTTTTCTGCTTCATATCCGCCTCCAATCACCACTCTCTCCTTTACACCAAGTGCATGTGCATGCACAAACACATACCCTTTTCGTGTGCTTCATACTTGAGTACATAAAAGAAAATCTCAAGCATATTACTTCATCTTTAATCACTTTTGTATTTATCTCTAAAGACGTAAACCAAAATATTTCTGCATCCAAGAAAATGAAAAATTTACAATAATCACATAGACCCAAAATATTTGAATTGTCTCCAAATGTCTTAAGATGTCTTTTTTCAGATAGTTTGAGGGTAACAGAAGTTAAAATCATAGAGGAAGAAGTGAAATTGAGCTGAAGCTTTTATATTTTAAACAAGTTTGAAGCTATTCAGTATATTGCCACCAAGTCATCCTATATGAGAAACAGTGCTGAGGATCCAGTGAAAATAAGGTAGAAATCACCTAGCACACAATCTAAGAAGCCACAGAGTGCTGACTCAGTAAGTTCTGTTTAAATTTGGTCTTAGCTGTAGTCAAGATCCTTTGAATGTCTCATCCCAGGGAGCTTCACTTTCATTTTAAAAGTTGTTCAAATTCCCTCTTCCATTATATCTCCTCACTTTCCATCTTCCCAGATTACAGGCCATGGTCAAGCATGATCCTTCCTCTACATACTCCCTTCTGTTCCATGATCTTCAACTTTAATGTAAAGCTTCACAAAATCACATCAGAATAAAATTCAACACTCTACCTACTCCACAGCTGCACCCACAAAGCTGACAGAGCCTAAAGGAAAGCTCATATTACTAATTGGTTTCACTTTAAATTCAAACTAAACAACTTCAAAGTGAGTCCTTAATGCTGTGAAGCAAACATCAGATGGGCTTTCCTGGTAAAGAATCTTCCTGATAATGCAGGAGATACGCAAGATAGATTCAATCTCTGGGCTGGGAAGATTCTCTGGAGAAGGAACCCACTCCAGTATTCTTGCCTGGGAAATCCCAGGGACAGAGGAACCAGAAAGGCTACAGTCCATGCAGTCACCAAGAGTTGGACATGACTTAGTGACTCAACAACAACAAAAATGTCAGATAACTTCTCAGCCTGCTCACTCTCTCTCGTTTATAACTATTGTCCATCTTCCTTCCTTAAACCCCTATCATCTCCTCCCATACATCTTCACTTTCCACTGGTGACCTTGCCCAAAATGTCCAGAACCAAGTTAGAGCAACATGAAGAGGACTTCTGCAGACTGCCACCGCCACATCCACCTATACTGGGATGTGCGCATTGTTACTCCACATTCTTTCATTGTTTCTCTCCTCTCCAATCACTTAACATTGCAGAACTCCAGAACCCAGTCTTTGGAACTACCTACCCTCATTCTTTTGGTGATCTCATCCATCCTCTTTCTTTTAAGAACCATCCACATGCCAATTTCTAGATTTACAGCTCCAACCAGGACCTCTCCCCAAATTTCAACATCAGCCACCTATAAAAACAAATCAACACCAAAGCTGAAATTCTGATCTTACACCAAAAACTGTTCTCCTAATGTCCACCCCTGGCTCAGCAGGTGGAAATGTCATCCTTTCAGCTGTTCATACAACTCTTCCCTTCTCCTTCTCTCTCATCCCATATGATCCAATCTGTCAGAAGATCTCATTGTCTCTAACTTCAAAATACATGCAGAATTCACAGCTTCAGAATCCTACTCTCAGGTCCACTTTGCTCTGAATCAGCATATTCTCTTGTCTAGACACTTCATAAGCCTCCTTTTCTCCTCACCATTTCTCCTCTCACCCATCCACCAGCAATCTATCACTTTTAAAACTTAAAAACATTTCACTATTCAATCCAAGTTTGCCAGAAAGTCCCCATATCCCTCAGATTAGAGGCCGAATAGACAAGAAATGATAGGCATTGAATAGGCTATGGGGTGAAAAGGGAACACTTGAACACAGTTGATGGGAGTGTAAATTGGTGCAGCCACTATGGGGAACCGTATGGCAGTCTCTCAAAATACTAAAATAGCCTTATCATATGATTTAGAATTCCACTCCTGAGCATATATCCATGCAAAACCATAATTAAAAAAACATACATGCACCGCAATATTTATAACAGCTCTATTTCAAAAGCCAGGATGTGGAAGCAACCTAAGTGTCCAAAAACAGATGAATGGATAAAGATGATGTGTGCATGTATGTATACATGTGTACATGTATATACATATACACACAATAGAATGCACACTACACAGCTATAAATGATGAGAAAACCCTGCCATTTGAAATATCATGGATGGACCTAGGTGGTTAAGTGAAATTAGTCAGACCAAGAAAAACAAACACTTGATTATTTCACTTCCAAAGTAGAATCTATATACAAAACATAAACAGAAATGGACTCATAGATACAAGGAACAAACAGGTGGTGGCCAGAAGGTAGGGTTTTAGGAGACTGACAAAATATGTGAAGGGGATTAAGAAGAACTCCTAACTATAAAACAAATACATCAGGGGAATGTATTCTACACAGAGGGAGTACACTCTTTAGTACTGTAACAACTTTGTATGGTGACAGACAGCAACTGGGGCTTCCTGGGTAGCTCAGCTGGTAAAGAATCTGCCTGTCATGCAGGAGACCCTGGTCCAATTCCTGGGTCAGGAAGCTCCCCTGGAGAAGGAAGAGGCTATTCTTGGGCTTCCCTGGTGGCCCAGTCTGTAAACAATCTTCCTGCAGTGTGGGGGACCTGGGTTCAATCCCTGGGTTGGGAAGAGCCCCTAGAGGAGGGCATAGTAACCCACTCCAGTATTCTTGCCTGGAGAACCCTTTCCCATGGACAGAGGAGCCTAGTGGGCTACAGTCCGTGGGGTCACAAAGAGTCGGACACAAAGAGTGTGTAAGCACAGAGAGTAACAGGTATTATTGAAGTGATCATTTCATACTGAATAAAAATATTGAATCACGATGTTATACACCTAAATATAATTTTGCATGTTAATCATAACACAATAAACATTTAATTTCTTTTTAAAAAAAGCAAACATACATCAGAACTATCGACGATCTGCCCCAGTACCATTTATACGCTCATGAGTTGTGATCCTATTTGCTCACAATGGCCTCTTTTGCTTGGGACATGTCAAGCACACTTCTCACTTGAGGGCCTTTGCTTTAGATCTTTCTCTCTCGGCTGATTTCTCCCAGATTTCTTGCTAGGTAAACTTCACTCTTCTTGGTTTTGTTTGTTTGTCTTTGTGGCCATGGAAAAGTTCTGCCTCAAGGCAACAAGCAATTCTCCCCATCAACCTCTTCAGGTTGGCAAATGATCTCTGCTTGTCCTGAATGAACAGTTACCTGGGCTAACGTGCCAGTAATATTGCTTTCCTTTCCTGTTTGTCACTGTGAATATGCAGTTTTGGTGGCAACCATCAGAACAGCCTTCATTTATTAGAGAAACTTGTATTTTGCATACATTATTCCTGATTCTGATAGTATTCCTATTTGGTTTTAGTTTAAGTATTTTTTTTTTAAAGAGAGCTATCAGAAGAGAGAGACACATAAAGAGAAAATCACAGTTAACATCCCACAATATGGATAAGAAAGTGAATCATTTGTGTCTGACTTTGCAACCCACTGGACTGTATGTAGCCTACCAGGCTCCTCTTTCCATGAGATTCTCCAGGCAAGAATACTGGAGTGGATAGCCATTCCCTTCTCTAGGGGGATCTTCCTGACCCAGGGAATGAACCCAGGTCTCTTACATTGCAGGCAGATTATTTACCACCTGAGCCACCAGGAAATTGTTGCATTACCCCTTAATTATGAAATTATATGTGATTATTTCTTTCATATTTTCTATTTCCTAGTTACTATATATTCCCTGGGGCTATTCCCAAATGTTTTTACAATTAGAAAAAATAAAATCTTAGAATTGTTAATTGTTTAAATCAGTATAGAAAATCCAGTCACCAGGACAACAACATACTCTCGATTCTAGCAGTTTCAATTATATTGATTAAAAACAGGTTCCAGTATACCTGCTGCCACAGGACTCCAAAAATTCCCTTAGATTTTCTTCAAACTTCTACACATTTGCCCAAGTATTCAACTACCAACTGGGGCTAATAACTGTAAGGATTTTCTCTGGAAAGGAAGGTGGCAATCAGAGGTCGAGAGTCAGACTTCAGACACAATTTGTCATTGACTTTTTGGGTAAACTGCGTAACCCCTTTAGGCCTCCCGTGTCTCATTTCAGAGAGTTAAGACAAGGTGATTCCCAGACTTCCCTCCAGCTCAAGTCCGTGAAATAATAGTAGTTTTTTCTGCTCTATCCATGTTGTCCTAGGAGGTCACCAATGAGTAAATTACATTAGGAATGTGTTAAACCTCAGTTGTTCTGGTTGGAAGAGAGGCCAGTAACTAAAGGACAAGAAGGGCCAACCACACACATTCTGGCCATTCAGCAGCCTTCTTTCTAGAAGCCTCATCCCCTGGCTTCTGGGCCCAAACAACACAACCTGCTTAGAGTTCTGCTGTCCTCACAAGGTATGATTTATCATTGCTATAAACCATTCAATTCATTTAAAAGAAAAAAAAAAAAAAAGTTCATCCATTTCTCCCATCTCCCTCACCCCCATCCTCTGGCAACCACCAATCTATTCTCTTTATCTGTAAGCTTGTTTCTTGTGGTTTTAAATTCCAAATATTAGAGAGATCAATGGCATTAGTTTTCCTGTCTTATGGCTGAATTTTGTGTGTGTAAACAAAAGGGGAGAGAGAAGATAGAGGGGAGAGAGAAGATAGAGGGGAGAGCGAAGACCTTTCCCACTCCTCTAGCATTCTCAAATCCCTTCTGTGCTCCACATCTCTTTTCCTTCCACAGCATAGTCATATTACTGTTATTACACTCCCATTCCATAATATATACTCAAGAAGAGCAGAACCATTAATTTTCCCCAATANTTTCCCACTCCTCTAGCATTCTCAAATCCCTTCTGTGCTCCACATCTCTTTTCCTTCCACAGCATAGTCATATTACTGTTATTACACTCCCATTCCATAATATATACTCAAGAAGAGCAGAACCATTAATTTTCCCCAATAGTCACATTTCTACTACCTAGAACAGAACCTGGAATATATCAAGATCTCAATAAATATATTTTAGTAAACTTTCAAATACTTAGCTATTTGCTGTTTTACTTGTAATCTATTGAGTAAACAAATTTTATAAATGAGAACAAATATTTACACAAACATACTAAGACTTGACAATACCCACATTTATTTTAGCAGTCAATATTGCCCTTTAATTGCTGGCAGAAACTCTCAATTTCCATAAAAGAGTTTTAAAAAAAGAGAGACTTTAGATTTGTGAGTCAGTAGCTCATTACCTGAGGTATTAAAAGAGGACATAAAATGAAATTAAATAACCGCTATGTTTTCTAGCGTAAGAGCTTTCTCTAATTGTTTTACTATAGAAGGTACTAAGAAATTTAAGAAAAACAAACAAAATTACATCTATGTTTCTTATAGACACAATAAGAAATCGGCAGAGAAGGCTTGAGCTGACGAATTAATGCACTCTTGGGTGTGACTTTTGACAATTAATAATCTTTAATTAATTTAGTCATTGTTTGCCCTTCAAGATAAAAATGGAAATCTATTCATTTTTAGACCATTATTTTATTTAACACAATGAACTTAAGTTGAAACTCTTCTGAGTGGCAAACTTTATTACAATTATATCCACTTTAAATTAATAACATCTCACATGAGGAGACTTGAAGATATGTAGAGGCCCCAAGCAATGAAATATCATGGCCTCATTATTCCCCCAATTTTATATTTAGTTCAAAATAGAAACCTATTAAGTTTAAATTAAGTATGAGGAATTTGAAATATTTTCGCCATAATGGCTAATGTTTTTAAATTACATTGAAAAAATAGGTAAATTCACGTATCACAAAATTTTAGCACTGAGTTGAAGAAGTTACCTCAAAAACTTGTAACTGAAACCCCGGATTTCAGTCTTATTTGTCTGCTCTTATACAGTCAGCCTACTCCTCAGAGGATGGACGACAGTTTTAAACGCGGTTCTCAAGAGGTTATTGGCTTTCTTGGGAGAAACACACAAGGCTCTTCCTTTTCAATTTCTTTGGGGCACATCCAGCCTCTCTCCCTACTCACACTGAGGTCAGCCAAGACTTGCTCTCACACCAGCATGCACAATGCAGTGGTCCATGAGATATTTTTGCTTGGCACACCAATCTCCCCAGTTTGGGAAACCTGATGCTTTATACAGGAAAACTGATGTCCTCCCAAACCAAAGCTACCAAACATGCTACTGCTGCTGCTGCTGCTGCTAAGTCGCTTCAGTCGTGTCTGACTCTGTGCGACCCCACAGATGGCAGCCNTCAATGGACCTGAGTCTGAGTGAACTCCGGGAGTTGGTGATGGACAGGGAGGCCTGGCGTGCTGCGATTTGTAGGGTCACAAAGAGTCAGACATGACTGAGCGACTGAACTGAACTCCCCAAAAAACTACAGAGATACATAACACCAAACTGTTGAGAGTGATTATTTTGCACCAAAGGCAATTACAAAGACTTGTACATTCTAAGTCATATAAACTGTAATTCAGTAAGATGTGTATTACTTAATAACTGAGGGGGCGGGAATCTAGTCTTTAAAAAAACATTGATAGAAAATCAAATATTAGAAGAACTGCATTAGCCATAAGCAAGGTGAGGACAGCAGTCACCTGGTATTTTTCTTAAGCATGCTGTTTACATTTGCTATTTTAATATGCCACTGATTACTGTCATATGTGTAGTAATGGCACATGGAAATGCTTGAATAAGATTTATGAGAATTGTTTTCTTTTCTACATTTTCCTTTCCTCCAAAATTATTAGCACTGAAGACCTTAGTAAAAGTCTGGAGCTGTGTCCAGAAAGGGATGTAATACCAAAAGCCACTTGGTTCATTTCTCCCTTCATTTTGTTTATAGCAGTTTGGAAGCCCATTCCATTAGGAGAGTGTAATTTTAGGGCCACATCTGTTCTGTGTTGAGTTTGAGAATAAATCACCAATCACAATTTCCCACTTTGCCTTAACACTGCAGCTCCAATTTACAGGTGGTCTGGCAGCTTGCTAAACACTTTGCATGTTTAAGTCCTATTTAACCCTTTCAAAGGTCTTTGAGTCAGATACAAGTACTATCAAGAAGCTGACGCCTACAGGAATTAAATAACTTGCCCAAACTCAAACACTTGGAAGTTGGCAGAAATGGCAATGAAACCTAAAGTCTTTCCAAACCTAGGGCTGACCCTCGCAGCCATTATAAGATGGTCAGTTGGCTACACTGCAACTTTTAGTAAAACATTCAGGCAATAAAATCAGGAGATTGCAGATGTTCAAGAAATGTAAACAGCAGCTATGCTTTCCAGGCTCTTAGCCATCTGATGAGAAATATGTATAACAAGATAAAAACCAAGAAACATTGAAAGATTTACATGACTGTTCAGTGATGTAGAAGCCCAGAGAAAGGGCAGGCTGATATTACTGAGGTTGGTTGGGGAAGACTTAATGAAGATGGCAATTAAATTAACTGAGGTCAGAACAGGTGAGCCAAATCAGATAGGCTAAATGAGAGAGAAGTATATTTTGACATAAGCAGGCCTGGCGTGAAGGCAACGTTAGCACAAAGAATATGGGGACAAAGCTGCCCTAGCAGGTGATAATGAAGGACCCATGTTTCTGAGAGCCAGGGTCAGAGTTAGAACTTTAAACTGTATTGTTAGTGGGACAAAGGACAGGACAGTACCTCCACACAAAGGCACCATTCTGTTTTCACCGACCATTATGGCACAGTGGCAAAGAATCTGCCTGCCAGTGTAGGAGATGGAGGTTTCATCCATCCTTGGGTCGGGAAGATCCCTTGGAGTAGGGAGGGAATGGCAACTCACTCCATTATTCTTCCCTGGAAAATTCCGTGGACAAAGGAGCCTGGCAGACTACAGCCCATGGAGTCAGAGAGTCAGACACAACTGATAAGCTGAGCATGGACACGTGAAAACAATTTGCCTGACATTTAAAAAATATTTGAACAGGTCTTAGTTGAGACACCAGGGATCTTTAGTTGCAGCTTACTCAGTTGGGGCATGTGGGATCTAGTTCCCAGATCAGGGATCAAACTTGGACCGCACGAAGTCTTAGTTACTAGCACCAGGGAAGTCCCCTATTTGCCTGATTAATCATCACTTTTCCTTCCCTACTTTCCCCCCAAATCATTCCATAGTTCTGTGCATTACTTTCAAGTGCTTTTCTTAAAAAACAGAAACAAAAAAACAATGGCCTTCTTGAGATAAAATTCACATATCATATAATTCAGTAATTTACAGTATGCAATTCAATGGGTTGTAGCATATTATTTTTCCATTTGTAACCATTTTAAGTGTACAATTCAGTGGCATTATATTCTAACATTTCTTAAAAGTTAACATGTACATAATAGGAAACCAAAAAACACAAGAAACAAAAAGCAGTCATCCATAATCACAAGCAGTTGACCATTTGACGTGTCCTTCTAGGTTTCATTTGTGTGTTTACACAAGTAACCATCCATTTTTATGTAATTAAAATCATAGTTGTGTATCATACTTTTTCACACATCCTGAATATTTATTATTTCACAATCCAAAGGCTATGAGTATTTTGATAACCAAGAATACACTACATCAACTCAGTCTAGAAGGAGAAAAATATAATCCTGTATTTCTGAAACTTTTTATCATCCCAAACCCACTAAACAGTAACTCCCCATTCCTCTTACCCCCAGCCTGTGTTAACCTCTAATCTACTTTCTGTCTCTGGATTTGCTTATTTACATATCACATAGAAGGTGAAATCGTACAGTATTTGTCCTTTTGTAACTGGCTTCTTTTACTTAGCATCATGTTTGGGGGTTCATTTGTAACATTCCCTTATGTGACTGAATAATATCCCCTTATCCATTCACCTGCTGATGGATTGTTTCTATCTTTTGGCCATTGTGAATAATGCTGTAATGAACATCAGTGTACAAGTGTCTGTTCTAATTCTTCTCTCTCAACAGTGCTTTAAAATAAAGATCACTCATTTGTCACTTTGTTACAAGTCCCCCCTGAAGACTTTTCCCTGAACAAGTCATTATCTGTCACATTGCTATTTAAGTTTTTCGTAGCCCCAATGCCTAGAGCAATGAAGTGCATACAAGAGGCACTTGAGAGACAGGAGGTCCTAGCAGAATTAGGAGACTGAATTTGATCCCTGAGACAAGTCAACAGCTAAAAGTCAGGAAGAATGAAGGACTCAGCAAAGAATCAGCCTAAGATTCTTAATTTAGAATTAAGAAATTATTTAATTAAAGTAAATCAGAGTAAAAGGTGGATTAATAATGTGTGGGAGTCCTAGGGAGGAATTCCTTAAAAGGGGTTGTTGATAGTGTTAAAATTTCCAAAAAACTTTATGGCAGTTGAACTTACTTGGCAAACCTTGGTTTTGCATTTTACAGTTAGTTACTGTATCCTTAGTTGTCTTACCATCTCATAAACAAAATGTCAGTCTGGACAACTTAGAACCCTAGAATATATTGCCTTGTCAGCCACTTTTACTGAGAAGAGGGAAAATCATTTGGAAAGATGACTGTATTTATTCCCTCCAGTTGTCCAGGGAAATTCTTCATCCTGAAGTTACTTTTCCAATGAAAGGAAGGCTATCACTGCCAGGAGACACTTAAGGCATATTAAGTAATGTTTCCCTTAGAACAATTTACAAGTGTTATGTTTTCCCCTTGTACAAAAGACAGATCTAAGAAAAATGTCTAATGCAGCTGGGAAAGATTTTCATTCTTAGGTGGCTGTTGGACATTTAGAAATGAACTTAAGTGGGCCAGAGCAACATTTATAAATTGTTCCTCTGTTCAATACTCCACAGAATCCATGTCATTCTGCATCTGTTAACTGGCTTAGCTAGAGGTTCACAGCCAGCTGTGTGTCTAAAAAGACCCCTCCAGTTACAAAATTATTAATTATTTTAGAAAATTCCATGAGAAAGAGGGGGCCTTGTCCCCTTGTGTGTTCCATGTTAGTTTAATATTACATGTGTCATTTGTATGTTATGAAAATCAGTATGATCTGACCTGCGTGAATTTAATGGAACTTAACCTTGGATGAATGGTTAACCATGGGTAAGTGATTAACTATGGATGAATCCATCCTATTTTGTAGTAATTTATTTTTAAAGAGGATTATAAAAAAATTTCCAGAGGTGGACTCTCCTTTGCCTATTTTTTTTCTATAAATATTTTGCTTTGTGCATTCTTCTTGTGGTTTATCAACTACACAGATGTGTTTTACCACTATTTCTTNCTGAAGAGTGCCACTGGTCTACAAACTTTATGCCAAAAGTATTTGGTTTGAGAAATAGATAATTACAAAATAAAATAGAGATAGATGGATAGATAAAAATCTGATGTTTAATCTGCTGTCATTAATTATTTAATTTTAAGATATTAGCCATTTGTAAACATGTGACACGCTCATTTTCATTCCAAATGCAATTGTCAATACACACACACACACACACACACACACACACAGATACACAACTTTTTTATGTTCCAAAATAGTCAAATTATCTAAAATTCATTGTTCTCTAAGAAACAATCACTTACAATTTTTAAAACTATCATTATTTAATACTTTCTACGTTCATGCATCTTGTATTTCCTATTTTTAGAAGTATATTCTAAGGAAATCCTCATAGATACATAATAAGATTTTCTAGAAGACTGTCTAACACAACACTGTATCAGCAAATTGTTGAACAATAAATGTTAAACACCAGAAAATCAAATAAATCTATTATGTTATCTTTTATGTAATTTTAATCATAGATATTTAAAATTATGTGATAGAAGACTGAACGATTCTCTTGATTTATTTTGAGTGGAATAAAATAAGGACTACCACACACATCATGATGCTATTTTAGTAAAAGCACACATAGATGGACAAAAGACTTAAAGCATATACATTTAATATGGTGCATTGTTTTTAAGAATCTATCAATACTGTTTTGGTTAGTCTTGCAATCCTGCAAATAAAGCTGGTCTGAGGAAGAGAAGATTACAAGCTCTTCTATATGAAACTTGAGTTTTAAGAGTTTGTTCCTTAGTAGACTCTCTGGCTTCTTTTTTTTCTTCTTCTTCATCTTGGAACTACACAAATTTATGCTTTTATCTTAAATGTAATGTCATTGTTATCACCAAAATAACAAATACTTCTAGCTAAATAAAGTTATATTTTGTCAGTCACTTATATATTAATGAAACTGAGTTGACCAGAATTTTTCCAAAAAAAGGGATGCATAAGGAAGGCAGCAAAGGCATAAGTAACTGGGTACACACCAGTTGAATCTCGTTATTCCACTGAATTTCAATTTCCCCTTCAGGGATGATATTAGACTATGATGGGAGGCTATGTGTATCAATGCGAGAAAGAGACATAAGAAAGAAAAAAAAAAAAAAAAAAACGAGCCAGAGGATCTCTCAACTAGAGCCTAGTTTTATTGTAATGGTTTCCAAATATATCAGTTCAGTTCAGTCACTCAGTTGTGTCCAAATCTTTGCGANTAAAGAAAAAAAAAAAAAAAAATATATATATATATATATATATATATATATATATATATAGCTTTTGAGCAATAATTTCAATAAGTGATTGGGACCATTTTCTTTCTCTAGCTAATTCACTGAATGCAATCAACACTGCATAGTTACAAGGATCTGGTATTATAGTTGTGTTATCTTTTAAAAGTATGGATGGAGCAATATGCCGGAAGAAAGATTTAAAACATAGAAAACTATTCCAATTACATCTGTATGAAATCCATTTGTTAATGTATGTGTATGTGAATATGTGCATGCCTATCTCTGTGCGTGTGCTGTTTGTGTACATAACCATGGAGAGATTTAAGTATGACTTGATTATATCAATTAGGGAAAAGTCAGCCTAAATTAATGGGCAAGACTGAGTTATGGATTAAAGTTTAACAATTCTGTTACTTTCAAGTTTAGATCCTATCTTATGAACAGCTATGACTAACTGGCAACTCTCAGTTGTATTTCATTATAATGTACAAAGAAATTTAAAAAGACAGCATTTCCCCTAAATGATGAAGAGAGTTCCTAATTATTTGTTTATCATTGCCAATTTATGTAGTAAACAGTTGTGTTTGAGGATAATTTTGAAGTATATAAGTAATAATGTTGTAATCATATGGTTTGCCAGGATAGGAATGGCCAAAAACATTTAATAAAAGTGAGAAATGGTTGAAAGGAGGGAAAAAAATGATTGAAATTCCCAGAGAAAGGTGGGAAGGGTTTACATTGATAAGGATGAGACTATGAAAGGATGCTTCAGGAGAGAGATAAAGATAGAGATAGAGAAGGTGAGAGAGGGAGGGAGGGAGAAAGAGTTATTTTAGATTCTGGGAGAAAACAAGATTTAATGGTAGGAGTCTGGAGATGTAATCCTATCTGTACTCTGAGAAGTAATACCGTGCAGCAGTTGGGAGTTTAGACTCTGCAGTTGTACTGCTTAATAACTCTGTGAGTTTGTCTCTGCTACTCAATTCAGGTAGTCCACAATTTATCTACCTGCAGACAGAGGTACTTGAAGTATTTGCCTCACAATATTCTTATGAAGAATTAAATGTGATCCTGAGTGTAAAGTAGGGCTTCCCAGGTGGTGCTAGAGATAAAGAACCTGCCTGCAAATGTAGGAGACCTAAGAGACTCTGGTTTGATCCCTGGGTCAGGAAGATCCCTCTGAGGAGGGCATGGCAACCCACTCCAGTATTCTTGCCTAGAGAATTCCATGGATAGAGGCATCTGTTGGGTTACAGTCCACAGGGTCACATGCTTGCAGGTACACAACTGTGTGTAAAGTAGCAGTTATTCTATGCTTGTACCTTTGGAAAACAAGTTCTAAAAGACTCTCCTTCCTATGTCTTCAGAAGTTAAAGAATAATATTTCATTACATTAGAGTTATATCTCAGACAAAGAGAATTCTTAGACTAAGGGGAGTTAGGGCTCTATTAATACAAGAGAAAAGGGCTTTAATTAATCAATCCATTATTGTATATCTTGATCATCTTTATACCATAGTAGTTATATGCACTCATAGCAGTTAGAGATGTAGTTACTTATAGATGATATTGCTGGAGAAGAGTTACCATGAGCAACAACTAGTAATTAGACAGCATTTCTATGAATTGTCAGGTCATGAATTAAGAGTTAAAAACTACTTAATTAGTTTTGACACGAATACATTGCCCTGTGTAGAAGAGATAGCTAAATGGGAACCTGTAGTACAGCCCAGGGAGCTCAGCTCTGTGCTCTGTAATGACCTCAAGGGGTGGAATAGGGAAGAGATATATGTTCAACATATATAATTATAGAACTATAATATAATTATATAAATATAATTTAATTATATTCCCCCCAAAATAAACTCTAACCAAAAAAAAAAAAAAAAGTCTACAGGCAATATGTTACTCACCCCGACACATAACCCATATGAAAATGCTTTGCCAGCAGGTGTCTAGCTTATCTTCTAGCAATGAAAGTGATGCAAATTAGACTGAAAGGTGAAAGCCAGGCAGAAGCGATACTGTTGCTACTCCAGCAGCAATAAGCAGGTGGGTAGATTCAAATGTGAAAATTTCCAGGAACCCTTCAGCAAATCATCTGATTTTAGGCTGTAGAGTATAGTGATCACTCCTTTCACTTCTAAAATTTCTTGGCATTCTGAATAAAATTAAAAATGAAAATCCACAGCAAATAGGAGATACTGCCAGTTTCCCTGAACTTTACCTCTTCACTCTTGCCAACTGCCCCATAAGCACCCAATTTCCTGTGCTATACTCCATCCATTCCTCTGGGAATACCTATAGGGCTATACGGTTTTGTTCTGATCAGCCTCAGATATAATATTTGTAACCAGAATTCTAGAAAGGAAACTTTAATGATGGTGATGCAGGATGGTTATTCTTTAATGGTAAAGGTTCAAGGAAGTGTCCACAATATTTTAGAGCAGAAAATAAGATAGTGATGGTCCACAGCTATGTAAATTACTACCTGTAGAAGCCTTGAAAGAAACAGATTGAGTAGCTCCTGGAACAGTATAGTGTAGGCTGTGAGGCACTCAAGGGTTGTAAAGAAGCATGGCTAATTTTGATTGCCCTGGAGAACATTCAAGAAGAATATGTCAAGACCAGTACTTTCAGTTTTCAGCTCCCGATACTGTCAGAAAATCATATAGAGCTTTTATGACTTTCCTGAATAAATATTTCCTTTTATAGCTATGCAGTTGATTTATCTGAAAAATAGAAGTCAAGTTTTGATTCTGCAGGTTGGGAAATAAATTAATTCATAGACCCACCAGGTCTCCTATGAGAGCTAGGCCACAATTTGGAAAAGGGTCATACCTAGAGGATTAGAATGGGGATATGTGGGTAGATGTAGATGATTAAAAACTCTAAATCTCACTGAACATCCTTTACAGCACTCCTGCATCCTCATCTGAAGAGACAACATAATTTGCTCAAATACCTTTAATTCAAGACAGTACATTTTAAGAGGATGTTAATTCTTTCAATGCTCAATGCCAGTACCCAACTTTGCTTCCAGACCCTTGACTAGAGTCAGAGTCCAGATTTCCAGTTTAAGGAAAGGACTTCAAAGACCTACACAGAAAAAGCATAAATAAATAAACACACACACACACACACACACACACACACACATATATATTACGTATAACTCTTTATATATGATGGGTTTCAGCATTAAGAAATATGAGATTATATCTCTCTATAGATCATATCTCTATATTGATATATACACATATTCTAAGAGTGCTAGATTATAGAAGAAGGAAGATTACACTGGGTTTATCTGAATCCATAATAACTGTGCATATACCAGAGATTCAGAACTTGAGGCCATGGTTCTCAGTTTCCTATAGAAACTAATACGGACTCATTGTTGACTGACTTTGTAATATAAAGAATCCAAAGCCTGAGGAGAACAGGAATGCTGGATTAATCTGTACATTCTTTTTACTCACTCCTCACTATGTTCTCTGGCTGGACCCCAAAGAGCTTTTCACCAAAGCATTGGTAATTATATTTCTTAATACTATAAGAATCTTTATAACAATCTTTTTATTTGGGGTTATAGTCACTCTATCATTTACTAGCAATGTCCCCTGGGTCAAATAATTAAAAATCTCTGAGACTCAGTTTCCTTAACTGAGGAAACGTAAAATGAGAATAATGATGAATTTGTTCAGTCATGATAAATTTGGCACAACATAGTCATTAATGATTTGAGTGTTCTCTATACCTATATAATACACTGCGAAAACTCCACATGCATTATAGTATTTAAGCCTCTGATCCAAATGAGGTATGTCCTTTGTCTACTCCCCATCTACAGGCAAGACAACTGATGCTTAGCTAGGTCATGGTAAACCTGAGATTTGAATTAAGGTAGTTTGACTTTAGGACTTGCATTTTTTAACCACTATTCTCATCTACCTACAGTAAAATAAGTGTTTGTCACTCAAGTGTGTTCAACTCTTTGCAACCTCATACACTGTAGCCCACAGGGCTCCTCTGTCCATGGGATTCTTTAGGCAAGAACACTGGAGTGGGTTGCCATTTCTTTCTCCAGGGGATCTTCCTGACTCAGGAATAGAACCTGGGTCTCCTGCATTGTAGGCAGATTCTTTACCATTTGGGTCACCAGGGAAGCCCACCTACAGTTAAGTATCTGTAAATATAAATCATTATCAGCATCACTCTTAAGGCCATCATGATCATCAACAGTGTCACTACTAAATGATCATTTATCCTTACATACAGTCATACTTTTACTACAATAAAGTGCTTTTGATCATCGACATAAGTGTGAGGGCTTTAAATAACAAACAATTGATTAACAGAGTATAACNTCCCAGGGCCGCGGCGAGCAAGGCGCACTGGGTGCCGAGATGGTGCGCAGGCTGCCGACCGCGGCCCGCAGGCTCCGCACCGCGCACAGCACCATGTTCGCACGGGTGCAGAGGGTCTCTGCGCGGCACCTAGGGCACCCCGGCCGGCGGGGGCGGGGCGGGACGGGGCGGCCCCGGGCCGGAGCAGCCTGAGCGAGCTGGCTGGACCGGGCGCCCAAACTGTGGAAAATTCTTAAAGGGATTGAATACCAGACCACCTTACCTGCCTCCTGAGAAACCTGTATGCAGGTCAAGAAGCAACAGTTAGAACCAGACATGGAACAAGAGACTGGTTCAAAATTGGGAAAAGAGTACATCAAAGCTATTTGTTGTCACCCTGCTTATTTAACTTACATGCAGAGTACATCATGCAAAATGCTGGGCTGGATGAAGCACAAGCTGGAATCAAGATTGCCAGGAGAAATATCAATAATCTCAGATAAGCAGATGACACCACCCTTATGGCAGAAAACAAACAACCTTCATAAAGAGCTCTTGATGAAGATGACAGAGCAGAGTGAGAAAGCAGTCTTGAAACTCAGAATTCAGGAAACTAACATCATAGCATCTGGCCCCATCACGTCATGGCAAATAAATGGGGGGAAAATGGAAACAGTGATAGACTTTATTTTCTTGGGATCCAAAATCACTGCAGATGGTGACTGCAGCCATGAAATTAAAAGATACTTGCCCCTTGGAAGAAAACCTATGGCAAGCTTAGAGTATTAAAAAGCAGAGACGTCACTTTTCCGACAAAGGTCCATATAGTCAAAGTTATTATTTTTTCCAATAGTCATGTACAGATATGAGAGTTAAACCATAAAGAAGGCTGAAGGCGGAAGAACTGATGCTTTTGAACTATGGCACTGGAGAAGACTCTTAAGAGTCCTTTGTACAGCAAGAAGAGCCAATCAGTCAATCCTAAAGAAAATCAACTCTGAATATTCATTGGAAGGACTGATGATGAAGCTTCAATACTTCGGCCAACTGATGGGAAGAGCCGACTCATTGGTAAGATCCTGATGCTAGAAAAGATTGAGAGCAGGAAGAGGGAGTGACAGAGGATGTGATGGTTGGATGACTCAATGGAAATGAGTTTGAACAAACTCCAGGAGAAAGACAGGGGAGCCTGGCATGCTGCAGTCAATTAGGGTTGCAAAGAGTTGGACGTGACTAAGTGACTGAACAGCAATGAGAAAGCATTTGAAACACTGGAGAACTTTTAAAAACAGATTGCTGAGTAATACTCCATTGTGTATATGTACCACAGCTTGCTTATTCATTCATGTATGGCAAAGCGAATAGAGTATTGTAAAGTAAAATAAAGTAAAAAAACAAAAAACAAAAAACAGACTGCTAAGCCCCACTTCCAGGATAGGGGCAGTATAAGATTTTGAGTTTCAAACAAGTAGCCAGATGAGAACTGATGTTAATGGTTCAGGCATCACCCGTTGAGAAAATCTGGACTAGACTATACATCTTGAATGTTTTTGAATTCCTCTGTGTCATCCACAAATTAGCTGTTTTAGTTTAAGATCCTGTAGCAGGTGATTTTACATGTCATTGTAAAGCTGGACAAAGTGAGGGAGGAGAGAGTTCACATGACTATTTCCTTTCAATGAATTTAGAGAGAAAGTGATCTTTACTTGCAGGCTAAATAATTTAAAAGCCAATGTATAGCTCTCAAGAAGCTTTAACCTTCTTTAGCCAGTGCCAAGGAAGCAATCTTGGGGACATTGTGTTCCAGATGGTATATCTATCCAGATGAAGGACTATTAGTAGCTTGGGTTTTTGAGCAATGACCCTATACTTACCCAAAGAAACATGTAATGCGAGTGAGATATAGGCTTTCACCTACTGTTCAACAAGGATGTGACATTAGTATAATCCTCCCCTTCCTAATTTCAGTGCTTTCTACCTAGCAGGGGCCCAAGCATGATTTTTTTTTACAGACAATCTTATTTGAAAATGTGCCACAGTCAATGGATATATCCATGTTAGTTTTCATAAACGTACACACACACATACAACATCCATGCTTATTTTGATACACATCACATTTGCCTTTCTCTTGCTCTTCCGTCATTCACTTTTCTTTCTTTCCGTGAGAACTGTTGTCTTCTCAGAGGAGAATAGAGAAGCTATTGGAGAGGGTGGAGACAAGATATCAGATGACTGTGGAGCAACCGTGATGAAGTATTTGCCTGGATTCCTTAGTAACTGGAGTCTGTGACACTGAGTCCTTCAGTAACTTACTTTTCTATTGTAATCACTATGAGGATTTTCTAAGCTCAACTCCAAATGATCCCTATTAACATTCTCCAGATGTTGCATATACCTGTCCAAAGTTTCAGTCACACAGATGTACAATATGTTTTCCAGAGCTGGTTTAGGGCAAACGATGGAAGGAATCAAGAAAAGTGCAATCATTACAGTGTTTATTAAAATACTTATAAAAATTACCATTTGAAGTCTGTTGTATTCAGTTTGTGTGAGATGGTATCACTACTGCAAAAAGAAAACAATTGGAATCTATCTTTCTTAGAATCAAAAAAGCAAGTGTTCTATATAAAGTACACACAGACACACACACCATAGAGTTCTGTGAACCTTTATTCTCATGATATGCTTTAATAAACAGAAAGCTAAAAATTATAGCATAAAATATTTACATGACTTAGAATATCCTTCTTCTTTTTCCCAATTCACTGGTCTAATTTTTAGGCTCTTCTTTAAAACAAACAACAAAAAACAAAAAATTTCCTTACAGTTATTTTCCCAAAGAAGGCTCTCTCCTTCAGGAACTGGAGGAAGGTGCACTCAGAACTAATCAAAATCCCTTGTGCAGTGTTTTGATTCATGTATTGTATGATTTTACTTCGCCTTTTCTTAATGTCACATCTACTTTCTCCTCTAGATTGTAATTTGCTTGAGGGCAGAGGCTGCGCTTTCCCTGTGTTGAGCACAAGTTCTTTGGACAAGCCTGCAGTACTGTGAGCACTCAATAGACTTCTGTTGATTATAGTGATGTTTTTGAAAATATCTAAGCAAAAAGCTGACAACTCTGGCCTGCTGCGGCCTTCACATGCTTAATCCAAAGTAAGTACTTTTCCTTCCTTCCATAAACAATAGTGCACCCAGGCAGCGCATATGAAGGAAAGCGAGTCAGAAGAGCAATTCATTTCTCCAGTGCCCTTATGTGACTCCTTCAATGCCTCAGAAATCTGCTTGAGGATTTATTTTAAGTATGCCTGCCATGCAGTTTTTAGACTCTACAAGCCAAGACCTGATTCCATTCTCTCCTCCTCCATCCTCACAATCTTAATTCTTAAACTGTGCCCTTGTGACTTTTCTGTTAGTTAAGAGATGTACAACATAGGGGCAAAAATCAATCTTAATTAAGGCGAACTCTGGAATTATGATCGAAGGAAGGTAAATTAGCCCAGTGCTTCCAGACCCCCATACACTGTTGTTATTGATGTTTGGACAGATGGGGAAAGTGAAACAGTAGTCAATACTTCGATCTACTGTGTTCTCTAAGGATCTGAATTTTTAACACATCCATAATGAGTGCCGGTGGTGTTTAATAAATACACAACATCCCCTAAGAATGGCTCTGTGTGTAAAAGACATCAACAAAGTCTCTAAAGCTTCTGGTCAGTAGGCAGAAGTAGGCTCAGTCTGGTAGAACTGGGAGGTAAGTGTGGTTTTTCCCAATGACTTTAACATCCGGGGAGCTGTTTTCCCCAAGGTGATCGGTCTCTTCATGTAACCTGGGCTTTTCTCTCAAGTAAGATTATTTACTTGAAGAAGTTAAGAATTCAATTACTTCTCCTATCTAGATGTGACAGACAGTTGTTGCCACGTCCAGCACACCCTCCTCACCTCATCCAGGACTGTTATAGGTCTGCAATGTCACCTCAGAAGTAATTCTACCTCAAAGCTCTCGATTTCTGACCATTGTTAATTTGTTTATAAATGTCATTTGACCTAAGAAGGCCAATTACATTCTCTGGCAAAACCCTGGCGAGGATTCAAGAAGCCTAGCTGTTCTTTATAAAATGACTGAATGGAGAAGACATTTAATCAAAAGTGTCATCTTGAAGTATATATCCATTTCCCTCTTTTACTTGAGATGCAGAGAAACCACTCTGAAGAAAGAGAGAAAGATGTGGCCAAAGAGACAAAGAAAAGAGATGGAAAATTTTCCAGTGGTGAGAGACGGAAACAGGCATGACAGCTGCTCAGCTAGGTATGGCTCCACTTTCCAACCCTCAGTTTCATGAAGTACTAATAGATCCTTTTCATATTCTTTTTAAAATTTGCTTAGCCTAGTTTGAGTAAGTTTTTACTTCTTGGAAATCAAATATCACTTTGTCCATTGCTCCCTTTCTCAAAAATTTGCTAACTTTCACCAATTTCCTGGGCCCTTTGTGGCTATTTGGGATATAGAGATAGAAAAGACACACTTTTTGCCTCAGGTAGATCATTGGGTGGTTGGTAAAACAAATGATAAAGCAAAAAATTATAATACAACGTTGTAAGTAAAATGAAAAGATAATACAAGATCTGGCTTACTTCACTCTGTATAATAGGCTCCAAGACATTGTGGGGTGGGAGGTGGGAGGGGATTCAGGATTGGGAGCTCGTGTACACCTGTGGTGGATTCATGTCGATGTATGGCAAAGCCAGTAGAGTATTGTAAAGTAAAATAAAGTAAAATAAATAAATAAATAAAATAAAACATCTAGAAAAAAAAAAAAAGATCTGNTGGCAATTTGATCTCTGGTTCCTCTGCCTTTTCTAAAACCAGCTTGAACATCAGAGAGTTCAAGGTTCATGAATTGTTGAAGCCTGGCTTGGAGAATTTTCAGCATTGCTTTACTAGCATGTGAGATGAATGCAATTGTGTGGTAGTTTGAGCATTTTTGGCATTGACTTTCTTTGGGTTTGGAACGAAAACTGACTTTTTCCAGTGCTGTGGCCACTGCTGAGTTTTCCAAATTTGCTTGCATATTAAGTGCAACACATTCACAACATCATCTTTCAGGATTTGCTTAATCAACCAATATTTTAAAAGTATGTCAATGATTTATCATTCCCATTGCTGAATGCACATGCTTACTTTTGAGAACTGAAAGCTCATTCATACTAAAGCCTAAGTGGCTAATAGTGGTTTTTATCTTATGAAGAGTGTTGGAACCATCCAAATATCAATCCTTGGGTTAAATGAATAGAGGGTTGTCAGTGATATTTTGGGCATCAGAAATTTGTCACAATTTGCTCTGTGCCATTTTATTTATTTTCAAAGGAGGAGGTGTTTATTTTTTAGTAATCAAAAGCAATCTATAAAAATGATCATATATTTTCATTAATAAAAATCTAAATATTAGTATAATTGATTGCCTTTATTCCTGTAATTGGCTAGTTCACCCAAAGTCAGAAAATGGTTGAATATAAACTGTAGATTTTTTGTTTAAAATTTCAATGTTATATTTTAATTAGGTTGATAAATGTCTGCTGTAAAAATTACACTATTCAGATTTGTTTTCACATTACTTCTTGGATTGATATTGAGCTTTATGTTTAATTTCTATATTGTACTAGTACTGATGGGACTTATTTAAAATTGTACTGAAGTTTTTTTTTTCTTTTTTCCTATTTTATTGANTGAAAGTGAAAGAGGAGAGTGAAAAAGTTGGCTTAAAGCTCAACATTCAGAAAAAAAAGATCATGGCATCTGGTCCCATCACTTCATGGGAAATAGATGGGGAAACAGTGGAAACAGTGTCAGACTTTATTTTGGGGGGCTCCAAAACCACTAGGATGGTGACTGCAGATATGAAATTAAAAGACGCTTACTCCTTTAAGAAAAGTTATGACCAACCTAGATAGCTTTTCAAAAGCAGAGACATTACTTTGCCAACTAAGGTCTGTCTAGTCAAGGCTATGTTTTCTCCAGTAGTCATGTATGGATGTGAGAGTTGGACTGTGAAGAAGGCTGAGCGCCGAGGAATTGATGCTTTTGAACTGTGGTGTTGGAGAAGACTCTTGAGAGTCCCTTGAACTGCAAGGAGATCCAACCAGTCCATTTTNTATGGTTTTTCCTGTGGTCATGTATGGATGTGAGAGTTGGACTGTGAAGAAGGCTGAGTGCCGAAGAATTGATGCTTTTGAACTGTGGTGTTGGAGAAGACTCTTGAGAGTCCCTTGAACTGCAAGGAGATCCAACCAGTCCATTTTGAAGGAGATCAACCCTGGGATTTCTTTGGAAGGAATGATGCTAAAGCTGAAATTCCAGTACTTTGGCCACCTCATGTGAAGAGTTGACTCATTGGGAAAGACTCTGATGCTGGGAGGGATTGGGGGCAGGAGGAGAAGGGGACAATCGAGGATGAGATGGCTGGATGGCATCACGGACCCGATGGACGTGGGTCTGAGTGAACTCCGGGAGATGGTGATGGACAGGGAGGCGTGGCGTGCTGCGATATATGGGGTCGCAAAGAGTCGGACACGACTGAGCGACTGAACTAAACTGAATGTGGTACCCTGAAGCTATAACTGTGAATGAATGAAAAAGAAATTGCATTGAATACCCTCCATGAGTTAATTCAAAGAATTGCAAGAAAACATAGTATGTTACTTTTTGTGTAAGAAAAACATACACATATATTTACTTTTCATTAGAAAATACAACAAAGAAAGAAGAAAACAAAAAAGACTACATAAATGGCTATCTACAAAAAGTAAGAAATGTGAAATAGATAGAAGAGGAATAATATTTCTGTGATTAAAATTATTCTGTAGTGTTTCTTGGAAGTATACTAATAGTTCACATTTTAAAATTAATCTTTTTGCTTACTTCCCACAAGAATGGGAAGAGTGAGATATTCTAAAACTTAAAGAAAACTAAAAAAAGGAATCTAATTTTATGATAAAATATGATAATCATATAGACAGGAAGGAGAAAAGCAAGGAAGGGAAGGAAGGAAAATGTAGCTTAATCCAAATAATTCATGAGTACAGCATTTGTCTATATACCCTCTGTACTGGGAAGCCCAGGTGGAAGCGTAAATTTTTTTTTTTTTTAGTAGTTTTGCTTATTATAGTGGTTTGCACATAAAAATTATAAAACTGTTTTAGAATCTTAAATTACATCCACTATTTTAGAAGTATTATAGGACTGAGCAGAAGAGTAAATGTGTTCAATGTTGTAGAGAGTCAGGATCCTCACTAAAGGAAGAATGAAAAAAATAAAAAGAGGAATAGTGTAAGGAAGAAAGAACACTGAGAGAATGTATTAGAATTAAAAGTATTGCTATGAACATGTAATTTCTAAAATATGTATATATGTGCAATCAATATGCATTTATGCATGTGTATGAGTATAAATATTTATATCTGTATGCATATGTATGTGTATATGTGTGTTATTGTCGTTTACTCACTAAGTTGTGTCTGACTCTTTGTGACCCCATGGACCATAGCCCACCAGGCTCATCTGTCCATGAGATTTCCCAGTCAAGAATAGTGGAGTGGGTTGCCATCTCCTTCTCCACGTATATTGTGTGTGTGTGTGTGTGTGTGTACATATCTCTCCTAGTTCGGATGGCTGAAAGGTCTATAGAAGCACAGACACTTCAGTAGCGATGAGAACATTTTGTGCCCAAATCTTGATCACTACATTCAGTCCCCACTAAAGTTCATTGTGAGGAATGGTTGAGCTCATAGATAGTTCAGGGTAGGTACATGATGAGCCTGGAATGCCATGCTATGCCAGAAAACAAGAAAGCACTCAAAAAATGATAAGGGCATATCACAAAAACACAGATACCAGACTGAAGGGATTTCCAAAGGCCAAACATAGGTAATGTCGGTCAAAAATTATGAAGTACAGTTATGGACTGTAAACCAAAAATGTATAAGAAATCCTTGGCCCATAATAAATAAACATATATATAAATAGGAAGAGATTTTGCTTATAGTAAAATGCAGAATGACAGCTGGTAAATGTGGAAGGAAGGCTGGAGTTGGAAAACAATCATTTTGCAACAATCCTGGTAAAGCTTTCATCAGGCAAAATGACCATGGATGGTAAGTCTAGGGGGAAATTTTGAAAGGGAACAGAAAACTTTCATTAATGTTTCTCTTCACAGACTGTTTACTAGTTTTTTGGAGGAGAAAAAAATAATAACTAATCATAAAATGGAGAAATCTGAAGACATTGGATATGTGAGTGAAATTAAAAATTACCAATGCAAGACAGATGGACACTGCATGCCTCCAGATGTGCTGCTGAAAGATGAAAGCAATGCTATTTCAGTCAAAAAGAGGGAAGGTTATTTTTTCATTAGCAAAAATAATGTGCAGTGGGATATATTTTATTTTTATGAAATGTCGATGTCATAAAAGATAAAAACCTGTGGAAATTATTCCAATAAGTAGGCTAAAGAGATATGACAATAACATGGAATAACTAACTCTAGGCTAGATCCTGGACTTGGGCAGTGACAGTGAGGGGTGGGGAGATATAAAGACATTATGGATCAACAGACAAATTTGGAACATGAATAGTAGATTAGATAAATTTATGGTAGCATATAAATGTATGAAGATAATAACTGTGGTATAGTAATAAAATAATGTATACCTACATTTAGGAACTATGCAATGACATATTTAGGATTAAAGGGCCATCAATGATATATGTGACCCACTCTTTAATGTTTCAGAGAAAAAATTAGAGGATTTCTGTGTATGTGTGTGTGACAGAGAGAGAAAGCAAGTGGAATAAAAAGTTGGCAATAAGTGAACATGGGTACATGGTATGCTTAGCACTATTGTTACTGTTAGAACTTTTATAAGTTTTGAAATCATTTCCCAATTAAAAAAAAAAACTTAAAAAGCATCAACCATTTGGCAACATAGAAGCTATTGATGATCCTGTCATGGTAATTTTTGAAGGTGTGACAGGATGAAAACAGCTTGAAGTATGCTTTGAAAATATGAAAACTGAAGGTGTCAAAATCATAAGGGTGTCTTTCAAGAAGTTTTTGCTGCCCAGTAGAGGTTGAAAGACCTATATGCTGGTCAGGAAGCAACAGTTAGAACTGGACATGGAACAACAGACTGGTTCCAAATAGGAAANGTTGGACTATGAAGAAAGTTGAGCGCCAAAGAACTGATGCTTTTGAACTGTGGTGTTGGAGAAGACTCTCGAGATTCCCTTAGACTGCAAGGAGACCCAACCAGTCCATCCTAAAGGAGATGAGTCCCAGGTGTTCATTGGAAGTACTGACGCTAAAGCTGAAACTCCAATACTTTGGCCACCTGACGTGAAGAGCTGACTCATTGGAAAAGACCTTAATTGTGGGATGGATTGGGGGCAGGAGAAGGAGAAGGGGATGACAGAGGATGAGATGGCTGGATGGCATCACCGAATCAATGGACATGAGTTTGAGTGAACTCCGGGAGTTGGTGATGGACAAGGAGGCCTGGCATGCTGCAATTCATGGGGTCGCAGAGTCGGGCATGACTATGCCACTGAACTGAACTGAACTGAGAGCATAAAAAGGATTTCTTGGTAGCTCAGTCAGTAAAGAATCCATCTGCAATGCAGGAAACCCAGGTCAATGCCTGGGTCCCGAAGAGCCCCTGGAGAAGGGAACGACAACCCACTCCAGTATTCTTGTCAGGGAAATCCCATGGACAGAGGAGCCTGGCAGGTTACGGTCCATGGTGTTGCAAGAACTGGACATGACTTAGCGACTAAACCACCACCACCAGAGCACAAAAAAGGACTTTAGCTGTTAGGGGGAAGTAGGGTTAAGAGAAGTTTTCATAATAATAGACATTGCCTGTTATAAGCAAATTATTCTTTAGAAAATTACAAGTACTAGTAAGTGAAAGAGAGCTAGTGGAGTGATATCCTTGAACAGGCTTGAAAGGATAGAATCTACAGTGCATATGGGGATTAGACAAGACGTCTATGTTTCAAAGATGGTACTGGAGGGGAGGACAAGTGAACGGTGTGGGTACTGCTGAAGGAGGTGTATGTGTTGAGGGGAGGGTGTGAAACTTCTGTACCTGCCACATATAAGCTACTTCATTAAGTGCCAAAGATGGAAAGATGAACATATTATCCCCGCCCTTGAACAGTCTGTGGTCTAGGGGAGGAGACCAAAAAGAAAAAAAAAAATTTCAATTCATAAAGTGCTGCACTCTGAATCAGGGAATGCTTCTAAAAGAAAAATTATCTCAACTGAGATCTTGAGACTATGGAGGCATCGATCAGTTTAAAACAGTGGAACCAAAGCTCTTGGCAGAAGCCTAGAAAGGGGACTGTATGTGATGGGGCCCTGCATGTATCTCGGTAGGGTAAGAATATGGTCTTTCAGGTGCTTTGAGCATAGCATGAAATGAGATAAGAGAGATTAGATAATAAATGTTCTTCTGTGCTATGTTAAGGAGTTTGATCAGCATCATCAAGACAATGGCTGGCCTTCTTTTAAAATAGTGGTAAGTAAACAGCATGATCATTTGCTTATAGTGGTAAGTAAACAGCATGATCATTTGCTTATTGGAAGTCTACCCTTGCTGCTATTTTCTGTGTCATAATAAAAACAGCTAAAAATTGTGTGCTGACTGCTAAGCCATGTACAAAGCTCCTTATATATGATATCATTGATCTTACAATAGTGCTGTGAACTAGATGCTGATACCACTTGCATTTTATAGAAAGGTTAGCAAAAGAACAGGTAATTTACTGATGACCTAAACTTTACACAATATGTTAGGTATTAGGGATAGAGTAGTGAACAATGCAGAATGAATCCTGCCTTTAAGGAGAAAGAAAAGTGTGTGAGTAATAAGCAAGTAAACTTCAGGAACTGTTCCCTTGCTATGAACAAGGTGAAACAGGGATATTTTTAGAGTATGAATGAGACTGGAAGTGGAAGCTTTTTCAGTTCAGGTCATTAAAATAGGTAATGCTGAGTTGAAATTTAAATTGTAATCTGACTGATTCAAATCTTTTTTTTTTTTTTCATTCACAAGCCTCTGTTGAGGGCCTACTGTATGTACGCTAGGTGTCTTTGTAGATGTTAGAGACACAACAATAAACATAAAAATTCCTGTCCTATCAACTTGTATTTATTTGGGGAAATAGGGTAGAAAGAGAGGAACCATTCTAAATAGGGAAGACACTAAAGCTCAGAGAGATTAATGAAGGACAGAATGATAGGAAGAGGTCAAATTTTTAAGGTGCTGAGTCAGGGCAAGAAATTAGTAATGAAGTTAAGGGTATGTGAAAATAACAGGTTTGGCTAGAAAAAGGAATGTCAGAATATCAGATTTCAAATGTAAATCAGGTAAGATCTAAGGAATCACTTTGGATATAAAACTGGATGTAGGTGATATGATCAGAGATAAACGTGAAACAGAACTGGGACATCACAATGTTTGGCTATTTGAAAGCACGCAGTATAAAAAATAAAAGGTGATAGCTGGGTTGGGGTGCGGACTAAGACCAACTGCGAAAGCCTTGAACAAATGAAATGTTCATGACAGTAATAAAGAGAAAACCGATGATGGCAATAATTCTCAAAGGACCTGGGGTTATTCCAGAAAGGTAGAAGAGTCTTGGAAGTTACATTAAACAGTGATGTCCTTAATGACAGCCAGATCTCAGATCAGTCATGGGTATGGTAACCATTCCATTTATCATACAAATTAGGAGGCTTTCTTCAGTGACAAGGAGAATTATTATTAGTATACTGAGATACCAGGCATAAACTGGAATTTTTTCACCCTAGTCACAAAGTGGATGAACATCTAGTCAATTTTTTTAAGAACTGAAGATTTGTTTACCTATGAACATTTTGAAATAGTAAATAAGAAGCATCTATATTTTATTACAGAAATTTTGTAAATGTCTGTGTCAATAAGGAAAAAAAACTTTGTCCAAGTTGGCATCTTGCAAAGAAATCAAAGATATGCTAGAGCCTCTATGAATAAGATATGCAGATATATATAAGACAGATTCATAATTTAAAAAAATCTCTCACAACTACCGATATAACATAACATGTTTAGAACTTTGTATATATTGGATGACTTAAGAACATGAAACCAAGGAAATATAAACATTTAAGATATCACATGAGTAGGTAATACAGCAAAATACAGGTCTGTAAGTTACATATTTTGAATTTTGTTGTTGTTGTTGTTGAAAAGAGAATACTGGGTCTAGTCATATCCACCCTTGTTAACAGGATATTAATTATTTTACTTAGATTTATTTTTAGTAATAGTAATAAGGAAATGCCCATGATTTCACTCTTTGCTTAATTCTCTTAAATTCCATCTTTAAATGAAAAGAAAAAAGAAATCTGAAGCAAAGGTACAGACTCTCCAAATTTCGTGGCATTGCTGATGTATCCGACAACCAGGATTAATGAGAAAATGTTTGCAGCCACCAGAAACTACATGCTATTCCGTGATATGTTAAGCTTCACATCCCATTTGAGGCCATTTAAATGGTAACAGAGTGAAGCTGAGTCGATAGGCTGTTAAAAATTCTTCATTAACTCTTCACTCTTTAGGAATGGCTTCTTTCATTGGCTATTTCAGAGCTTATTTCTTCAGCGTATTAGATTTTCTATCACACTACTTAGGCTGGGAGTTGATTGGGAACAAAGAAAAAAAAAAAAAAAAAAAAACAACCCCCAAGGAGAAAAGGAGAGAAGGGCTGTAATCTATCTTCCTCAGGCACAATTTCTGGAGGAAGGTCAAAATTTTTCATTTGTTTTCTTGCTCCCTTTCTCTTTAAAACTTCAATATTACTCCTCACAGATCCACCATCTATGAACAATTGTTCTCCTTTTTCTGTAATTTAATACTTACCATTCAGATATATATTTACTATGATTATTGTTTTTTTCTGTTTTTTAATATCTGTTTTTATTTTCCACTAGATTTTAAGTTTCTTGGGATCAAGGGTCTGTTTTATTAATGTAGCCATGTATCTAGGACAATATGTGTTGAATGAATAGATCTTTCTTAAAACAAATCACACCGTTGCATTTATGAATCAAGTAAGAAACTCATTGTGCACAAACTGACAGATCAATGAATATTAGAAAAGTGATTAGAGTCAGATGAAGTAAAGGTTTCATTGGATATAACCTATCTTTTCTTTAAAGGGATGTATAAAAACATCGAATGGTCCTTGTGGCTACAGGTTTTCCCTACATGTGGCATGGGTGAATGGGAGAAAATAAAATTCTATTCTGATAACTAGGACCACAAAAATAGGATTTATTAAAAAAATAATTTAAAATCCTTCTATGACCCAACAATGCCAAGAAAATTCTAACAAAAGAATGCCAATGTAACTAAATAATATGGACAATGGTTCATTCATCAGCAAGCATTTTTTGTATATGTATCTAATATAAACCCAGAACTGAGCTAATACTGAGCAAACAATGTGGGCAGTATTGGTTTCTGTGCTCTAAGGACTTAGAATTTGGGGCAGACATGAATTCCTAAACAAGAAAGAAGGAAATGACTGAGGTTTTGAATTAACTGGACACAGTTAATAAGGATACTACTAGTTTAATGACAGTGAGAGAAGAATATCAAGTTTGAGGGAAAATAAAGTGTGATCGATTTGGGGAAGGATAAGATTAAAATGGCCCCATTACTTCATTGCAAATAGAAGGGAAGAAGGTGGAAATGACAGATTTCCTCTTCTTGGGCTCTAAATCACCACAGATGGTAACTGCAGCCATGAAATCAGAAGATGGTTGCTTCTTGGCAGACAAGCTATGACAACCCTAGACAGCGTGTTGAAAGGAAAAGACCTCTGCCAACAAAGGTCCATATAGTCAAAGCTATAACACTGGTCTTCCCAGTGTTTCACGTACAGTTTTAAGAGCTGTACTGTAAAGAAGACAGAATGTCAAAGAATTGATGCCTTCAATCTGTAGTGCTGGGGAAGACTCCTGAGAGTCCTTTGGACAGCAAAGAGATAAAGCCAGTCAATCTTAAGGGAAATCAACCCTAAGTATTCATTGGAAGGACTGATGCTGAAGTTAAAGCTCCAGTTTTAGAGTCATCTGATTCAAACAGATGACTCTGGAAAAGTCGCTGATGCCGGGAAAGATTGAGGGCAGAAGGAGAAGAGTGTGTCAGAGGATGAGACGGCTGGATGGCATCACTGATGCAGTGGACATGAACTTGGGCAAACTTTGGGAGATGGAAAGAGACAGGGAGGCCTGGCATGCTGCAGTCCATGGGGTTGCAAAGAGCTGGACACAACTGGGCGACTGAACAGAACAGGAGGGTAAAATGCATATAGGTAAAGGAACCTCGTAGATAAAAATACACTTTGATACTTAACACTAGTTAGTAGACAGTTCATACCACAGCTGGGAATATAATTGCTCTAGGAGTTTCTAGCCAGGTTTCAAAACCAAGAGAAAAGAAAACAGATTGCTCTAGGAGAAAGCATAAAGCAAAAAAAAAAAAAAAAAAGGTTACAAGGGTTAAAGGAGAAGGGTTTATGAAAGAGAAAATCTAAACATTACATAAAGATAAGATTATAATCAGCTTTAATAGAGAAAGGAGTAATTAATAGTGTCAGACTATGGGATGAAATAANTAGGAGAAAGCATAAAGCAAAAAAAAAAAAAAAAAAGGTTACAAGGGTTAAAGGAGAAGGGTTTATGAAAGAGAAAATCTAAACATTACATAAAGATAAGATTATAATCAGCTTTAATAGAGAAAGGAGTAATTAATAGTGTCAGACTATGGGATGAAATAAAACAATTAAAAATATCATGTTGGAGGTTGGTCACTTCCTAATGACTTTTACAGCAGCCTTTCCACCATGTGAACTAGAAAAGGAGACTGGACATTTCTGATGATAAATCTGATATGAGAGTTCAGTGGCCACATGACTCCATAAAACAGGCTTATCCATTCTTTTCACTGATAAATATCTCAGTTTTTTTATATTCTATGCTCTGGCATAATCTAAACACTTAGGGAAATGGGTGTCTTGAAGAGTTAATACACTTCCTTGAGCACCTGAGTGATAAACTCACTGGGGAAAACAAGATACCATATGTTTATTTGGGAAATTTATAATGCACATAATTATGCACATTACATTGTCACATATGAGTTACTTCTCAATAACAAGTCTAATATTGCTGCTGCTGCCTCTGCTAAGTCACTTCAGTTGTGTCTGANACTGGGGAAAACAAGATACCATATGTTTATTTGGGAAATTTATAATGCACATAATTATGCACATTACATTGTCACATATGAGTTACTTCTCAATAACAAGTCTAATATTGCTGCTGCTGCCTCTGCTAAGTCACTTCAGTTGTGTCTGACTCTGTGAGACCCCATAGACGGCAGCCCACCAGGCTCCCCAATCCCTGGGATTCTCCAGGCAAGAACACTGGAGTGGGTTGCCATTTCCTTCTCCAATGCATGAAAGTGGAAAGTGAAAGTGAAGTCGCTCAGTTGTGTCCTACTCTTAGCGACCCCATGGACTGTAGCCTACCAGGCTCCTCTGTCCATGGGATTTTCCAGGCAAGAGTACTGGAGAGGGTCGCCATTGCCTTCTCCCATAATTCAGTATTATAAGAGGGAAACTAGACAAAATTATTATGAAAAAGTCAACTTTCAAGTCCTACTCCAAAGTTAATATAACAGAATGAAGAGCAATGAATTTTTGACACAAAGAATCAAGGAGAATTTATAAGTAATAAAGTATATATTTTAATTGCAAGCAGAATTGCATTTTATTTTGGGAACAAGGGTAAAATTTTCTAATCATACTCTTGCACCCTCCCATTTTTTCTGTAATTTCACAGTTTGCTTTTCTTGAATGTCATGATATTTAAAGTTAATTTTCTAAATTTCCATGAACATAAATGAAATAAAGCAGATTATCCAGATTTTTTTTTCTTTGTCACCTTTTCAAATTTGAATTCATGTATATTAGGTGAAAGATGTTGTAGAAAAAGATTGTTAGTGGGGCTCATGGGGCCTTTTTTTCTGGTTTTGAATTCCTGGCAAACAGATTGCTGCAGTTCTGACAGTAAAAATAGCAGATGGGATTAATTAACTGGGTGACAACTCTTCAGACCTACCTAAATTAATATTTTTCTCCAAACAATGTATTCTGATTATCATAAAAGTGACGTTTATAGAAATAGATTTTGGTCCCAGTGATTTTCAAAATGTATCTGGAGCTATTTTTCCCCCTTATAAGAGCTGGCTTAGTCTGTTATTTGCATGTTAATCTCTCTAATCATTTTCCTGAAGAAAGCAATCACATCCAAGGAAATACATCTTGTTTGTGATGTTACAGTTTGTCTGACCTCAAACATTCCTTCCTCTGCAAGAGTAAAAGGTGCAGAAGATTAATTTATTCACAGAAATTCTTCTCAAACTCAAACCTCCAAGGAGCAATTAATTATCTTCTGTATGAAAACTGTAAATCAACACTTCAAAATAACATTTTCATCAGGGCTGTTCAAATTATATAGGGTCTTAGGGTAAAAGGTCATTTTGTTAAGAAAAAAAGTACCATAGTTTATCAAATTCAGTATACCACAAAGTGATGGAAAAACCACAACTTCATAGATTTTAAAAAATATATATATATATACATATATATAATATTTTTCTCTGTCTCTGTCCCTCTTTATATATATTCATATAAGTGTAGATGTGTGTACACATACAGAAGGTTCTAAAGGAAAATCTCATATTTCATAGTGAATATGTATATACACATATATATCCTATGAAAGAGTATTTTCTATGAGATTATATATTATATTCATGTATATACACATATAGATAGTCTATGAAATATGAAGCTTTTCTTTTTAGAACAATTTGCAAGAGCAAAGTTCAAATAATGCCTTACATAAGATTGCAAAGACCAGTAAAACACTTTTGTTACTAAGAGGCATAACTTTTAATTTGGGTCCATTTTAAGTCTGTCAATGAGAAAACTGTAGATAAGGATCTCAATTTGGGGGCTTCCTTAAGAATTGATTTATATGCTCTATCACTGGCATTATTAACTCTATTTATATTGAGAGACTGTAACATGAAACATATTAGGAATCTGTTACTTAATTTATTGTGTTAATACTATTGAGAACTGTCTTCTTTTCTGACTCTACTGCAGCACCCTAGCTTTGAAGACTACTAGGAAAAATTTTCTTTAAATCCAAGGAAGACCTTTATTCAACCTGAAATATCACTTAAGAGATTGATTAGGTTTCCCTTGATGCTTTGATGGCCAAAGAGCATAGTACCATATTTATTGCTAATTTTTATTATATTTAGAAACTTCAGGTTATCTGCAATCTAATGTTACTTCTGGTATTGAGATCTTTTCTAGTTTAAGACACCGTTCAATAATTCTTTTATAAAATTATGTAAGTGTAATATATATACTTAGATACGCACATGCACTACATTTATAAACACACATATATACTTTTATCAAATTCAGTTTATGATTGTTTTGATCTATGGGTAATTCTACAAAGAATTGGTCTGGTACTACAAAAGAAAGAACAAGAAAAAAGAATGCTGGGTTTCCAAGAAACCTATTTTAACAGGAGATTCCTTGCCATTTACAAATTGTAAGTTAAAAGAAAAAAAAATTTTTTTAATTTTTCCTTTTCCCTCTCTCTCTATCCTACTTCTTTTCCTTCCTTCCTCCATCCCTCCCTTACTTCTCTCCTTTTCTTAATTTTTACTTTTGCAGATGGCCCTGAAGTGAAAATATTCTTTCCTCATGTGAGATATCCTCCCCTCAAATTCAGATGTAAATGTAGATTTACAGCTATAGCTAGTTTTGCGATAAACAAACAAATGCAGAATTCACAGTAATGGAACTAGCCAGATAAAGACAAGGACAATGAATATGGAAAGAAGGGAGCTTTTTTCCTCCTTTAATCTAATCTGCAACAAAATGTCTAGAAGAGATTTCCTAAAATGTTTTATACAAGAGAGACAGTTTATTAAGGATTGTGTTTCAGAATAAGCTAATTTGTACTATGTTCTTACTTCAGAAATCTTTATTAACTCATTCAAACCCCAAGGGTATTATTTAGCAAATGCTTGCTTTAGTCAACCAGCTAGGAATGCAAAGGAACTTTAGATACAGCACAGAAAAAATGTTACAGAATACATATTCTAACTTCAGTCCAAAATTTCTATTTCTCTTCTGCTTAATGTTTTATCAAGTTTTCTTTGTTTTAAAATATTACTATTTCCTCCCTGTTATTTTTGAGACGTTCCATTAATAAGGGATAAGATACTGAAAGTGAAATAAGAAAGAACATATTAAGAAAAATATTGAGCACAAACTCTTGCTGGGTCAATTTCCTTAGCTTCTCTGGGTATCAGGTTTTATTTTGACAAGGTGTTTCCACCATCCTCCATTGCAGACATTACTTATTCTAAGCTATGTTAAAATGCACAATTAGTGCTTGAATAATTGCATTAAAGAGTCTATGGTCTAAAAAAAATTAAAACCAGCTTATTTAAAACAAAAACTTAAAATGTTACAATAATATATGACTTTTAAACCAGTGACAATAGCCCAATTGCAAACCAAGTTTCCCAGGGCCATTATTATTCTCACAAGTTCCAACTTATCAGATAAGATTTCAGCAAATCTTTAATATTAAAAACATTACAAATATTAACACATATGACCTAAAATAACAACATAGGTCTCATTATAACAGAATTTCTTTTAAAAACTGCTTACTACAAAACTGTTACTTTTTATGTTACTTGAAAAAAATACATTTTAAAGTATTAATCCCTTATGTTTCCAGGCTTTAATAACAAGCAAGAAACTTACAGAGTTTTCCAGCATTTATTTCTAATCTATAACTTTTCTGGAGTCTCTCTCACTCCATGACATTTGGATAATTATGCAATACTTTTAAAGTTCCACATTCCCTGTTATAATTAACGAGAATCATTAGCAAGCATTGGTAATTCTCTAGGTCCATAATATTTCCAGATGTCTTAGTTGGCATTACAATTAAGGAAAGAAATCCTTTTTATGTATGTATGTATATATTTATATCGGTGTGGTCTCATTGATATTTATTTGATTCATTTATTTTAATTTATCACCATTGGATGCTCAGCATATGCATCCAGATCATATGTCCAGATATGATCAGATAATTCACTGTCACATGGCTCCTGTAGACACCTAAATTTTTATCTGCCGGGCTTTAACTTCTCTTACAAATTTTTCAGAAATGTTTTTTTTCCTACTTCCATTTACTTAGTTCATATGGAGTAGCCATGTTTTTCAGTGGGACACTAAGAAACTTGATCTTGTTTACTTTTTATAAATGGCCATATGACTCAAACTAGTGAAATTAAAGTCATCTCTGCATATGTCACAGGCTAATTCGTCAATGGATGTGCATCTAACCCTACTCAGGATTTGGAAATGAGATTAAATGATAATTACAATTTGGTAAATCCTTTACATGGAAGATAAATTCATTTTTAAGTTATAAGTGACAACTACTTGAACACCTCTTCATGGATCACAGCCTTGTCATGGCAAAGGTCTTGCCTAACTCAATGACATTATAAGCCATGTCATACAGGGCTACCCAAGACAGCTGGGTCATAGTGAAGTTGTGCACTGGAATACAAGCCATTCCAGTATTCCTGCTTGAGAACACCATGAGCATTATAAAAAGACAAAAAGATATGATGCTGGAAGATGAACCTCTGAGGTCTAATGGTATCAACTATGCTTCTGGGGAAGAGCAGATGGCAATTATTAATAGCTCCAGAAAGAATGAAGCAGCTGGGCCAAAGTGGAAATGATGCTCAGTTGCAGATTTGGCTGGTGGTAAAAGTAAAGTCTGATGCTGTAAAGAACATTATTGCATAGGAATCTGAAATATTAGGTCCATGAGTCAAAGTAAACTGGACATGGTCAATCAGGAGGTGGAATGATTGAATGTCAGTATCTTAGAAATCAGTGAACTAAAGTGGATGGGAATGGGTTAATTAGTTCAGATGATCATTATATCTGTTACTGTGGGCAAGTATCTTTAGAAGAAGTAGCCCTCAAAGTCAACAGCTACTGCTACTGCTAAGTTAATTCAGTCGTGTCCGACTCTGTGCGACCCCATAGATGGCAGTCCACCAGGCTCCCCCGTCCCTGGGATTCTCCAGGCAAGAACACTGGAGTGGGTTGCCATTTCCTTCTCCAATGCATGAAAGTGAAAAGTGAAAGGGAAGTCACTCAGTCATATCCAACTCTTAATGATCCCATGGACTGCAGCCTATCAGGCTCCTCCATCCATAGGATTTTCCAGGCAAGAGTACTGGAGTGGGGTGCCACTGCCTGCTCCCAAAGTCAACAGAAGAGTCTGAAATACAGTACATGGGTGCAACCTGTAAAACAACAGGATGATCTTGGTTCATTTCCAAGTCAAGTAATTCCGCATCATAGTAATCCAACCACTGATGCCAAAGAAGATGAAGTTGACAAGTTCTGTGAAGACCTACAACAACTTCTAAAACTAACGCCAAAATAGACATCCTTTTCATCATAGAGAATTGGAATGCAAGAGTAAGAAGTTAAGAGTGCCAGGCAAGTTTGGCCTTAGAGTACAAAATGAAGCAGGGAAAAGGCTAACAATTTTATCAAGAGAACATGCTGGTCATGCAAACACCCTTTTCCAAAAGCACAATAGATGACTCTATACATGGACATCACCAATGGTCAATGCTGAAATCAAACTATTATGTTCTTTGCAGCTGAAGATGAAGAAGCTCCATACAGTCAGCAAAAACAAGACCTGGAGATGACTATGGCTCAGATCATGAACTTCTCATTGCAAAATATAGGTTAAATAAAAAAAAAAAAAAAAAAAAAAACAAGTGCAGAAAACCACTAAGCCATTTAGGTATGACTTAAACCAAATTCTTTGTGATTATAAAGTGGAGAGAAAGTGAATGTGAACGTGAAGTCGCTCAGTCATGTCCGACTCTTTACGACCCCATGGACTGTAGCCTACCAGGCTTCTCCATCCATGGGATTTTCTGGGCAAGAATACTGGAATTGATTGCCATTTCCTTCTCCAGGAGATCTTCCCGACCCGGGGATTAAACCCAAGTCTCCTGCTTTGTAGGCAGACGCTTTACTGTGAGCCACCAGGGATGTATTATAAAGTGGAGGTGATGAATAGATTCAAAGGATGAGATCTGATAAAATGCCTGAAGGACTATAGATAGAGGTTTGTAACATTGTACAGGATGAGGTGAGGTGAAGTCGCTCAGTCGTGTCTGACTCTTTGCGACCCCATGGACCGTAATCTACTAGGCTTCTCCGTCCATGGGATTCTCCAGGCAAGAATACTGGAGTGGGTTGCCATTTCCTTCTCCAGGGGATCTTCCCGACCCAGGGATCGAACAGGGATCTCCCGCGTTGGAGGCAGACACTTTAACCTCTGAGCCACCAGGGAAGTCTAATGAAAATCACCCCAAAGAAAAAGATATGCAAGAAAGCAAAGTTGTTGTCAGAGGGGGCTTTACAAATAGCTGAGAAAATAAGAGAAGTGAAAGGCAGGGGAGAAAGAGAAAGATATACTCAAATGCAAGCAAGTTCCAGAGAATAGCAAGAGAGATATGAAAGCCTTCTTATGAACAATTCAAAGAAATAGAGGAAAACAATAGAATGGAAAAGTCTAGAGATCTCTTCTAGAAATTTGGAGATATCAAAGGAAAACTTCTTGAAAGGATGGGTGCGATAAAGAACAGGAACAGTAAGGATCTAACACAAGCAGACAAGCTTAAGAAGAGGTGGCAAGAATACACAGAACCATGCAAAAGGTCTTAATGACCTGGATAACCATGATGATGTGGTCGCTCATTTAGAGCTGAACATCCTGCAGTGTGAAGTCAAGTAGTCCTTAGGAAGCATTACTATGAACAAAGCTAGTGGAGGTGATGGACTTCCAGTTGAGCTATTTCAAATACTAAAATATGATGCTGTGAAAGAGCTGCACTCAATAGGGCAGCAAATTTGGAAAACACAGTAGTGGCCACAGGACTGGAAAATGTCAGTTTTCATTCCAATCCCAAAGAAGGGAAATGCCAAAGAATGTTCAAGTTCAGTTCACTTCAGTCACTCAGTAGTGTCTGACTGTTTGCGACCCCATGAATCTCAGCATGCCAGGCCTCCCTGTCCATCACCAACTCCCGGAGTTCACTCAGACTCGTGACCATTGAGTCAGTGATGCCATCCAGCCATCTCATCCTCTGTCGTCCCCTTCTCCTCTTGCCCCCAATCCCTCCCAGCATCAGAGTCTTTTCCAATGAGTCAACTCTTCACATGAGGTGGCCAAAGTATTGGAGTTTCAGGNTGGATGGCATCACCGACTCAATGGACATGAGTTTGGGTAAACTCTGGGAGTTGGTGATGGACAGGGAAGTCTGGCGTGCTGTTGTCCATGGGGTCGCAGAGTCAAACACAACTGAGTGACTGAATGGAACTGAACTGAAATGGCATTGTATAGTAAATACATGTTGTGAGTAGCTTCTGAAATGGATCACAATGCCTGCCTCCTCATATTTACTACCTTGTATAATCTCCTCCCTTTGAATGTGGGCTGGACCTAGAATGTGAACTGATTTCTCATTATAGAATACAGAAAAAATAATGGGTGGTTCCTTCCAAGAATTGGTTGCAAAAGAGTGTGGCTTCTCTCTTTCATCTGACTCCTCATTTGCTTGATCTGATGAAGCAAGGTGCCATTTTGCAAGTTGCTTTCCAAAGAGACTTGTGTGTCAAGGAACATCTAGCTGTATGTGTGTGTGTGTGGAGGGGGGGTGGTAGGGTTCAAGTGAAAGTCGTTCAGCTATGTCCAACTCTCTGTGACCCGATGGACTATAGAGACCATGGAATTCTCCAGGCCAGCATACTGGAGTGGGTAGCCTTTTTCTTCTCCAGAGGTCTTCCCAACCCAGGGATCGAACCTAGGTCTCCCGCATTGCAGGTGGATTCTTTACCAGTTGAGCCACCAGGGAAGCCCAAGAATACTGGAATGGGTATCCCTTCTCCATCAGATCTTCCCGACCCTGGAATCGAACTGGAGTCTCCTGCATTGCAGGCGGATTCTTTACCAATTGAGCTATCAGGGAAACCTTTGTGAAAGCCGCTCTCCATTTCTGGATGACTTTTGATGACACACATCATTAGAAAAAATTAGTTTTGTCTTCTTTTACTGAAAACTTGGCGACAAAGTCACATTCTCTTCAGGTCTCTCTGGTGTGAAACTTCTTATAATTCTTTCCCCTAATGCATACCTATTGTTTTTCCTGTGGTCATGTATGGATGTGAGAGTTGGACTGTGAAGAAGACTGAGTACCGAAGAATTGATGTTTTTGAACTGTGGTGTTGGAGAAGACTCTTGAGAGTCCCTTGGACTGTAAGGAGATCCAACCAGTCCATTCTGAAAGAGGTCAACCCTGGGATTTCTTTGGAAGGAATGATGCTAAAGCTGAAACTCCAGTACTTTGGCCATCTCATGAGAAGAGTTGACTCATTGGAAAAGACTCTGATGCTGGGAGGGATTGGGGACAGGAGGAGAAGGGGACAACCTAGGATGAGATGGCTGGATGGCATCACGGACTCGATGGATGTTATGAGTGAACTCTGAGAGATGGTGATGAACAGGGAGGCCTTAACTCATCCAAAAGCAATGAGAGCATTTATTCATTCATTCTACATATATTATATGCTTATATGTCAATATTATGCTAGCTGATGGGCTTCCAAACATGAACTAGCTACTGGGATATAATTCGAACAGAAGAGGACTTGAACACAGTCTGTTTTCATAAAATTGAAAATTGAGATATGGTCTCAGTTTCCTGTGTAACCTGGTTCTTAAGGTATATAATTTAAAATTTTAGATTTCAATGGTGCATTGATGAAGATTTGTGTTAAACTCATACATCTTAGCTCACAACTAACTCCTGCCCAAGGAGTCAAAGCTGGATGATAAATCAATAAAAACAGCAAAAAACATAATGTTCTTGGCAGGTTTCTCCACAAGCTGAGTGAGAGTATGATGGTGATCAATATTAGAGTGGCTGTGCCTGAAACATATATTTTCCTAAAATGTCTTTGACCCAATAGACCCAGACCTCTCATTCAAGGAGAGAGCTGACCTTAAGTTCTGAACACATTTTAGCCACCTGCAGGTTGCAAGTATTGAATTATATGTTCCCTCTTCCACCTGGGCTATGTGCTGGTCGTCCGCAAAAATTGTGTCTTTGAAAGACAAATCGTGTCTTCAAAAGACGAAAATCGTGTCTTTGAAAGCCTTTGACTGACAGGTGGAAGAGAGAGCATGTAAACCAATACTTGCAACCTGCAGGTGGCTAAAATGCCCAGTGGCTCAGATGGTAAAGCATCACCTACAATGTGGGAGACCTGGGTTCAATCCCTGGGTTGGGAAGATCTCCTGGAGAAGGAAATGGCAACCCACTCTAGTACTCTTGCCTGGAAAATCCTGTGGACAGAGGAGCCTGGTAGGCTACAGTCCATGGAGTCACAAAGAGTTGGACATGTCAGACTAAAACAGCAACAACCAATATTTTCTGCCACCACCAGAGGGACTTTCAAAGCAAGATACAAAGGACTGTCCACTGAACCCTTTCTTCTTCTTTCCTTTTCAATAAATTAAGGGACCGTTGACAGTATAGCCTTTTGCTTGGAAACTTGAAAAAGTACAGAATGATGAATTTGATACAGGGGAATGTTTTACTAATTTTTCTCCTATGAATTAACTATATCCTTAAGAATTTCATGTTTTGGCATTTATGAAATGTGTTTTTATTTATTTGGCTGCATTGGATCTTAGTTGCAGCATGTGGGATCTTCTGTGAGACATGTAGAATCTTTCATTATGGCACATGGACTCTCTAGTTGTGGCACATGGGCTCTAGAGTGCACCAGCTTCAGCAGTTGGGCATGTGGGTTTAGTTGCGCTGTGACATGTGGGCTGTTATTTCCTCGACCAGGGATCAAGGAACCCTTGTCCCTTGCCTTGCAAGGCACATTCTTAACCACTGGGTTACTAGGGAAGTCTCTGGCGTTTATTCTTGTTTAGTACTTCGCAGTTACAATTTATTAAAATATTTGTGTATCATAATTCTCTTTACTAGATGGTAAACTGCTTTAGACCTTCTTCTATTCTTTATTCCTGGTATATTGTCTCACAAAGCTCTGATGAATGAATTATTTTCTGCTACTCATATTTTAAAATAGTTAACTACTTCCTCTGAATCAAACAGTGTCCACATATGACATTGATTTTATGGGGAAAATATCTTTAAAGAGCAAAAATCATTAAAAAAAATTTAGTATCACTCAAACCATGACTTATTGCTCTTAAAGTATCGAATCTTCTGAGTTTATAATTTAAACATAAAATATTTAATATTAAAGAGAAAAAAGACATAGTAATATATCAGTGCAACTTTAAATGTGCATTCATTATACTTTGAATAATGATCATTTTTTAAAGTTTATCGAGCATTCTGTTAAGCATCCTTCTAAGTGTTTTGCATGGAAATATTTTCAATAAATCATTTTTAAAAAGCTTTGTGAATTCAGATCTAACTACAATAACTAATGTTTTATCATTTCCTTGATCAAATAACTCACTAAATCATAATTTCTAAATAGCAGTTTCAATTCTTATGCATAAATCTTTTTTCTTTTTAAATTTTAAAGTGATAACGACATTCCAAACACTTAAAAATTTCATGACCATCTGAATTATTTTTTTCCAATTTATTAGTGTTTAACATAATCTTGACCTGTACTGACTCCATCCACCTGCTGTCCCCCATTATCCCCCTTTACTTCCTTTTCTTCACCTTAAAATATTTATATTATAGAAGCTATATATGTATATATGTGTGTGCATAGTATATATAATATTTATTTCTCTCTCCTCTCTGTCTCCTCTTTCATCCCTCCTATTCTTTCAGGAATTTTAGATTATATACATATATTATTTTCTCTTAAACAGTAAATTATGTTAATTTATTTGATCCATTCTTTCATTCCCAAGTGACCAACTTGCATTTGCTTAAGTTTTCTTCCAAAGGTCTTTTAACTCGTTTGTTTTACTTTTCAGTACAAGGTCTTTGTAGCTCCTTCAAGGTTTTCAGTAACTTGGCAGCCTTCCAGGTAGCCTTCCTGTATGTGTTAGTTGCTCAATCTTGTTGGACTCTTTGCGGCCCCATGGACTGTAGCCTGCCAGGCTCCTCTGTCTGGAATTCTCCAGGCAAGAGAACTGGAGTGGGTTGCCATTCCTTTCTCCAGGGTATCTTTCTGACCCGGACATTGAACCCTGGTCTCCTGTGTCTCCTGCATTGCAGGCAGATTCTTTGCTCTCTCAGCCACCTGGGAAACCCTAGACAATATCAAAAGAAAACACCTGGAGGAGTAATAGTGATGAAATGCCTACACTGTTTATGTATTTTCTCATGTCCATAGTATTCTGGAGAAATTAATTAAGGCTCACAGCGCCCCTCTAAGGTGTTTCTGTTATCTGGACTTTTACATGTACAAATCTCAACACAGACACTTTTTGTCCAAAGTCAAAGAAAAGTGTTAATTTCATATTAGGATTAGCATTTAATTATTATTGTTTAAAGTCAGTATTTTTCTTGCTATATCTCTCACTGTTCTCTCTCTCAATCTTTTTCTTTTCTCTCTCTGATGAAAACTAACATAGTCTCATTATCACATGATGAAAACTCTTTTCTTAATATATTTACAAAAGTAGTAAATACATATATTCTAATAATTTTTAATTCAATATCAATTACATTGTAATTTACAAATCAATTACCATTTTATTCCTTTCTCTAGTTTTACTTATTAAAGGTGTTCAACTTTAAAAATGCATCCTTAATTTAATTGTGTGGTCTATATTTATAAATACTAATTGCAATATTCATTATTAGGGTTTTATTGATATTAATAGATACTTCTTTATAAAAGGCCACTTCAGGTTTACTTAAAAAATAACAGCACTTTGTGAAAAGCTATATATTCAAATTCAAACATTTTTAGCTAAAATATAAATAGAAAAAAATATTTCAAATTGTGAAATAAAGTATGCATAAATCTAATGACCTATTTAATTTGGAGTGATACAATTACCTCGTCTTTAAAAAAATTTCTATTTTGTAAAAAAAAAATACATTTTTGCTAAGTGTATTTAGCAAAAGGGGGGAAGGATGGTCATGTATTGTTTGAGGAAGAACAATTATTATTTTATTAGGACATAATATTGTTTACTATAGCTACTTCAAAATCTGTTCCATAGTAGGGAAGTGGAGTCCTCCTTCTTGAAGGCTAGTTAATGACACTGAAAATCTTAAACACGTTTTTAAATGAAAAAGAATAAAATAAAAAAATATTGGATATTTTAGAAATGCATATTGAAAGGAATACAACCCTTTACTCAATCAAGTGTGAGTTGAGATAAAATATATTTTCTTTTGATATGCATTTATTGTAAGATAAAAATTTGAAAGTTCTTACTAACCACATATAAGGTTATATCAACAAGTTTTAATATATTTTTGATGGCCAAACCTTACAGAGTTAATCCTTGCTATCCTAAGTAAAGATTGAATTAAAATAATTTGTAAAAATTATTGCTTTATATACAGACCTTCTAAAGTAAATCTATTGGGACAATATCTATCCTTGGTTAATGTCATCCCAATCTAACTGAAAGAAAGAAAGTGAAGTAGCTCAATCATGTCTGACTCTTTGCGACCACATGGACTGTGGCCACCCACCAGACTCCTCCGTCCATGGGATTTTCCAGGCAAGAATTCTGGAGTGGGTTGCCATTTCTTTCTCTAATTGAATAAGTACACAAATGGAAAAGGAACGAAATCATTAAAATTAGTGAATACTAGCCACTGTCATTATATAACTTCCTCACTCCCTTTCCATCTTAGTTAAGAGGGAGAACTTAGCCTGCTTTGAGGCTGTCTGTGTGTTAAAATGGGCTTCCCTGGTAGCTCAGNTCCTCTTTCACTTTCATCAAGAGGCTTTTTAGTTCTTCTTCACTTTCTTCCATAAGGGTGGTATAATCTGCATATCTGAGTTTATTGATATTTCTCCTGGCAAGCTTGATTCCAGCATGCGCTTCTTCCAGCCTAGCGTTTCTCATGATGTACTCTGCATATACGTTAAATAAGCAGGGTGACAATATACGGCCTTGACTACTTGCTTTTTTTTGTAACCATATAATTATATTTTATTTAATTTTCAAGTTGGAAATCATCATGAATATTCATGTTTTTCACATTTTAGTATAGTATAATTATTATGAGCAAAAGATTACATGTGAAATGCATATGCTATAAAACACTGTATTATATTGTGTGAACACTCATGTACATACTACTAAGTTCAAGAATAACATGATACCAGTAGCTTATACCTGCCTATAGGACCTCTCCATCATATCATTTCTCCCCAGATGAAACCACTTTCTTGAATTTTGTGTTTATCATTCCATTGTTTGTAACAACAATTGTATCACATTTTAACATAAGCAATATATTTCTNCCCCCCCCAAAAAAAAGAATAACATGATACCAGTAGCTTATACCTGCCTATAGGACCTCTCCATCATATCATTTCTCCCCAGATGAAACCACTTTCTTGAATTTTGTGTTTATCATTCCATTGTTTGTAACAACAATTGTATCACATTTTAACATAAGCAATATATTTCTTTATATTGCTTTTTTGAGTTTATAAAATATCAGACTTAATATTCTGGCATTTGTTTTTTTTGACTCAATGTTATGTTTCTGAATGTCACATATTGTTCTGTTTGGCTGTAATTCATTCATTTGCACTACTGTATAATATTCCACTGTAAGAATAAACTCATTGAGATAGTTCCCAGTTTTCCTTCTTGGAACAATGCTCTCTTGAATATTCTTCTACTTGTCTCCATTTGTAATGTTAAGGAGCTGTGGGTCAGAGTACTTTTGTTCTACAAAGCAAAGTCCCAATCCAAAGGAATTTACTTGTGGCAGGAGACCCAACCACAAGCAATAAATAAAATAAACCAATAAAAAATATGCTCAGAAGAAAACTAAACCAGAGTCACAGGGCAGACTGCTGGGCATTGGCCAGGCCTTTCCCAGACCTTAGTAAAAACAATAATTGTTGTCTTCATGTTTATCAAACACCTCAGCTTCTCACTCCTTTGGGAACATTTGTGGATGAGCTGAGATGGTTGATCTACACTATCTGCTTCTGCTAACTAACCATCAGTGGAAAGAGTAATAATTAACCAAGACAGGTAATCCTTGTAATGTGCTTAGTGCAGAGTTGGGTACATAAGACTTAGTAAATAAGGGGCAGTCAGAAAAAATGGGAAGGAGTGGGGAGCCACCGTTGGCAAAGGCCATCTCATCTGCTCTGATTTTAGTTTTATCTCCATATTACTTGTACTTTTTTCAGGTAGACCATAGCTTTATGAACAAGTGACAAATGAAACTGAGAAGCTGCTCCAGATAAGGACCTTAGTTGAAAGTGCTAGAGTAAATACATGGCATGGTTTAGAGAGCAATGCAGGCTGAACTTGACAGTAACTTGTACCTCTCACTTTCCTTCCTGGCCCTCCTCTTCACTGAAAGGATCTTGCTCATCACCTGACATACACGCAAACCTGTATCCAAGGTTTTTAACCTGAACAACTGGAACATAAGAGCTACCATGTTCTGGTATAGGGAAATTGGCAAGGGAGATAAGTTTTGACATTTGAAGGTAATATCAGAAGCCATTATTAGACTTAAGCTTGAGATGACTATTAAGCATTCAAATGGAGGTGTTAATGTTACTTTAATGGAAATGCAAGTGTGGATGAGCAGCCTGGTTACCACTGAAGTTATACGTTTAGGGGTTCTCAGAGCACAAATTCCTTAAAGTCAAGAGATTAGGTAATGCCATCAAACGAGTAAGTGTAGACACCAAAGAGAAGAGGGCCAAGAGCTGAACATGAGGACACTCTTCTTGGATGATGTCAGAGTCTATTCATTCCCCTGTTTCAGTCATGACCATTCTGCATCTTTACCTCCAAAAGGTCACCTTTTCTCAGCATCAAGTGACTCAGGTGATGTAATGCTATTGTCTTGGAAGAAAAGCTATGACAAACCTAGAAAGCATATTAAAAGGCAGAGACATTACTTTGCCAACAAAGGTCCATATTGTCAAAGCTATGATTTTTTCAGTAGTCATGTATGAGTGTGAGAGTTGGACCATAAAGAAGGCTGAGAACCGAAGAACTGATGCTTTTGAATGGTGGGGTTGGAAAAGACTCTTGAGAATCTCTTGGACTGCAAGGAGATCAAACCAGTCAATTTTAAAGGAAATAAACCCTGAATATTCACTGGAAGGACTGATGCTGAAGCTGAAGCTCCAATACTTTTGTCACCTGATGAAAAGAGCCAATTCATTGGAAAAGACTCTGATGCTGGGAAAGACTGAGGGCAGGAGAAGAAGGGGATGACAGAGAAGGAGATGGTTGGATGGCATCAACAACTCAATGGACATGAGTCTGAGCAAACTCCAGGAGATAGTGAAAGACAGGGAAGCCTGGCGTGCTGCAGTCCATGGGGTCACAGAGTTGGACACGACTGAGTGACTGAACAACGACAACAACAACAATTATGTGAGTGTCCTTGGTGGCTTCCTCTCACGTAAGTAAAGCCCAAACTCCTCACCAGGAGTATCTGGCTCCTCCGCGTGCCTCCATCTCACTTTATTCTTTCCTTTTGATCTGTACACACCAGATCCTCTATGTAGTGCTATTTATTCCTCAAATACATGCATCTTTCTCATTTCAGGTCACTTGTACTAGCTGTTCACTCAGCCTGGAGGGAGAAACTTATCTTTGTAGGGCTATCTCCTTTTCACGCAAATTTCAGCTCAAAATACCACCTCTTCACAGAATTTTTTCCTGTGACTCCACAGCACTTTTTTATGGCACTGATATGTGACATGATCTTTTTATTTGCATATTGACTCTGAATCTCAGCTCCCCCTGTTAGTGACTGGCCATGTTTACCATTCTCTATTCCCAAGGCTTCAGTGATTGCCACCTGGTAGGCAGTAAATAGATAGTTGTTGACTAAGTGAATGAACGACTTCTAGAATTTTGCATAGTTTTTAGTATCTTTTTTAGCTTCAAGATTTAGGGAGGGAATGCTGGGCTGCCATTTTTCTTTGTCCAGTCTTTATCTTTATGTTCACCTTTGACTTCTTCAACACTCCCCTGTCTCACAAAATCCAACAGTGCTATAAAGCTATTAGAAAGAATATTTTATTCCAAAGCTTGTGAATCAAAGGATTGTGTAAAGAAGTTACTCTAATCTGAATGCCTCGACATAGTGACTCATTGGAATGTTCCCAGTGACTCCAGAAGGGGACTGACACTCCTGCAGAGCAGCCACGCTCAGTTAGAAGGCTGGGAGGGACTGGACCAGGTCTGAAACAGCATCTGCTGTGGTGCCACCATGGAGGAGGTTCTGGAGCAGTTCTTCATTTTTGTAGGGTTGCTGGTTTGCCTGGTCTACCTGATGAAATGCGTGAGATTCTCTAAATGTATTTTCCTGCACTTCTGGAAAGTTTTGCCAAGATCTTTCTTGAAGTCAATGGGAGAGTGGGCAGGTAAAGAAAGCTTTCCATCTTTTTGTTGTTGTTGTTGTTTTTATTATTACTTAGGTCTCAATGATATATTGCATCTTTTCCTTTCGATGTAATTCCTTTGGGTTAATTTGCGGGGTTGGAAAGTACAAATGAAATTGACTGAAAAACGTGACGTGAGGCATCAGGAGGATCATTCAGGAAGAATTTGACTCCGTTCTTTCCTGCGTGCTTTTCCTGTCATCCTCACTAGTTGGGTCTTCTTATTTTTGGAATTTCTGATTATACAAATCATGGATGAGGCAGAAAATTATGTATCCTCTTCCCCAGATTTTCAAAAACCCAGAGTGCTTTCATTTTCTTACACGGAGCTTCAAAGTTCTGAAATCCAATAATAATTTAAATCCATTTTATTATACTAATTTCTCAGAGACCTGTCACGAAGTGAGGGTAATGAAAAATCAAGGCAATAAAGATCTCTGTGGAGACATATTTTTAAATGGTTATATTCAGAATCTGGGTCTGGTTTATGTCCCAAGTAGATTGATTAATCACTGCCTCTCAATAGGATTTAGCTCCTGAAACTGTCATGCAGAATTTCAGCCCTATACTGAGTTGAAGGTGAAGAACGTGAGGCTATGTTTTCAGCATCTCCTTGAATGAAGTGCTAGGGTTGCCTTTCAAAGTTGGTATTATGTGTTGGTGTCAGTCTATCAATAACCAATGCTGTAACCTGGCTGGCCCTTGTGGGTCTTACTGTGATTGCAACTTAAGAAAAATAAAGGTTTATTACTTATAGGACCTGTAAATTATATAGCACTCCTGGTGCCACAACAAGGTCATGTGTAGAAAGAGGGAGAGGGTGAATAGGCCTGGGTTCTGTGTTTATTTTATTCTGGACTGGGGGCCTACAGTTTCAAGAACTCTTTCTTTAATAGTGAATTTAAAACATAAGAGAGGGAATTTCAAGCGCAGGAAGAGAAAAACAAGTGGTCAAAATGGTCAGTTATTGAAACTAACCAAGATTTTTAAAAGATGTTTTCTCCTTGGAAGAAAAGCTATGACAAACCTAGACAGCATATTAAATATTCTCCACAGTAACTCTTCCGATATTTTGTATTCTTGCTGAACAAGGTTGGTAGGGTAAATTAATTTAGTATCCCAAGTGGCTTCCCTGAGAGTCCTTGGAGCCAGCAGCTGCTACAGATGTGTTGTGTTTGATCCTTTGACAAGCCCATTATGCTCCCCATCACCTATTCTCACATAGCTTTGTCAAATTCACCCACGTGCAAATGTCTTTTCTTTTCAACCAGTGACTCAGCAAATATCCTAGTCAGACATTTCATTAAAAAAATAAATTAAAAAAATAAATAAAAAGCAGAGACATCAGTTTTGCTTTGTTTTTTACAAAGGTCCGTATAGTCAAAGCTATGGTTTTTCTAGTCATGTACAGATGTGAGAGTTGGACTATTAAGAAGGCTGAGTGCCCAAGAATTGATACTTTTGAATTGTCATGCTGGAGAAGACTCTTGAGAGTCCCTTGGACAGCAAGGAGATCAAACCAGTCCGTCCTAAAGAAATCAACCCTGAATTTTCATTGGAAGGACTGATGCTGAAGCTCCAATACTTTGGGCTCCACACAGATTTAAATGCCATGCTCTAAGGGGTTAGAACTCAGCCCTTCTAGAAACAAGCATTCCAAAAGAAATTCATATGCAGCCATATGTGGCCGATTTCCTAATTTTGTCACTGGTATCCTCTATAGAGGTGTGGGGCTAAGATCAGAGCCTGGGTTCAGATCCTGCTGCCATCGTCTTTAGCACTGAGGCCTTGATGGGGTTAGGAACTTTCCCTTAGCTTCCTCATTTATAAGGGAAATGATGGTCCCTGCATTACAGGCTTGTTTTGAATGCTAGATGAGATGGTGGCTGTGGGGCTGCCCGGCCACATGCGCTTTCTGTGTTTCTGTAAGCCTGACAACGAAGAGCTTTATTGGACCTACAATGCCTGTTCCACCTTCTCCTTAAATTCAAACAGCCTCATCTGTCACCTTTACCCCCAACTCCCATGAAGAAGCTGCTAGTGGGAGCCCAGGTGGCTGTGGAGTGACAGAGCCTGGACCTAATTTAACCTGTGTCCCAAGGCCGGTCTGGGAACCGGGACAGAGGTGGCACTGAGGACTTCACCATTACACACAGGAGCGGGAGGGGAGGCGGCCAGGAACCTCAGAAGCCAGCCACCTCCTCTCCTCCGTCTCCTGTCCATCTCATGCGGTGTAAAGCTGCTGTGTAATTTAGCTGGTAAATAATTAGGTCTAAGTGAATAACAAACAAACCCCCCAAATAAAGTGCATGGCAGAAAGTAAGCACTCAGCAGATGCCAGCCACTTAGTGACAGTATCTTGCTTATGTAGTGCAGGCCTGGGTACTTGGTGATTTGGAGGATGCCTGTAAGGAAGGGGAAGATGGAGCTGAAGACAAAAGAACCCTGAGCATAGTACCTCTGCCAAGTAAAATAGGTCATGCATGGAGTCACTTAAACGTATCCAAAAAAACATATAAAATAATTGGTAATTATTAAAATGAGGGTGCTTCTGCCAGTGTGCTGCTTGAAGTTTGTTTAGCTTGATCCGCTTTCCCTCTCAAGTAAACTAAATGCACACCCAGCTTTCGTACACACTTTTGGAAAGCATATCCTTCAATTGTGGCTACAAAGGTAAATTGCAGATAGGTATATACTGAATTGTAGTTTATTTTGAAACTATGACATTCACACAATTGAGTTTTACTCTAGAGCTCAGTCATTAAATACATATGTGCTAGTATACAGTGGAAAAGTACTCAGTTCTACAAGGAAAGAACTGAGTTAGTTGCAGTGAGGTAGATGAAACTAGAGCCTGTTACACAGAGTGAAGTAAGTCAGAAAGAGAAAAATAGATATTAACACATATATATGGTATCTAGAAAAATGGTGCTGATGAACCTGTTTGCAGGGAAGGAATGGAAATGCTGATGTAGAGAATGGACTTGTGGATTCAGTGAAGGAAGGAGAGGGTGGCAAGAGTTGCAAAAATTAAAATTCACATACATACACTCTTATGTGTAAAACAGATAGCTAGTGGAGAAGGAAATGGCAACCCACTCTAGTGTTCTTGCCTGGAGAATCCCAGGGACGGGGCAGCCTGGTGGGCTGCCGTCTATGGGGTTGCACAGAGTCGGACACGACTGAAGCAACTTAGCAGCGGCAGCAGTGGGGAGCTACTGTATAACACAGGGAGCCAAGCCTGGTGCTCTGTGATGACCTAGAGGGGTGGGATGGGGGCAGGGAATATATAATTATGACCAATTTCCATTGTTCTATAGCAGAAACCAACTCACCACTGTAAAGCAATATTCTTCCAATTAAAAAAAATTTTAATGTATGTGCTATGGACTATAAAAGGACTAGATGGCACAGCTCACTGTCATGTATTAATCAGTTGATCTAGTGAGCACAAATTCTTTAGGTTCCTTCATGTCATTCCATCCTCTTTTTGCATTTCTGTATTTTCCTCGTTAAAAGTTCTCTATCTTCCATAGGTTTTGATTTCTGCTGTCCTATGAGGGTGAGGATAGGAAATGGGGAGAACTTGACTTTCACTAGGAACCTTGAAACATGCTTACAGTGACAACTGGGTGTGTGGGTAGAGAGATAATAGAGTACATTGCTTGTCCTTGATGAATTAAGGCTTAGACTGTAAACCCTTATTGGGTCTGAATAAAGTGTTCTCTGGGTAAGGTACTTTGTTTCATTTTGGACCATGTTTTCCATAGCCTCACCAACTCTTCCTCCCAACCCCATTCAAAAAAAAGTTTCACTTTGAAGTTTAGTGAAGGAAGTCCGGGCTGGAACATTCCCAGTTAAGCACAGTTGGTCACAGTTGAGCAGAGTTGGGTTAGAGAGTAGGAGGGCATTGTTTTGGAATATTATATTGTATCTTAGAGAGTAGGCCTGCAGTCAAATGTAGCCAGCAAGAAAGAATATCGTAAAGATTAATTAATTCTATCCTTTAAAACCATTTTCTGCTTTTTTCAGTGATCACTGGAGCAGGAGATGGGATTGGGAAAGCTTACTCATTCGAGGTAGGTTGTGTTCTTGGAGACTTTCTCCTCTCCTTCTATTAAACATACCATGGTCGTGTGTCATTGCAAACACTACTTTTCTGATTATAAAAGCAATAGACATTCCTTAAACTATTTTCTATTGAAAAGGAAATTTTAAAATCATAATCTCACCCCCTCGCCACCTTAAAAAAATACAATGATATTAAAAGGTGGCGGTATCTTTCCTTAGGAATTGTTTTAGGAATTTATGGGGACACTGTTATTTTCTAGGGTAATAATTGTACCATAAGCATTTATTATACTTAAAACAATAAAAATTATAAACTACTTTCCTTGCGTTTATCCTTTACATCATAGCCAGGGTATATAATGAGCATTAAAAAATAATATAAAGAGAGAATCTGATAGGGTTGAAGGTCACTGGTGTATGATGTCTTTGAGTGTTTCTTTCTAGGCTTTTTGTTTCTCTGTAGATAGATAGATAGCAGGTAGTAACGCTTTTCTAAAAATGCGTTTGCAGGATATGTAGTTTGGTAAGCTATTACTGGGCTTCCCATGTGGTGCAGTGGTAAAGAATCTGCTTGCCAATTCAGGAGATACAGCAGACGTGGGTTTGATCCCTGGGAAGATACTCTGGAGTAGGAAATAGTAACCCACTCCAGTATTCTTGCCTGGAAGATTCCTTGGGAAGAGGAGTCTGACAGGCTACAGTCAATGGGGATCACAAAAAGTTGGACACGACTTAGCGACTAGGCAGTGGTCTAAGGGTCAGGAGCTATGTATTCTAGTCCTCACTCAGACACGGTCTGCAGATTTTGGACAAATTATATATACTTTCTGGGCTTCCAGGTCTTTACTAGCACAAAAGGTACCACCTAAGAATTGTCAAATTCTGTTTCTGTTCTAGACTAATTCTTGCTTTGCTCTTGTAGAACCTTATTCTGTTTCCTTTCATTCTTTTCTAAGGCTGTGTTAAACAATTTTCTGGGATTTTTCTTTCATGCAAGATTTTCTCTCTTCCAGAGAGCCTGTTCTTATCTCCCTGCTAATTGCTACTTCAAGGAAAGTCATTCAGAGTCTGGAATACTATGGATTGTAATAGTTAAGAATTTGAGGTTGAAAATTAATTAGATCACTGTCTGTTCAAACTCTGCTTCCAGTATGCTTACTGCAGAATTTCCACATCAATAAACTGGCTGCTGCTGCTGCTGCTGCTAAGTCGCTTCAGTCGTGTCCGACTCTGTGTGACCCCAGAGACGGCAGCTCACTAGGCTCCTCTGTCCCTGGGATTCTCCAGGCAAGAATACTGGAGTGGGCTGCCATTTCCTTCTCCAATGCATGGAAGTGAAAAGTGAAAGTGAAGTCGCTCAGTCATGCCCAACTCTTAGCGACTCCATGGACTGCGACCCCATGGACTCCTCCGTCCATGGTATTTTCCAGCCAAGAGTACTGAAGTGGGGTGCCATTGCCTTCTCCGTCAAAAAGCTGGAGGAGATGCTAATTCCACCTGGGCTTTTGTAAAAGTTAAATGGATGAGGTGGGCAAAATGCTTTGCAGAGAGTGAGCTCTCCAAGTTTAGCCACTATTATTATTGAATGTATAAGCTGCCTTTTCTCTCCCATATATTGCTTTTTTAAAATTTTTTTTGAGAAAGAAAATGTGTGGTACTTACCCATATTTTTACTCTTTTTATTGTTCTTTCTTCTTCCCTGATGTCCCAAGACTTTTTCCTTCTAACTTCCTGTTTAGAGAAGTTCCTGTAGCTGTTCTTTTATAGTAGTTCTGCTGGTGGCACATTCTCATTGTTCTTCTCCATCAGAGAATGTCTCAATTTCCCCTTCATTCCAGAAGGATAATTTCGCTGGATATAGGATTTATAGTTGACAATCCTTTCCTTTCAGCACTTGGAAAATGCTGTGCTACTTCCTTCTGGCCTATATGGTTTCTGATGAGTCTCATGTCATTCAAATAATTTTTCTCATAGGTCAAGTGTTGTTTCTCTTTCATTGCCATCAAGACATTTTTCTTTGTGTTCTGTTTTCAGGAGTTTAGTTATGTTTCTTGGTGTGGGTTTATCCGAGTTTATCTTCTTCGAGATTCACTTAGCCTCTTGAATCTGTAAGTTTATACATTTTCACAGATTTGAGAATTTTTCATTCATACTTTCTGCAAATATTCCTTCTACCTTCTTCTCTTCTTCTGGGACTCTGGTGACACAATGTGAGACTTTTCTTTAGTCCTTCCTTGTAGGTCTCTGAGATACTGTGCATTTTTTTCAGTGTATTTTTTCTCTGTTTAGATTGCAGTTTAGTTGCTCAGTCATGTCTGAGTCTTGTGACCCCATGTACTATAGCCTGCCAGGCTCCTCTGTCCATGGGATTCTCCAGGCAAGAATACTGGAGTGGTTTACCATTTCTTTCTCCCCTGTTTAGATTGGATAATTCCTATTGTTTTATCTTTAAATTCATGGATTCTTTCCTTGGTCTCTCCATTCTGCTATTGAGCCCATCGATTGAGTTTTTAATTTCACTTTCTGTACTTTTCAGTTCTAAAATTTCCATTTTAAAAATCTTTATTTGCTGAAACATTCTATTTTTCTTTTGTTTTACTTGGGTTTGTGATTGCTCTCTGAAGTGTTTTTATGGTAGCTTTTAAAAAATTCTAATCAAATAATTCTAATATCTATGTCATCTCAGTGTTGGTATGTGTTGATTGCTTTTATCTTCTTGATTCTTGGCGTGTTTTGTTTGTTTTTTATTGAATCTTGGATATTTTTGGTTTTAAGTTGTGAGACTGGATCATATTTAAATTTTCCTATTTAGATGTGTATGGACATTGCTTCAGAAGGAAAGGAGAGGAGAGGGTGCTGTCATTTTTCTATCAGGTGAGGTAGGAGCCCAGGTTTTCCACTTGGCTTCCACTGGCGGTTGCTGGATATGGGTAGGGGATCTGGCTCCTCAAAGGCCACTCTGGATTTTGGGGGGAAAGAGTGCGTCCTTACTGCTCTCCACAAGTGGTGCTTGGAGGCAGTGGTCTCACTGTTACTGCGGTGATGGTATAAGTCCTGAATCTCCACTAGGCTTCCTCTGTCATCATCCCAGGGGAAGGAAGAGGGGGAGAGCTGAGGGGGTGCTCTGGCATTGTCAGGCAGAAGTGGAAGTTCAAGGCTCAGCTGACATGAGGGGTAGGATGGCTGGGGTGAAAGTCCTGGCATCCCACTCGCTCAGCCTTATCTGATGCCAACCTGACAGGGGTTGGAATCTTTGTTAGGGCAGTGTCCCCAGGGTGGAAGTGTCAGCTCCCCCCTCAACCTTTGGAGGCTAGGGCGGCAATAGAAGCTTATATGTGTGTGTGNGAGAGCCTGTTCTTATCTCCCTGCTAATTGCTACTTCAAGGAAAGTCATTCAGAGTCTGGAATACTATGGATTGTAATAGTTAAGAATTTGAGGTTGAAAATTAATTAGATCACTGTCTGTTCAAACTCTGCTTCCAGTATGCTTACTGCAGAATTTCCACATCAATAAACTGGCTGCTGCTGCTGCTGCTGCTAAGTCGCTTCAGTCGTGTCCGACTCTGTGTGACCCCAGAGACGGCAGCTCACTAGGCTCCTCTGTCCCTGGGATTCTCCAGGCAAGAATACTGGAGTGGGCTGCCATTTCCTTCTCCAATGCATGGAAGTGAAAAGTGAAAGTGAAGTCGCTCAGTCATGCCCAACTCTTAGCGACTCCATGGACTGCGACCCCATGGACTCCTCCGTCCATGGTATTTTCCAGCCAAGAGTACTGAAGTGGGGTGCCATTGCCTTCTCCGTCAAAAAGCTGGAGGAGATGCTAATTCCACCTGGGCTTTTGTAAAAGTTAAATGGATGAGGTGGGCAAAATGCTTTGCAGAGAGTGAGCTCTCCAAGTTTAGCCACTATTATTATTGAATGTATAAGCTGCCTTTTCTCTCCCATATATTGCTTTTTTAAAATTTTTTTTGAGAAAGAAAATGTGTGGTACTTACCCATATTTTTACTCTTTTTATTGTTCTTTCTTCTTCCCTGATGTCCCAAGACTTTTTCCTTCTAACTTCCTGTTTAGAGAAGTTCCTGTAGCTGTTCTTTTATAGTAGTTCTGCTGGTGGCACATTCTCATTGTTCTTCTCCATCAGAGAATGTCTCAATTTCCCCTTCATTCCAGAAGGATAATTTCGCTGGATATAGGATTTATAGTTGACAATCCTTTCCTTTCAGCACTTGGAAAATGCTGTGCTACTTCCTTCTGGCCTATATGGTTTCTGATGAGTCTCATGTCATTCAAATAATTTTTCTCATAGGTCAAGTGTTGTTTCTCTTTCATTGCCATCAAGACATTTTTCTTTGTGTTCTGTTTTCAGGAGTTTAGTTATGTTTCTTGGTGTGGGTTTATCCGAGTTTATCTTCTTCGAGATTCACTTAGCCTCTTGAATCTGTAAGTTTATACATTTTCACAGATTTGAGAATTTTTCATTCATACTTTCTGCAAATATTCCTTCTGCCTTCTTCTCTTCTTCTAGGACTCTGGTGACACAATGTGAGATTTTTCTTTAGTCCTTCCTTGTAGGTCTCTGAGATACTGTGCATTTTTTTTCAGTGTATTTTTTCTCTGTTTAGATTGCAGTTTAGTTGCTCAGTCATGTCTGAGTCTTGTGACCCCATGTACTATAGCCTGCCAGGCTCCTCTGTCCATGGGATTCTCCAGGCAAGAATACTGGAGTGGTTTACCATTTCTTTCTCCCCTGTTTAGATTGGATAATTCCTATTGTTTTATCTTTAAATTCATGGATTCTTTCCTTGGTCTCTCCATTCTGCTATTGAGCCCATCGATTGAGTTTTTAATTTCACTTTCTGTACTTTTCAGTTCTAAAATTTCCATTTTAAAAATCTTTATTTGCTGAAACATTCTATTTTTCTTTTGTTTTACTTGGGTTTGTGATTGCTCTCTGAAGTGTTTTTATGGTAGCTTTTAAAAAATTCTAATCAAATAATTCTAATATCTATGTCATCTCAGTGTTGGTATGTGTTGATTGCTTTTATCTTCTTGATTCTTGGCGTGTTTTGTTTGTTTTTTATTGAATCTTGGATATTTTTGGTTTTAAGTTGTGAGACTGGATCATATTTAAATTTTCCTATTTAGATGTGTATGGACATTGCTTCAGAAGGAAAGGAGAGGAGAGGGTGCTGTCATTTTTCTATCAGGTGAGGTAGGAGCCCAGGTTTTCCACTTGGCTTCCACTGGCGGTTGCTGGATATGGGTAGGGGATCTGGCTCCTCAAAGGCCACTCTGGATTTTGGGGGGAAAGAGTGCGTCCTTACTGCTCTCCACAAGTGGTGCTTGGAGGCAGTGGTCTCACTGTTACTGTGGTGATGGTATAAGTCCTGAATCTCCACTAGGCTTCCTCTGTCATCATCCCAGGGGAAGGAAGAGGGGGAGAGCTGAGGGGGTGCTCTGGCATTGTCAGGCAGAAGTGGAAGTTCAAGGCTCAGCTGACATGAGGGGTAGGATGGCTGGGGTGAAAGTCCTGGCATCCCACTCGCTCAGCCTTATCTGATGCCAACCTGACAGGGGTTGGAATCTTTGTTAGGGCAGTGTCCCCAGGGTGGAAGTGTCAGCTCCCCCCTCAACCTTTGGAGGCTAGGGCGGCAATAGAAGCTTATATGTGTGTGTGTGTGTGTGTGTGTGTGTATATATATATATATATTTGAATTGTTTGCCTGCAGTAAAGCAGTTATTTTCTAAAGTTTTCAGCCTTGCTAGGGTGCCCCTTTTCTAGTCCTTTTGTTAGAGACAGCAGACTCTTGTTGGGACTTTTTATGTCCACATCTGTTGGTGTTTCTGAATATCCTGCTTCTCCAGCAATAAGTCTGGGATATATGAGGCAAAAATAAAACCCAGGAAACTCATGGCTGGTTTCCTCAGGTCTCAAGGCCTGTAGCTACTCCTCTCACTCCCTTTTGGAGTCGTCTTATATTTATTTTATGTATTATGTCTGTCTCTTATACACATCTAGATGTGTATAAGAGACAGGTACACATGGTACAGAATTTTCTTCTTTCCGGGTAGATACAAGATGGCCCAATCTCATTTATTGTATAATCCACACAATTTGAATGTCACTTTGATCTTATCATAAATTCCTGCCTGTATGCTCTCTATTTTTGTTTTTATTTCGTTTTAGCTTTCTTGTTCCAGCAGTCCCTCTGTGTTTATATACAGTATCGCACTTCTCAGATAATTGCAGTTTTATAAAAATCTCAATATCTGGTAAGGCTAGTTTCCCCTCATTAATCTTTATGTTCTGATTATTTTTTCCTTTTAGCTATTTCTTCTGATTTTATTGTTTAGAAATAATGCCCACACTTCAGTTCAGTTCAGTCTCTCAGCTGTGTCTCTTGGCAGTCCTATGGACGGCAGCACACCAGGCCTCTGTCCATCGCCAGCTCCCGGAGCTCACTCAGACGCATGTCCACTGAGTTGGATGTGCGATCCAGCCATCTCATCCTCTGTCATCCCATTCTCCTCTTGCCTTCAATCTTTCCCAGGATCAGGGTCTTTTCAAATCAGTCAGTTCTTCACATCAGGTGGCCAAATGATTGGAGTTTCACCTTCAGCATCAGTCCTTCCAATGAATATTCAGGGCTGACTTTCTTCAGAATGGACTGGTTGGATCTCCTNGCTCTGGCTTGGCCCTCACTAGCCCTGGAACCCCATGCCTGAGGGGCAGGCCTGGCCCGAGGCACCCAGGCAGTTGGTCCTCCTGAGAGGCAGAGAGGCCAGGCCATGCTGCGCCTTGCAGTCCAGGTGAGGAGCTGGGTTTGTCCTGGGCCACTGGGGAATCTCTCAGGCGGGGGTTAAACCGGGGAGCACGTGGCCCTTCTAGTTCAGTTCAGTAGCTCAGTCGTGTCCAACTCTTTGCGACCCCATGGACTGCAGCTTCCAAGGATGCCAGGCTTCCCTGTCCAACACCAATTCCCAGAGCTTGCTCAAACTCATGTCCATTGAGTCAGTGATGCCATCCAAGCATCTCATCCTCTGTCGTCCCCTTCTCCTCCAGCCTTCAATCTTTCCCAGCATCAGGGTCTTTTCCAATGAGTCAGCTCTTTGCATGAGGTGGCTAAAGTACTGGAGTTTCAGTTTTAACATCTGTCCTTCCAATGAACACCCAGGGCTGATCTCCTTCAGAATGGACTGGTTGGATCTCCTTGCAGTCCAAGGGACTCTCAAGAGTCTTCTCCAACACCACACTTCAAAAGCATCAATTCTTTGGCCCTCAGCTTTGTTTATAGTCCAGTTCTCACATCCATACATGACCACTGGAAAAATCATTGCTTGGACTAGACGGACCTTTGTTGGCAAAGCAATGTCTCTGCTTTTTAATATGCTGGTCTGGGTAGGTAAGATGTGGGTGGGGAGCTGGGTTAGGAGGCTGTGGTCACCTGCACCAGCGACACAGCTCACAGCCCAGCTCACACTGACTTGCAGGGCAGGTGACTGCCCTCTCTGGCTGTCTCCCTTCAGCCCTCCAAGCTGAGAGAGGAGGCCTTTCTCCTGGCTGTCTTTTCCCTACGGCTGGTCTGATGGCAGGTGGACACCTCCCCCAGCCCCGTCCTCAGCTCTGCCCATTCCCACCCACAGTGACTTCAGCCGCAGTGCTCTGACTCCTCATCTCCCCGGGACCTGCAGAAAGCCCTTCTGGGCCCAGTTCAAATATTACCTCCTCTGAGAGGACCTCCTGGCCAGTTTGGGCATCGAGGCCTCTCCCTGGCACCCCCATCCCTTGGGAGTTCCGTGCTCACCATGAGAGTGGGGTTTTTGGCCTAGGCCCAGGGAGTGGAGCCGCTTGAATGCAGGGACTGGCCCACTGGCAGGCACATCATCTAGTGAGAAGGATGTGGGGAGAGAGGACAGAGGGGTTCAGGGAGGCTGAGCCCCACTCTTGAGTCCCTGAACTTGAGTTCGACACTCTCACTTGTTGGTCAGCGAATTTCTCCTAGATGTGACACAGAAGAGCTTGTCCTTCTGCCCTGGTGTTGACGTGGCTGTGTACATGGGGTGGGCAGAGGACTCCCCCCATTTGCCCTGGCCCGGCTGCCAGGTTGGGCAGCACCCCCTTCTCNCTGCTGAGATTTATGTCAGAGAGTGTTTTGCCTATGTTCTCCTCTAGGAGTTTTATAGTTTCTGGTCTTAGGTTTAGATCTTTAATCCATTTTGAGTTTATTTTTGTGTGTGGTGTTAGAAAGTGATCAGGATAATATGAAACGCTCCAACATTCGAATTATAGAAGTCCCAGAAGAAGAAGACAAAAAGAAAGACCATGAGAAAATCCTTGAGGAGATAATAGTTGAAAACTTCCCTAAAATGGGGAAAGAAATAATCACCCAAGTCCAAGAAACTCAGAGAGTTCCAAATAGGATAAATCCAAGGCGAAACACCCCAAGACACATATTAATCAAATTAACAAAGATCAAACACAAAGAACAAATATTAAAAGCAGCAAGGGAAAAACAACAAATAACACATAAGGGGATACCCATAAGGATAACAGCTGATCTTTCAATAGAAACTCTTCAAGCCAGAAGGGAATGGCAAGACATACTTAAACTTATGAAAGAAAAAACCTACAGCCCAGATTACTATACCCAGCAAGGATCTCATTCAAATACGAAGGAGAAATCAAAAGCTTTACAGACAAGCAAAAGCTGAGAGAGATTTTCTGTGGCTTATTTCCTTTCCATAGCTATGTTCCAGCCAAACTGTCTGTGAGTAAATTTCTTTGCATATCATTTAAAAATATACTAGGAAATCAACTATTTAAAGAAACAACAGATGCAGAATGAAAAAAAAAAAGGGAAGATGTTAGTCACTCAGTTGTGTCTGACTCTTTTTGACCCCATGGACTGTAGCCTGCCAGTCTCCTCTGTCCATGGAATTATCCTGGCAAGAATACTGGAGTGATAGCCTTTCCCTTCTCCAGGGGTTCTTCCTGGCCCAGGGATTGAACCCAGAATATCACTCCTAATTATATTATATATATATAGGTAGATAGATAAATGTCTTTTTACAAAGTGAAAGCTCACTATACAGATTCTAGGCCAGGGATGGGACTTGTAATAATACTTTATGACTGAAGATCTGCTGTTAGACTGAATATAATTTGCTTTAAAATACTTCAGCATGCATAATATGATATATATGTGAGTCAGTTATTTTAAAGTTTCTTGAGGTATAATTCACATATCATAAAATTCACCTAAGTGTACAGTAATTTTTAGTAAATTGACCAAAGAGTTCACCATCATCACTACCCAGTTTTAGCACATTTCTATCATCCTAATGACCCTAATGAGATCACTGATAACTGGCCATGGCTAACCCCCATTCCTACCTCTAGTCCCAGGCTGTCGCTCATCTTTTCTGAACATTTCATACAAATGCCACTACACGGTATGCAGTCATTTGTGCCTGATTTCCTTCAAAGTATTTTTGAGGTTCATCCATGTTATAGCATGTGTCAATGGTTCTTTAGTTTTTATTGCAGAATAATATTCTATCATATGGATATACCACAGTTTGTTTATTCATTTATTAGCTGATGAATATGTGGGTTGTTCCCACTTGGGAGCTACATAATATGCTGCTGTGAATATTCTTATGTGCTGTTTTGCATGGATATATATTTCCATTTCTCTTGGGTAGATTGCCTAGGAATGGACTCACTGGGCTGTACAGTAAATTTGTATTTAAGATTAGTGAGTCCGTGTTTCTGCTGTGGGTTAACAGTTGCAGATGATGTCCAGAGGTGGGGTGTGTTGTTTCTTCTACTTGCCCCCTCAGGATTCACCCTCTGCTCTTCTTCACCCTCCTCTGTGCCCCAGGAGGCTGAGCTGAACCAAGGACCTCAATTGGCCTCTGGTTTCAGCAGAGGGTTGGGAGACACTGGCAACAGGTAAGAGGAAGTCAGGAACATGAAGCTGGGTTTCTTTCTGCTCTCTTCCTGTGNCTCAGGATTCACCCTCTGCTCTTCTTCACCCTCCTCTGTGCCCCAGGAGGCTGAGCTGAACCAAGGACCTCAATTGGCCTCTGGTTTCAGCAGAGGGTTGGGAGACATTGGCAACAGGTAAGAGGAAGTCAGGAACATGAAGCTGGGTTTCTTTCTGCTCTCTTCCTGTGGGTCAGGGAGGGCTGTGTTCCTCTGCTGAAGGCCGTAGCTCTGCCCAGCAGCCCTCTCCACCCTCTGGTTCTGGTATCTGTTCATCCCCCAACCCTTTCAGGTTCACAGCTGCTGTCGTTAATAGCTCCAGAATATCATAGGTTTTCCACACACTACTCACACTTTGTAAATCAGCCTTTTATTAAACTCTCTGCAAGTTACCCAGAGAGTGTGCTGTTTTTGCCAAGACTTTGGCTAAATCCAGGTTTCAACTAATTTTTAAAGATGTTAAATCAGAATTCATCAACATCTGTGCTTCAGATAACTTGACTTTCATTAGAGAGTTTGCCCCTTAGCCTAAGAAAGGGTATCGTAATTTTCTGGAGGAAGTATCTTCCAAGATGTGTGGATTTGCTAGAAGTGTTGCACAGGCACTTTTGCCCTCCTGTGAACAAGGGTGTGGTGTCTGTGAGCACGGCAGAGTGGTGTTCTTGACCTTGAATGGATTTGGCCCCGTGTCCTGCTGAGAGTGGAGGATTCTGTCACCTAACCCTGCCAGAAGTTTGACTACACCCTGCCCCCAGAACATGATCACATCTAACTGGGATGAGCCTTCACAGAGTGCCTAAGGGACAGATGGCTGGGACTCCACTAAGCTATGAGAACAGGTTCATAATTGCTTTGATGCCTGCTTACTGACAGATGTTCTTGTTGGTAGGGTTTGGTCTGAGACTTGTTTGCATTTTGCAACACACCATCTGCTGGCTAGTTTTTTTTTTTTTTATGGGGGGTGGGAAGATCCATAGCCAAATCTACCTCTAATCACTGGAGACTACAAGAAAACCCAGTGATTGTGAACAATCAAATAGGTTAGGTCAATAGGCATATTTAATGCCTCCCAGGGTTCCAGTCATTCAGAGTTCTAGTCAGCCCTGCCCA
>SJYV01040251.1:0-11481 GCA_006410875.1 Neotragus pygmaeus
AAAACCTGTGGGACACTATAAAAGCAGTGCTAAGAGGAAAGTTCATAGCATTACAGGCATACCTAAAGAAACAAGAAAAAAATCAAATAAATAACCTAACTCTACACCTAAAGCAATTAGAAAAGGAAGAAATGGAGAACCCCAGAGTTAGTAGAAGGAAAGAAATCTTAAAAATTAGGGCAGAAATAAATGCCAAAGAAACAAAAGAGACCATACCATTTTAATTACAGTAGAGGGATGGAGTTCAAAGACTTAATCAGAGAAGAGATGAAATGTGTATGTTAAAAGAGGTGTGATAGGGTTATACATAGCTAGCAAATAATTTTCTTGTTCATAACCCTTACATGTATTAAAAAACGTGACTATAGTCAATAACACTGTATTGCATATTTGGAAGTTGCTAAGAGAATAGATCTTAAAATTTCTCATCACAAGAAAAAAATTCTGTTATTATGTGTGCTAATAGATAATAACTAGACTTATTGTGATCATTTCCCAATGTATGCAAATACCAAATAATTATGTTGTACTGGAAACTTATATAATGCTGTATGTGAGTTATACCTGAATTTCAGAAAAATAAATTAATTTAGTTATATACTATCCCCACCCCCACCAAAAGGGCTTCCCAATTGGCACTAGTGGTAAAGAACCCGCCTGCTAATGCAGGAGATGTAAGGGATGTGGATTTGATCCCTGAGTTGGGAAAATCCCCTGGAGGAGGGCATGGCAACCCACTCCAGTATCCTTGCCTGGAGAATCCCATGGACAGAGGAGCCTGGTGGGCTACAGTCCATGGGGTTGTAAGGAGTCGGACACGACTGAGTGACTTAGCATGCACACATTCCCTGCCACCACCACCCCCTAAATAAAACCCCAAACCTGCATTTTCTGGTTTCAGTTTTCTTCTTAAGGATTTGAGATGAGCTTCCTTACTTGGCTTTGGAGGGCTCACGCTTCCAGTGATTACCTTGTTTCTCAAAGTGTGGTCCTTGAACCAGCAGCATCAGCATCACTGGAGAGATAGAAATGCAGAGTTTCAGACCTCACTCCAGAACTTCTGGTTCAGAATCTGCATTTTAATAAGATTCCCAGGTGATTCACATGCACATTATGATTTGAGAAGCACAGCAGAATACCCCAGAGAAGTGTCAAAATGGAAGCCCAGAAGTATACTGTTTGTACAGAAAAGGAATTGGGGGAAGAGAGAGGTGCTTCACAAGTCCCATCTCTAGCAAAACTGTGATGTGCAGAAAGTCACTCCTTGGCCCAGTACCTGCTCTCACTTTCTGAGTTCCATTTCTCTTTCTTTTCTGTATCCTTTAGAAAGTTGACTTTTCCAGGATGCCCTCTAGAATTTATTATTTATTTTGCATATGCGGGCTCTCTCATTTTTCCTACCTGGTATAGTCCACACCTCCAGATGACATTTCTCTCGTGAGCCCCAGAACCTTGTGTCCAACAATATACTGAGCACCTCTGCCAGGAAGCTGTCTGATTGTCTCCAGTGCCTTCCTGCCAGAATATCCAGAACTGAGCTCCTTGCTCTACCGACAGCTTCCTGTGTTTCATGTCTCAGATATCCTTAAACAATTCCACCATCAACTCAGCCTCCCAAGCCAGACATCTTCTCTACCCTGATGCCAAAGGTGTCTTCTCCAAACTGCACATCAGATCACAGTGCTGTCTACTTAACTCTTCAGTGATTCCTGATCACCTGTGGAATTATGTCCAAATGTCTTCCGAGAGATCGAATTCAGAACGCAGAGTGGTCTGGCCTCTTCCTCCTTATCAGATCCTGACCCCTTTGTTCCCCCTTCAAGCCTTCCTTCCAGCACTGTGCCCCATCATCACTGCCTCCCGCATGCTAGTCCTGAAAACGCCTTTGCCCTTTGTCTACCTGTTTGGACATCACTGTGTTAATGAATGCTGTCTTGGGCTCCTCCTCCTCCCCTTAATTCTTTGAATTTTCCATACTTTCATCATTCTGTTTGTCACACTGTTTTGTAATAATTTGGTTTCATATCTGTCTGTGTGATAGATTTGAGGTCTTTGCGGGAGAGCATATGTCGTTCAGCTTTATGTTTCTAGCTCCCAGTGCCATGTTCATTTTTCAATAAGTGCGCAATAAATCCTGGATAGGTAAGTCATTAAATGAATGAATTAGATCCCTGCTACCTGTTTTCCCTTTCTCTTGCCATCCTGTACCTTGCAGTCTCTCAAAAGGCATATCATCAAGGCATGTGATACTTCTCAAGTGCTAAACCAAAGTGAATCTCAAATCTGTGCTGATATGATAACAGTAATTAAGAAGTTTGACTGTGTTATTCCCTTTAAGTACTAAGTTATATTTTAATCTGGGTCTCTCAGAGAAAAGCCTCTTAGACGAAGCACTTTGTAAAGGCTCCTGATGAAACGTCTGCATGCTAGGGCAAGAGATATACTGAATGGACAAATCTGTCAGCTGCTTTCATGACACTGCCAATGCCATATAAGAGCTGGCCCTGTTTATCCAACACATGTTGGAGGTGACACAGTCTAAGACAATACCCTTTTGCTCCTACAGTATGTGAAGAGAGGGAAAGAGACAGACATTTTGCCTCTTGGTTGATGAGAAGAGGACTTCTACACCTTTAGCAAAAGCCACGTTCAAACTTAGGAATTAGACAAACTGTGACCCATGGGCCAAATCTGTCCACTACATGTTTTTGTAAATAAAGTTTTATTGGAGCATGCCATCGCTGGTCACTTGTATATTGTCTATGACGGCTTTTGTGCTTCAACAGAAGAATTGAGTGATTGAGACAGACACGATTTGACCCACAAAATCTAAAATATATACTATCTGGTCTAAGTGTACTGACCCCTGGAGAATCCAAAATGTGATGTCTTCTTGACTTGAAAATTTTGTAATTTAGTGTCTGCCAGGTGCTGCTAATTTTAAGAAATGACTTGGACCCCTCACATAAGGACACAGCCTCATATACTGTGCAGATACCAACACTGTGACAAGATTTGCCAATTTAAAAAAATCAGTTCAGTTCTTTTTTTTTAATTTTAATAACTTTTTTTTTAAATTTTACTTTACAATACTTTATTGGCTTTGCCATACATCAACATGAATCCACCACAGGTGTACACAAGCTTCCAGTCCTGAATCCCCCTCCCACCTCCCTCTATACACCTGACAACAACAATAAATCTTAAAAGTTCTCTCCGCAAGAAAAAAAATTCTGTAACTATGGATGGTGATAGACGTTAAGTAAACTAATATAGCAATCATTTCCCAGTATATACAAATATCAAATCATTATACTGTACACCTAAAACTAATATAATGTTGTGTGTCCATTATACTTCCATAAAAAAGATAAAGAGGATAAAGAGAAGTAACGACTACAAAAATAGTTACAATAGAAGCAAACCTGAGAATGTCTCAAATAAAAACATTGTCATTGCTGATAACAGCCTGGAGTGGATGAGTGAGCTATAATTGCATTTGTTTATCTGAAGTTTGTTCACTATAATCATAAACAATCCTAGTCAAGAAACTTGTACTACAGTCCTCAGGGATCAGGCGCTGTGAAAATAACCTTGTTCAGATATGCCTGAGTTTGTTTCAAATTAAGAAGTACAGAAATACGTACCATTTTCACAGTAGAAAAAAATGTTCTCATCACCTGGAACTTTCTGAACGTCTCTTTTCTGCTCTAGGTCCATTTGTGATGAACACAGAAGAAGAGATTTCTCAGGCCATTCTTGATTTCAGAAATGCGAAAAACGGCTTTGAAAGAGCCAAAACCTGGAAATCAAAGATCGGAAACTAGTGACAAGCATAAGGGCAGCTCTGACTGCCTTCTAGAATGTTGCCCTTTGTGACATCCACCCATTTAGTGTGTGCAGTTTCCAAGGCTGACTTCGCCAGTGTTTGTAAAGAATTCCACACTCAAGTGATAACATGTTTGTTTGTTTTTTAATATAGCACTGTGTGTAAGGTATTTCCTGGCCCAAGCAAATAAACCTAACTGTTGCTTCTCTAAAAATCAGTGGTCTTCATTTCAACCTAAATTACTAAGCTTCTGTCCAAAAAATTTTTGTATATGTTTACCTTTCCACAGATGTGTGCCTATTTTGTCATCTTTGTGCCTGTGTGTTTTTTAAAGCGTATTTGATCACTTTCTGTGTGTCTCACTGATATAGGTGTGTGAGCATCTGAGGTCTCTTTCTGAGCAATGCAGTTTCCATGCCTATGTGCTGGGGTTGGTTTCATGTTACAGGTTATCTGCATTAAAGTAACAGCAGTTCTGAGCGCTTCAGTCAGTTTTCAAAACTGCCCCGCTATTGGTAGGGACACGACAGGATTACGGCCAAGACTTCCCTGCTTTTTCTGCCAAAGTCTGTGTCAGATTTAAGACACATGCTCCTGCAAGCTTCCATGAGGGTTGTGAAAAAAGTTTGAATCCACAGTTGGATCCCAGCCTTCTGTAGCTGCAAACATTGGTGGCCGCACCACCTCCTTATAAAACAACTTGAACCTGGGCATAGGGTGGAAAGATATTTTATTTTTTTTAATTTGCTGCACATGAAATGGATTTAAAGTACTTTCTCATTTCAAGTAGAAGACATGTCCACTTCCTGATTATTTTTGGAGCATGAGAACATTTACAATTTTTTTCATCTCTCTCCCCCTTCCATAAGATTGCACAGAAACGCACCTTGACTAATTGATTTTGATCACAACTGATTACTTGTTTTTCCCTGTGAACTCTTGGGGTTTCGAACTTTCCTTCTGGAGAATGCCTTTTGAACCAGTTTTCTCTAGCTGCCTGATGTCAACTGCTTGGTAATCAGTGGATACTGAATACAGAATATTCAGAATGTACAGACAGTGGGCAGTGGTGAATATTTTCATGATGTCTTCTCTGCAGTTGGTGCAGGGCTCCAGTTATGAACCTGGACCAGTGAAGGTAGGTGAGCTCAATTTTTCATGTGATACAGATGTTTAAGTTGGCTTATACAGAAGATGCTTTCTTTGCCCCCACTATTTTTGAGATAATAGAAAAATGCAGAACACTACTAATAGTGCGTAGGATATGTCCTGTACTTGTTAATGAGTATTCTGTTTCTTAAGCTTATTCAGATTCTTGCCATCAGTTTTAAAAAATGCTTAGGGTAGGAGGCTTTTGGAGATGTAATAGGACATGAATGGACCTTCTGGAATCTTTTCAGGTAGGAAAGTTTTCCCTCAATTGTATGTGCAGATGGCACAGTAATTATTTTTTATTGGATAATAGTTATTTACAATGTTGCATTAATTTCTACTGTACCACAGTGATTTTTCTAAGGAAGCATTGATTTGTTTTTATGACACAGATAACTTTGTGGGCTGTTTATTTTCAGGTCATCTGTGAACAGGAAACGTTCCTTTTTTAGTTAGTTTAGTTAGTTCTGTAAATCAAAAACTGCCATGCTTTCTGCAGACATTTTCTCTCTGGTTTTCCAAATTACCCTTTCTACCATGTAGAAGAATCTTTTTGTGGAAGTCGTTTTGGTCCTTTGCTTTTTGAAATGTGTGTAACACTCAGCCATAATCGAATGTTGGATTCTATTGGCAAGCATTAAATAGAACCCAGTGAATTGAGAGTAATACAAAAAAATTAACTGGGATGTGACTGACTGAGCATGATTTCACCCAGTTTTATGCATTTCACAGTTTATATTGTTGTTCTCAGCTTTTGATTTTGAAAATGGTTAAGATATAATTGCTTTGACCAAAGTGGTGCTCAATCATTATTGATTTAAGAATCTCTGGCCATGAACAATCAACGTGGACTTGAGTTTTTGTAGCTGTTGTTAGGACGTGCATTTTCAGTAAGGGTGATATCGCCCCCAACGGGGGAAAATTGTCCTTGGGGATGAAAACGTCTTGCTCTTATGTATAAAGCACAGATGTACATACAGTAGAGAAAGAGATACACCATATTTCTGGGAAGATTGACCTCTGTGTTAGAGGTAGAGAGCCACCTTGCCAGCAAGCAACACCTTTCCAACTTTCCAAATTCCAAACGGACATGAGAGGGACCACAGTCGTTCAGCTCCACTTCAGTGCCACTAGCCTGGAGTTGGGATCTCAGTGGCAGATTGCAGGTAAACTGGAATCCCATTTTGAGCCTCAGGGACAGGAGATAAAATGAGACTTGTTTGAAGCAAGTAAGGCTTTTCAGGCTGTTCAGCTGTTTTTAAGTCCACAAAACTCAGGAATCCTAGGCCCCACATGGGGTTTTAAAATATTTTCATTTTACTTTGAAACTTCAGTTGCCTCGGTATAAGAGGAGACTGAATAGTCGGAAAGAAGTCATATTCTTTAGGTTGTTCAGCTCTTTTAAACAGCAAAGACACAATTCTTCAGTTGTCCTTGGCACACTGAGGTTTTAAATGTTTCAGGGACTTCCCTGGTGGTCCAGTGGTTAGGACTCACTGCTGTCACTGCCAAGGGCCCAAGTTCAATCCCTGGTCAGGGAACTAAGATCTCACAAGCCATGTGACATGGCCAAAAAAAGTTTCAGATTTACTGCCAGCAGTTTTATTGATTGTATTAAACAGTTTATTTAATAGGGCACTGGAAGAAAGCAGTTGAATTTGAATGTGATAGAAAATACATCTTTACACAGGAAACATGCAGTGTTATATGCTTAGTGATACCATTAGCAATTTTTTTCATATATATCCAGATTGCCTTCAAAAAGGGAAGCTCTGTATAGTGAGATTAGACCCAACACCTAGCTCAATTAAATCCTTCTGATGTGAAGAAAAGATGTGCATACAGTTACACAGAAGTTTGGGCACAGATGTGAGTGGGTGGTGAAGGCTCAGGAGGTACATTGTACTGGTTATTATACTTTTTCTTTTCCCCCATAATTTTCTCGTAAGAGAAAAATCCAAGAAGAAATATGTTTCTTAACGTTCTTCTTGTTTAAATCAAAATTTACCATGAAAGCATATTCAGGGTGGTAATAGTTTGGACACTGGAATATGAATGTATTTTGTGCTTGTTGAGATAAAACTATTTCATTTATTCTAAGATGTGTCCAGAGTCCTCCTTGGTGGTCGGTCCATGAGTGTGATCTCTAGCCTTCCTCTCTTCTGACTACCTCTTTTTCTGAAAGGTTGCCCTTCACCCAGTCTTCACTTTCTAGCCTTGAACATTCTGCTTTTTTTTTCAGCTTAGACTAGCAGTGCCTGTAGTACAGTTATGTGAGTCTGTGAATATTCTTTTTCCTGCAGTAACTGTGCAAACGGCTGCCAGTATCCCCGACAGTTGTGCTCACTGCCATTTGAGTATAAGACCTCCTGATTTCATTAGTCTTGCTACTTGTACTTAGCTGTTTGGGGGCAGCAGTGCCTGGAATTTGTGAACTGAGAAAAATCTGCTGGAAAGTCTCAACTCAAATCTACTGTTTAGCTGAGAAGTTTTTCAATCTGAGCAGAATATGTTTTCTTCTAGAAATAAGATTAACCCAGCCCCTCTCTCTGACTCACTAGTATAATCAGAGTAACCATCCAGATATGGGATTTATTTCTGTCTGTTCTCTCCAGCTTTTATATATGTTGGGGTAGTCATGTAGAGTTGCATAGGGCATGCAGTGCACAACTCTAGGACCCTCTATCCACCTGGTCTCATATCTGTATATGATAACCTTTTGATTAATAAATATCTGCAACCTCACTGTCCTGTCATTTGCATCCATCTTCTGGCCAGTACTATTCCTAGTATATTTGATGAGCCTTTCTTGTCACCAGGAATCTTGGACCCCCTTAAGTCACTAAGGGAAGCCATCTGCCATAAATCTTTTCAAAGCCACTGAGGCAAACATACCAATAGAAGTGACAAAGGGTTCATTCCGGGTCCTAGTAGGTTTGGCTAACTCTTTTCTGACAAAATTGGTTTCCTTCTCCCCTGTGCTACCTTTCAGCCCCCTCTTTCATAACCTCACTGGCAGGAGAATATTGTTGAGTGGTAGAGTCATTAAGACTCTGCCTAAGACTGGAACAAGTCCAAGATCCACAGGAATGTAGGGCACCTCTAATTTCCATGAGAAGCCACATGGCTCACAAATTTATAACCTTGTGTCACTTGTCTTCCCTTGAAATTACCTCTAGAGGTAATTGAATAACAAATACTGAGGTGCGCCTTCCATATTTAACTCTAGGAAGCAGACTGGCCCTCACTGGCCTCCGCAGGTCATGTGCAAGGAAGTCCTTTGACTTTGCTTCTAGTCAGATGGCCTGGTGAGCTCATGTCCGGTTTTCTCTGAGGCATAGTCCTTGGCACAAAGAATATTTGAATGTTTTCCCTTAATTTCTTCTTCATTTATGACCATATAAGTAAATGTATTGAATTACATACTTCTGTACACAGAGGTCTTCTCTCCTAGTCAGTCACTTTTAACTGGTGGGGAAACCTTTATATCACTTGAGCCTGTTATTGCTATTTGGGATATAGTAAACCCCCTGTATCTTACAGCATGAATATAGTACTTCCATGTATGATTTATGTTTTTATTTTGAAAAATCTGCTTTGGACTTGTGGATTAACGTTTAGTATAGACCCTTAAAAGCTCTAGAAAAAATCACATGAAAGCTGCACGTTGAGCGAATTTGATTAAGGAACTGCTCTTGGGACAAGCTTAAAAGACAGTTTGTGGAATGAAAATATAGTATTTGGACATGTGTGTGCTTCCTTGTAGAGTGTAACGTAGGGTGCGCTGGAACTCCCAGGCACATTTATGGTAACCACAGTGGCCTAGAGGCACTCGAGAAAGAGGGGCACACGTGGCAGTTTCCGTGCACGTTTCTGAGCTCTTGAGATTAGCAGAGATGCTGGGAAACTATCCACAGTTGGGAATATGATTGAGATGAGGTGAGATGAGACATTTGTTCTTTGTGCCATGAAGAAAATCAAGAAGGGGACAGACACAGAGGGATGGGTCGGGGGAGACTTCTCTAATTTCCTTTCATTTGTGTAGACCTCTGGAGGAAGTGAGGGGGGCAGTGGTTGTGGTGAGGGAAGGGCGTGGTCTTGTGTGTTTAGGTATCAGCCAGGGGGCAGTGTGGCTGGAGCAGGGAGAGTGGAGGCCAGAACTGCAGCTTCTGAGGTTGGAGAAATAGCCTGGGCATATCACATAGAAAGGATGAGATGGTTGGATGGCCTCACCGACTCAAATGGACATGAGTTTGAACAAGCTCCAGGAGATGGGAAGGGAAGCCTGGTGTGCTGCATCCATGGAGTCGTGAAGAGTCAGACATGACTTAGTGACTGGACAACAACAACAATCACCCAGAGTGTGGCTGTGTTCCAGTAAAACTTCATGGACACTGAAATTTGAACTGTGTATCATTTCTATGCATCATGAAATAGTCTTCTCATTTGTTGCAATCATTTAAAGTTATAGGAAGGAATTCTTAGCTCACAGACCATACAAAAAGAGACTGCAGGCTGGATTTGACCCACAGGTCATAGTTGGCAAAACCTGATCTGTGTCTATTTTATCTTCTTCATAGGCTGTATCAGGACCTGACATTTTTTCTTTGCTTGTGTATAGGGTAGGACACATCACTTCTGGTCACAACCTCTTTGACCCCCTGGCCCCATCCAACCATGAGGGGCCAGAAAGTGCAAGCTTTCCCTGTCCTCAGAAGGTAGAAAGCTGGAACTATTTAGTGATTAGTATTCATGACTAACCCACACAACTCTGATCGGTTCTAAGTGTTTCTGAACATCCACTGAGATGGGAGGTGACTGTGGTTGGACACTAGGGTAGAATCATGGAAGGAAGGAAGACACTTGGGTTTCTTTATGCTGCTCAGGAGGCCCCTTTTTCCTGGAAAAGGCAAGCTGTACATTCAGTTCAGTGAACATTTGTGGAATGTCCACCGTGTGCCAGGCACATGACTGGAAATGACATTTTTATAAAATAAAGATGTCTCAGTTATTTGCATGTCTTACCAGCAGCCAAGGAGCTCAACTTGGCCTGTGAGAAGGATAATTTTAGTGCCTGAAACCTTAGGTAATAATGAAAGTTTTAATGAGTCTCTTTCTGTCATTCATTGTCATCTAAATAATTATACCACTCCTATCTTTGAGAAAAGTATTGCTTTCCTAAAATCTAGGTTTGCCTGAAATTATTTCTGGAGAAAGAAAATGACATGTCGAATATTGTGATGGCAAAGATTTTGTTACTTATGGTTCCATTCTGCAGGGAGTTGGCAAGAGTGTGATTTTGATTGAAGGAATTCCCTGAGTTCATCTGTATAAGAGACCTTCTGAAAAGAACCGTTCATAACTTGCTTCATAACTAGCCTGTCACAGCAAGACTGGAGAACACTGTGCATCTCAGACAATGCAGAGGTTGTAGATGAGGAAGAGGAAAGCCATGGATGCTGACATGGGACCAGTGCATCTTTAGGAGAAAGATGAAAATTAAGCATCCTGGGCTGACTGCCAGTTGCATGGCAAGTGAAGTCGCTCAGTTGTGCCCAGCTCTTGGCAACCCCATGGATAGCAGCCTGCCTCAAGCTTCTCTGTCCATGGGATTTTCAAGGCAAGAGTACTGGAGTGGGTTGCCATTTCCTTCTCCAGGGAATCTTCCCAACCCAGGGATCGAACCCAGGTCTCTCACATTGTAGACAGACATTTACCATCTGAGCCACCAGGGCTGCCTAATAAAAAGGAGGATGAGGTTTGGCATAAAGATCCTCTGTCCACCCAGCAGATGATGTTTTACTTAGGCTGAAATACGGCTGTAGGAGTCACAATAATGCAATGTGACAATCCAGTCCAAATTTCAATCGTTGAAAACATTGATAACCAGCATTACTGTGGCTGAGCTAGGAGTCAGGATCAAGGCTGAAAGCACAGGTTGAGTATGGGTCTGCCCCACGTAACTCTCATCTGCCTGGATCAGTGGGCCAGAAGGGACACATACTTGCAGTGATGGCAGAAGTGTAGGAGAGCTGTGTAGTCACAAATGCATTTCAACACTCTGCTTGCATCATGTCTTATAACATCCTATTGGTCGAAGCAGGTCATGTGCCCAACGTCAGTGGGGCTGAGAAACATACTCTTCTCTTGGGGGAGACAGGTGGAGGCAGTGGTGAAATTGTTTTTAACAATAACCTAATTCCAATCCCAAAGAAAGACAATGTCAAAGAATATTCAAACTACCACACAATTGCACTCATCTCACACACTGGTAAAAGTAATACTTAAAATTCTCCAAGCCAGGCTTCAGCAATACGTGAACCGTGAACTTCCAGATGTTCAAGCTGGTTTTAGAAAAGGCAGAGGAACCAGAGATCAAATTGCCAACATCCACTGGATCATCGAAAAAGCAAGAGAGTTCCAGAAAAACATCTATTTCTGCTTTATTGACTATGCCAAAGCCTTTGACTGTGTGGATCACAATCAACTGTGGAAAATTC
>SJYV01040254.1:0-10511 GCA_006410875.1 Neotragus pygmaeus
CATGAAAATTATTTTAATATTTTCAAGTTTATTATCTGCAACATAAAATACTGGCCCTAAGTGTGGAAAAGAGGCATGAATACCAGACCTAAGGAAACCTATATCCTAGGCTTTTTGCATGTGAGAATCCCTCATTTTTATTTAAAAACAAAAACAAAAACAAAAACAACCTTGGGGCTTGTTGTCTTTCCATATGTATGAAGGTTTGCAGATTCAAGACAGCTATGGTTTCATAAGAGTAGTGTGTGTGTGTGTGTGTGTGTGTGTGTGTGCGTGCGGCTGTGTGGTACGGAGTGGGGGACTCGGTCTTCTCCGGGTTTTTGGCCCCTAGCACTGTCATGGGCCAGTGGATTCAGAGAATGGTATACAATGATTCTCAGTTTATTTCTTATATTAGAACTGAAAGCATAAATAATTATCTCATGAATATGACTTAGATTTTCCCCAAAGCACACTGCATTGCCCTTGCTTCCAGTGAACTCTTTTCTGCTTTGTTACTTTGTCTTTCCCTAATAGCTCAGTTGGTAAAGAATCCGCCTGCAATGCAGGAGACCCCAGTTCGATTCCTGGGTCCTGAAGATCCACTGAAGAAGGGATAGGCTACCCACTCCAGTACTCTGGCCTGGAGAATTCCATGGTCTGTAAAGCCCATGGGTTCACAAAGAGTCAGACACAACTGAGCGGCTGTCACTGTCACTGTCTTTACATTTTTTTGTCTGCATTTTATCTCCAGGTTGACTTTTCAGTCACAGATTCAAAGAATGTAATATGTTCTCGCTTCTAGATCATTTCTAAAAATGTTCAATAAGAACAAGTCCCAAACTGATCCATCCCTTTTCTCTTAACATTGTTTTTCCTAATGTTAAAAGATTCCATTCTTTTGTATGTATTTCTTTACACATATACTAAAAGTATTCTGTAACACGCCCAGAATAGGGCCTGGCGTGTTGTGGGCACTCAGTAAATAGCTATGACTGTGCCAGGCTCTTCAGGTGGTTTGGTAGTTTCTATGTTTTCCGAATTGTTGAAATGGTTATGCATTTGGTTGGGAGCATAGGGTTGCAAAGAGTTGCACATGTTTGAGTGACTAGCACTTTATGATGATGTTATATTGGCAGTGTGCCAACCAACACTGTTATATGTACATTGTTTTTAAAGCCTGGTTATAAATTTTGCCAAATAATCCTCACTAAGACAGAAAAAAGTTAATGCATTCACCATGTGATTTGTGATTTTTAATTTTGATTTTTTTATGCATTTATTTTAAAAATAGGAAGTTTAACTTTGGAATTAATCTCTTTGCCCTTCAGGTAATCTATTAGAGGTTATAACATAAATATAGCATAACTTAAAATTTAAAATAAAAAAACTTAATATAGGATCTTATTTATTAGAATACTAAAAAAATAAAAAATTGTTACTGTTATGAGACAAATATCATGAACTCATCAAACATTCACATAGATTACTTTATTTGAATATTTAATAATAGAAAGTAGGGAAGTAGGAAGATTATGACATTTATATTCAGAGGTCAAAGACTTTTCTAAGATCACTTATAAAAGGCAGAATTAGGACTCTGACCAGGGCTTCTGAACTGAATCACACCTCTGATGCTTTTTTTCACTATGGCTTTTTACTGTGTGTGTGTGTCCAGTCTCTCAGTTGTGTGACCCCCACAGACTACAGCCCTCCAGACTCCTCTGTCCATGGAATTTTCCTGGTAAGAGTACTGAAATGGGTTGCCATTTCCTCCTCCAGGCGATCTTCCCCAACTCAGGGATGGAACCCGCATCTCCAGTATCTCCTGCACTGGCAGGCAGATTCTTTATCACTGAGCCACCTTANGCCCTCCAGACTCCTCTGTCCATGGAATTTTCCTGGTAAGAGTACTGAAATGGGTTGCCATTTCCTCCTTCAGGCGATCTTCCCCAACTCAGGGATGGAACCCGCATCTCCAGTATCTCCTGCACTGGCAGGCAGATTCTTTATCACTGAGCCACCTTAGTGAAAGTCACTCAGCTGTGTCCAGCTCTGCAACTCCATGGACTGTCGGCTACCAGGCTCCTCAGCAGACAGTCCATAGAGTTTTTCAGGCAAGAGTACTGGAGTGGGTTGCCATCCCGACCCAGGGATCAAACCCAGGTCTCCCACGTTGCGGGCAGACGCTTTACCGTCTGAGCCACGGGGAAGCCCTTTAATAAAACCTGATTTTCTACTAAGAGAACTTAAAAGAAACACTTATATTTAATAAACATTCTCCCACGTCTCCTGTATCTCTAGCACTGTATAGTAACAATAACTAGTAATAGCAATGACACAGTTGTCCAATGTGTATAAGAAAGGTTTACGTTTTTCACTAGAGGCTGAGTTGCAGAAGGCTGAGGAACACAAAAGGTGAATTCTCAGTTAACCAGAATTTGTAATGAAACTGGAGACCTTGAACAGTCAAATTAGTATCCACCCTACGTTTCATAAGACGTCATGTTTGTAGACACCTTTTTCAGAATCCCTAGGTTTTTTACAGTGGAAAAAATATGCACTTAAATTACCTCCCTTCTCTCTTTTGGTTCTTTGAAGTCTTTAGGCTGATTTAGGACAAACAGGTGCTTGCATATTTCCATTCCTTGAAAACCTTCCAGTCACCTGTCATGGAGCAACTTTTCTCATCTTTTATTAAGTCCACTGCATCTATAAACTATACATATGTGGAAATGTTTTTTTAAAAAATAATTTCTGTCTTATTTCATATTATCAGGTATTCTTAGATGGAACATTTTAAATCTGTACTAACTATGGTAAGCTGCCCTGAATACTTCCTGTGCTATATAATTAATGCCACCATCGCAGAATCTCACTCCTGAAAATATGCCTGCACATGGCGCCTGCCCTTGCCTCTCTCCCCCTCCTTCCCTCCTCTCCTCACACGCACACGCGCGCGCATACACACACACGCACACATGCACACACGCGTGCGCAAAGCACACACCAAACTGCCATTCTCCAGCAGGCCTGTTTCTGGAGTTGGGAGATGTCAGCCAGCCAGGAGGGGGTGGGGGGAGGAGGAAGAGGTGGGGCTCTACTCTGATTAATTACCTTAGGCATTCAGGGGTGGGGCTTCCTTCAGCCATCTGCCTGAGATATGGGAGGGAGCTGGAGAAGGAAGGAGGGGGAGAGACTGCCAGAGAGGAAGAGAAAAGAAAGGAAGAAACACTAGAAAGAAAAAGGAAGGAAAACGAGATAAAGGGAGAACAATCACCAGCCCTTAGCAAGCTAGACTGGGGGGGAGGGGGTGGAAAGAAAGCCGTGGAAGGTGTCCCCCCCCCAGCGCAACTGCTCTGAGTGTTCATCATCTAGTCCCTTTGGTTTATGGAGAAAAAGAAAATGGTAACTCAGGTAAGATCTGTGTTTGCTCCGTTCGTTTCTTTTCTCGTTTTCGAGATCTAAAAAGAGCTATGCGGGTGGGGCAGAATCACCAGAGTTTTAATTATTATTGTCTTTTTAGAAAGGGTCAAAATTATTGTTATCAGTTGGAAAGCTAGTCTGTGCCTGTTGTGGGTCCGTGAGAGAGAGAGAGAGAGAGAGAGAGAGAGTGAGTGTGAGTGTGTGTGTGTGTGTTGTATGCATATCCTTTNCTTGGCTCCCCAGGGAGAAATCCATAGGGTAAGGCTGATGCTCAGGGGAGAATCTAAATAAGGACAATGTTTTCAATATTAACAAATAGGTAATAACCATATCCGTGAGAGCAGAAGACATCCAGCGAGGGACCCTGGGTTAGAAGAAACCCACGGATGGGCCTCTGGGTGTCTGCAACAGTTATAGGTCAAGGGTCAAACACAGAAGCAAAGCAAAGGCACTTTGCATTAAATTTTATAAATGGCACTTAAAGTTTATAGCTCATTTATTTCACTGCTGAGTAAATATTTGCTCATGGGCCAGGCACTTCTGGACGTCCACCCAGAGGCATTTACTTATATAAGACTGGCCAGAACAAGGCACACAGTCTGGCCCAGAACAATCACTCTGGGGTTGTGGGGGGAAGGGTGGGAAGCTATAGGGGAAAACGTTATAGACGAGGTCAAGTTAGCCCAACATCGTGTTTGTCCCATCAGATGAGATGAGAGACAAAGCTAAAACCATGCTTTGTAAAAGCACTCCTACCCTGTCCTCTGCACCAAATGTGATGTTCAAAGTTCCCGACTATGGGACCCTTACAAGTGGCAGTTTCCTCAAAGGTCCCACATTGCGAGCTGCTTCAGTAGGTTTAAACTCAGGATCTCTGAGGGAATTAATATGGGAAATATCATCAAGAGCATCCCCTCTCTCAATCAACACCACATATTCACCCCAGGCCTCACCAAGTTGTCAGTACAGGGCAGAGTGATGCTGGTGAATGAGCATGGAAAACCTTCTTGAGTACTTTTCCCTTTTTCTTCTCCCTTTTCTTTGCCCTCCGCTTTTATTTTCAGAAGGGAAAATATCTCCTCAATAAATTCATAGCAATAGAGCTACTATGTGGCATTTTATTACCTTTTATTTAATTGCAGCACGATTCATATTTAGAACATAATTTCAAATAATTTCACAGGGCACTAATACAGCAACTTGTCCATTTTAAGCACGTGTGTATGTGTGGGTTTGCAATCCTATAGCCCTCCAGGCTCCTCTGTCCATAGAATTTTCCAGGCAAGAATACTGGAATGGGTTGCCATTTCCTCCTTCAGAGGGAATCCTGATCCAGGGATTGAACCCATATCTCCTGCATTGGCAGGCAGATTCTTTACCTTGTGCCACCTGGGAAGCTATTTTAAGCATAGGTTCAGAATAACAGTTTAACAACCAGCAGAAACATTTTTCAATCTTTTTAAAAGGCTAATCTAGACAGGCTAATATAAACACTAATATGGACGGAGTATCAGCAAATGCTAAAGGCACTAATTACAGCCTGGTATGTATTTTACAGGGAGTTAAATTCTTAAAATAGCTTTTCTTGTTGCATATACTTGTCAGTCTTAGACTTACACTAAATAAGCTAATATACAATTTAATCTGAATCTAATATATAACTCAATTAATTAACATCTGGGAAAAATTCCAGAATTCATTCCTGAGATAGACTTCTTGATAGCTATCCAAGGATATATGCAAGTATACAGTAATAATGATGCATTTTTTATATTTTCATGAAAGAAAACTCCCACAATAGGATGTAAGGAATAGGCATAATGCTTGTCATTAACTAGACTTGTTAAGTAGTTTGTTATCCATTATTTTCATAACTTATTGAGACATTCTTTCAGGAAATGAGAATAAATGTGATAAACAGAAAATGCTGTCACCTTTGATCCAAGGGTCAAATTACTATGAGCATACATTAATTTTATGATTGTCTGAAATGTCTTAGCTTATTCAATGTTTACCTTATTAGGTGAATGTTAAAATATGTAAATAAGAAATAAAAGAGCTGATTAAAGAAAGTCTAAAACCACACATTGGAGCTTCTGAGAAGAGCTTTCTAAAACAGAAAAAGAAAACCACAAAAAATGAAGGGAAATATGAGAACAAAGGAAAACCTCAAATAAATTTTATTTCACATCCTCAAAGAAATATAAGAAGATATCTTACCCATAAACTAAGCTCAGGATGTTACTATAAAAGTAGGGAAGAAAATAAATAAAGCACTTACAAATTAAAAAGAAATGAAAAGATCAACATTAAAAAAACCTCAATCACAGGGCTAGCAGATAAGACACAGAATCTCCAGGAGGGCAAAAAGTAAGATAGAATAAAATCAGAGAAAATACAATCTGCTTGGGAGATAAACCCCAAGGTTTGATATAGGACTAAGCTGTAGAAAGACAAAATGTAGAAAGTTAAGGAGGATATTACTTAAAAAAAAAAAAAAAGATAATGAAAAAAATTTCCTAAAGAAAACTAGTCTCTAGGTTGAAAAGGCACATAAAGGAAAGAAGATCCTCCCCTCTTCCCACATCTGCAAGTTTCAGAACACAAAACTTAATGAGAAGACAGAAAAATATCCTAGAGTCTAAGTACAAAGGACTGGGAATCAGAATTGCCTTGAGTTTCTCTCAGAAGAACGGTAAAGGACACATAGAATTCTGAGAGGAAAAGATTTTCAGCCTATGATTTTATACCGAACAAATCTACCAACCAATTACAGTTAAAAAAAAAAAAGGTATTTTAAAGAGGTTAACATGGATCCATGCATTTACAGCATGATAGATGTAACTGCCCTAGAAACGAGGAGGGGGAATAGCGCAGGGCTATGGGGGAGGGAATTTCTTACCCACCAAAACGAGAAGTCAGAGGTGAGGTGTGAAACAGACAAACCAACCCAGAGAACAAGCACATTCATTAGAGATATGAAGATCATTTCCAGGACAAACATCTAAAGGGGTTTTTCTCTTGGAATTATGACCAGAGGAGAAATAAAAATAGTGGTAAAGATTATGATTTTTAATGAAATGTAAATACATACACACTCCCAGTGTGTGTAAGTATATACATATATAGACACCCTATGCCTACATGTACTATGACTTAAACTTTTAAGTAAACTATATGTTTTATTTTTATTAGAAAATCTAATGTAATTTTACTTCCCAGAAACATTAATTCTCAAATTATTGACAACCTGGTATAAATTTTACTTCCGTATTGACATTTGGATTATAGGCATTTTTTTTCTACTGCCACAGTTATGCCACCGATGGTGCTGCTTATTTCTTTGCCAAGTGCCTTCCAAACACTAATTATCAACCTAAAATCACGTTATTACATCTCACTCAGCACAGCTTATATAATTAAGAGGGGGGAAAAAACCCAGGAAAATAGCTGCCTCTTAATTAAGACAGGAGAGTCTTTTAATACAGTTGTGGGTTTTTTTTTCTCTTAGGGGAAGCAAAAAACAAACATCTTGTATAACTCTATTGTTCATCCCTTAAAATCCTTAACTCCAACAAAATTTATACGGCAAACTGAAAACCAAATGATGAATAAAATGTAAAGATGATCATAATCCTATTCTTGAATATTTCTAAGAAGTTGGAAAAGATCATCAATAATTTGAGGGTATATACTAATACACTGTAATCACATTAATAATTGTTAAAAAGTTCAAGTTGCCAACCCAGGAAACAAGCTACTGCTGCTGCTACTGCTAAGTCGCTTCAGTCGTGTCCGACTCTGTGCGACCCCATAGACAGCAGCCCGCCAGGCTCCCCCGTCCCTGGGATTCTCCAGGCAAGAACACTGGAGTGGGTTGCCATTTCCTTCTCCAATGCATGAGACTGAAAAGTGAAAGTGAAGTCGCTCAGTCCTGTCCGACTCTTCGCAACCCCATGGACTGCAGCCTACCAGGCTCCTCCATCCATGGGATTTTCCAGGCAAGAGTACTGGAGTGGGATGCCATTGCCTTCTCCAGGAAATAAGCTACCTACCTGCAATTCTGCAGCTAAAAGCTCAAACTGGCTTCTCCTGTTCTCTCTCTCTCTCTCTCTCNGTCCCTGGGATTCTCCAGGCAAGAACACTGGAGTGGGTTGCCATTTCCTTCTCCAATGCATGAGACTGAAAAGTGAAAGTGAAGTCGCTCAGTCCTGTCCGACTCTTCGCAACCCCATGGACTGCAGCCTACCAGGCTCCTCCATCCATGGGATTTTCCAGGCAAGAGTACTGGAGTGGGATGCCATTGCCTTCTCCAGGAAATAAGCTACCTACCTGCAATTCTGCAGCTAAAAGCTCAAACTGGCTTCTCCTGTTCTCTCTCTCTCTCTCTCTCTTCATGCTCCTCTTTCTCAGTACCTGAGCCATTCACACCCCTGTATTTGAATTGTCTGGACATTTATTTATTATTACAGCAAAGTCATATTATTACTACTGCTGGAAAATGGCTCCATGCATTACAGATGTCAACATTTTCAGGTTGGAAAGGGATGTATTCTAGAGATAGAGCAGTTTAGAAAAAAAGATGTGTTCTCTGGTCTCAAGGATTTTTTCAGGCTGGGGCTAGGATGACAACAGGATGGATTATTAATTGTCATTCTGAATGTGATAAATGCTATTAAGGACAGTAAAGATTGCTCAGGACCCAAAGCAAGGCCCCAGCTTCAGCTGTGGCGTGAAAGACAGGCGGTAGCTCCTACCAAGATGGACAGGGAGAGTCGGTGCTCTCATTCCTACTGTAACTTCTAACTTGCCATCTAAAGAAGCAGAATCTGTGTCAGTTCATCAGCACTGAGACCAGAAGCACAGCTAAAATCAAAAGCAACACGAAGCCTCATTCAGACAACCTGCCTTTTCCACATTACTTCAGTACAACAGTCCTTCATTCAGTGGGTACTGAATGAAGATCACAAACCCTGAGCTGAAGGAAAGTTGTCGTGACAATGACTTTTCTGGGGTTCAAAGCCCAGGGAAAAATGAAACTGAACAGAACTGAAACAACTTTGCTGCATTTGAATGGTGGAGGTTGGCTAAGTGGGCTCCCTAGGAAGAGGGAGGTATGGACGGTCCACTCCACGGCAATCCATCAGTTAGGGATCTGCACAGAGGCTAGCTCTTGCAGATTCTCCAGGGGTTTGACTTTGGGTTACTGCTCACTGCTTATGCTGTGATCATGTGTGGGGCATGTATTTATGAAGCATTAACTATATACTAGGCTCTCCTCCAGGTGCTCGAGATTCAGGAGGAAAGAATGCGCCTTGCCTCCATGGCAACCGTGGACTAGTGGGAAACACAGGAGAAAGGGGAAAACATACAAATCGGAGGGTCCCGATAGGGAAGAAAATAAACAGGGTGTTGTGAGATGTGAACAATCACCTTTCAAAGGGAGATGGATTAGCCCAGTTAGAGAGGAAGAGGAGGTGAATCTGTTTAGACTACAGGACAGAAGGTAATTCTGCTGGAGCTTACTAAGTATTTGGGAGTGTGAAGAGGCAGAGAGGCAGACAAGAATGGACCAAAGAGGAAGGGGAGGGAAAAGGAGGGGGCGGAGGGGAGGAAAGAGCAGCAAGGCGAGGTTTTGAGATGAAAGCATCAACACCCTTCTTGGACAGGTAAAGTTTGAGAGGGCAAAACAACATCGATTTTAATTTCAAATAGCAGTCTTTCCCTTTCTGATCATTTCAAGCCAGTACTTCACATACAAGCCAAGCCATTGTCAAAGTCAGATTGTTTAAAATATGCTATGTGACTATTCACCAGAACAATACATTTAAAAATATTACATATGTTTTTCACATCTGGCTCTTAAGGACACAGTCCCTCCTCCTGAGAGGTGAATTCCTTAGCTCTCTTTCAACTTTTTGAAAAATCTCTCAGTTCTCTGAAAACATGAATTCCCAGTTTGGTTCTCAAGAGATCTCTTTGTTTGTAAGGTCACAGAGTTACCTAAAAGTTAAATCATGTGTAGCAAAAGTATAGGTGTCTGTAGGTTTTTTTAAATTCAAGCAGCAATATCTTTTATGTAGGTATTTCAGGTCTAAAAAGTCTTTGGGGAGCCAAGAAATCAGCTTGAACTTTAGTTCAAAAAAGGTTTATATGTTGTTCAGAATGCTCTTATTTCTTGCCCTGAAATTAAGGTAACTTGTGATTCAAAGCTCTCATGAAAATATTTCTGAAAGTGTGTTAAGAGACAGATTCGAGTGCACAGCTGGTGCAGGGACCCTGTACCGCACACAGTGAGTCAGGGAACAACAAAGAATAGAATATTAAAAGGAAATTTAACAACCCCTTTCCCCTTCCTGCGCGCGCGTGTGTGTGTGTGTGTGTGTGTGTGTGTGTATGTGTGGAGTGATCCTAGGGGTCCTGCTGCTTCATGTGTTTCCTCTGTGTTCTGTAGAGTGCAAGAGAACAAATGAGCAATGCAAGAAGACTGAGTTTAAAAAAAAACAGTAAGAATAACAACTTTAAAGGAATTAAATGGTCCAACTCTCACTCAAGGGAAATATGGCAAAACATTCCCAGTGACAGGATTATAGATATTTTTCCATCCTCTCTTTTCCACAAGGAATAAGTAATGTGACCAAGTTAATTGTCTCACTATTGGTATTTATTTTAAGAATTTTGAGGTTAGACATATAGATCAATAGACTATAATTGAGAACTCAGAAATCAACCCTCTCATTTTGTGGTCAACTGATTTTCAATAAGCGTCCCAAGACAATTTAATGAGGCAAAGAATAGTCTTTTCAATAAATGGTGCCAGTGGATATTCACAGGCAAAAGAATGAAATTGGATACTGCCTTAACCTATATACAAAAACTAACTCTGAGTGGACAATGGTCCTAAATATAAGAGTTAAACCTATAGAACACCTGGAAAAAATATGAGTCCATTTTTGTGACCCTGAGTTAGGAAATGGTTTCTTGTATTGTGAAAGTGAAAGTCACTCAATCGTGTCCGACTTTTGTGACCCCACGGACTGTAGACCATGGAATTCTCCAGACCAAAATATTGGAGTAGGTAGCCTTTCCCTTCTCCAGGGGATCTT
>SJYV01040255.1:0-16125 GCA_006410875.1 Neotragus pygmaeus
GACAATTGAATACACAATACTTATTGAAATAGCACCTTATTTTTAAGAGATGATTCTTCTTGAATCAAATTATCCCCATATTTCAAGCAGTATTTTGGGTATCTTCTTACTCAAAAATTCCATCTGCCTAGATACATTGTTCTTTAAAGACTTTTATTATTGCTAGTACCAATGCTTATCATACAGTGGCAAGCTGACAGTCTTGTTAAGTACAATATAATGCATTTGAGATATTTCAAAAATATCTATGAATGTAGCTATATCAGTATATATCTAATATGTACTGAAACAATTCCTGGCTGAAGAACCTGGTGAATACTGTATCCTTTTTTCCCACCTATAGGACATATAGTTAAAATATTATAGGCTCTACCCTTTGCAATTTTCAAAATTGGTCACTTTATAAACAGATGAGATTTTATATAAAAACTTACTGATAAAATGTATAGTTACCTACTTCAGAATGAGAAAACTAAAAACAACTAGCTAGAATTAAATTCTTAAAGTGTTTAATCCTTATATCCCAATTTGTGGCATATCATTAGGATGGCAAAAGCAATATAAATCCAACTTTTCTTATCTTGTTTCAGTCCTTGAATAGTCTAGTCCCTTCCTGGAAGTAAAATCTGCTCAGAAGTATGATCAAAGGGCACTTGATTCTTGCGGTACTGTTTCTTATTCCTGAGCATAGTGATATCCTTGAATACAGACCAAAATGGCCCAAGTAATTTTATTACCAAAGTCATTTCATTCTCCCTTATCAGTGGTGAAATTTGTACATGTTTGGGGGTGGACAAAATGAAAAAAGATTGGACCTCTAACTCTAGTTGAGTAAAATACCTTGTGAGAAGTAGCCAAATAACTCAAGTAAAAGTGTGGTTTCATTTTTGCATGAGTAAGCAACCAAAGAACCAGAGTGGAAAACAGAATTTAATCTTTCAAGTTTGAAATACAACACTGCTACAAATTCCAGCCCTACATCCCAGCACCCTCATTGACATTTATTACAGGGCTGAAGAAGAAATACTCTTCTATGTGAATTTCATACTTTCCAGCCTCCTTTTTGACAATTCCAACCTAACACTTCTTAAAAGCATAGACTGCTTTTTGTGTACCCAAAATATTGTCTGAACTTCTTTTCCTTGAGCAGTGTTGACAACCAGTGGAGACAGAGGATAATCATAGGTGTCTCAAAATCCCCAAGGACTATACCCTAGAACAGATATATCTGGTTTGAGACAGTTGATATACAATGCAGCAACAAAAATCCATTTTTCCCATGCACACAAATGAAATAGAATGAAAGGAACAATAGTTTAGAGTAGCAAAGGTGGACAAGAAAACTTTTGCAACCTAAACTGTTAGGAAGAGTTCTTGGCTGGCTATGAGAGAAAATTGAACATCAAAACTGAAAACTTTTTCTATGCAAAAGACATCATTAAAAAATTAAAAAACAGACTATAGAGTGGGAGAAAATATTTGCAAATCACACGTTTGACCGAAAAAAAAAAAAATTCAGAGTATATAAAGAACTCATAGGACTCAGCACTACAAATCTGCTTCTATGCAAGGTCAAGAAACAGAGCCTGGACTTAACTTCTTGGCTAAAATAACCCAAATTGAATACACAAAATATATGACACAGTGGTTTTTAAGATACGGGACATCAGGCAATAAAGAGCAGTGATAACAAGAGAAAGGAAATGAGTAAGCAAGTCCTAGGACTCCCCAGTCTACTGTCTTGGGAACGTTTCCATACATAGTGTAGGGAGGGAAAGCCCAGGCAGAATCCAGAGAAATTCCTGAGTTGAGGAGGAGGTGAAAATCTGGGGAGGTAAAGACAGCTAGATTTCACAAGACAGGATCAAAGACAGAGTCTGTCTTATTTATTTTTATTCTTATTCTTCATTGTATTCCCAGCCGCTCACTTGAGGACTGGCAGATACTAAGCATTCAAAGATGGACCATAAGGAAAGTTGAGCACCAAAGAATTGATGCTTTCAAACTGTGGTGCTGAAGAAGACTCTTGAGAGTCTCTTGAACAGCAAGGAGATCAATCCAATCAATCCAAAAGGAAATCAACACTGAATACTCATTGGAAGCACTAATGCTAAAGCTGAAGCTCCAATACTTTGGCCACCTGATGTGAAAAGCCTACTCTTTGGAAAAGACCCTGCTGCTGGGAAAAACTGAGGGCAGAAGGAGAAGGGGGTGACAGAGGATGAGATGGTTGGATGGCATCATAGACTCAATGGACATGAGTCTGAGCAAACTCCCAGAGACAGTGAAGGACAGGGAAGCCTGGCACGCTGAATTCCATGGGGTTGCAAAGAGTCAGACACAACTTAGCAACTGGACAACAACAACAACAGAGCATTCAAAAGATACTGAATGGGTTAATGGAAGGAAGGATGAATGAAGAGGTCAATAAACAGGTGCTAAGGAAAGTAGTTCCCAAGAGAGAGTAAGTTTTGAAGGCAAAATTTATGAATGAAATGAAGGAAACATTTCCCCATGGTTGGAAAGACAAGCTAATGTATACTAACTGTTAAAATCCTAATCTAATCTTCATTGGCCTGAGCCTGTGCTGCATACTGACTCTGTTCATATATCTTTAAAATTCAGCATAGAGTAGAANATGAAATGAAGGAAACATTTCCCCATGGTTGGAAAGACAAGCTAATGTATACTAACTGTTAAAATCCTAATCTAATCTTCATTGGCCTGAGCCTGTGCTGCATACTGACTCTGTTCATATATCTTTAAAATTCAGCATAGAGTAGAACTTCAGCAGGGAATTCTGGAATGAAAGCACGCACTGATAATAGAAGGCTTATTTCTCAAGTCCAAGACGTGCTGTGACTCAATGCTCTATTTATGTTTTTCACAAGTCTCAGAGGTTGTTTCCTCTGATCCAAGACTCAGCTAGACAGTAAGTTTTTAGCCTGGTAAAGCACATTATGTTGCAAGCTTCCTTGACTCTTACCTTAATACTTCTACACTAACACATTAGCTTTTCTAAAATTCCCTTAAAAGATATGCTTCATTTAAATGGAATTGATTCTAGAACTTAATACCAAAACTTACCAGTCATCTCTCAAAGAGATTATCATATTAAGGCTTTGGAAAATCCAAAGTGATCTAATTTCATTCTACTTTCTTCTGGGCACATTTCCACATCACTTAAATTTGAGCAACTGACATTTCCGTTCACCATCTTATGTAAACAGTCTATATCCATGAATGCTACATCTAAAATTAATTCTGGTCTGTTCTGAAAGTAGGTGCGGGGGAAGTATGCTTGTAGAATATTTTACAGAAATTGGGACTTACATTTTATGTTCGTATTTCTTCTGTGTGTTACAAAGATTTGTTGTTGTTGTTTAGTTACTAATTTGTGTCCAACTCTTTTGTAACCCCATGGACTATAGCCTGCTAGGCTTCTCTGTCCATGGGATTGTCCAGGCAAGAATTTTGAATGGTTGCCATTTCCTTCTCCAGGGGAACTTTCTGACCCAGGGATTGAATCCATGTCTTCTGCATTGGCAGGTGGATTTTTTTTACCACTGAGCCATATGTCTCTAAATAAAATTGGGGAATGAACAGAAAATAGTAGAATGAATCAAAGCTCCCAATAACTCTTTCTCTTTTTTTCACTGAAATACCTGTAGAATCATACACAGAGAGAAGCTGCCTCATCAATTGCCAAAATAGATGGAATTTAGCTTATTCCTACTTGTGATCAATGGGATTAAGGCAAAACTGGCAGGCAAACTGACCTGCAAATGTTGTCTCAAGAAGGATCTCTACCTAGGACCCCATCCTAGTCTTCTTCAACATAAGCTCCATAAGAAGTACAAGATGGGAGTTTTTTGTCTGCCCCAACTTCTCCTGTCTAAACTGCACAGTAGATTTATTAGCTCCCTATATTGTCTCAGAAATTCAAGACTTGACCTCTTCTCTCAACTCCAAAGCCACTTACTCTGCTTTCCACCCAAGTGTTTTACACCAAGTCTTTGCCTTTCTTCACATTGCTACCCTTTTTTTGTCTTTAGATCTTGATCCTGGCTTCATCACTCAGTGCTGCTTTCCAGATGTTTTTTCTCCTTAGTCTTTAACCCATAGGTCAATCTTGACCCATTTCTATGTTGCTCCTGGAACCTCAGCCTAAGTCCAGCATCCTGGATATAGGAAACTAGGGGTAATGAACCATACTAAGAAAATACCCCACCGAGAAAGCCATTAGCCATTATCAACAAGATGAAAAGAAGAATGGTAAGGACAGACAAGACTGAATTCTAGAACTATTCTGTTGACAGCAGCAGCAGTAAAAAGTATAGACTTTCCTATGGAGAATCATATTCTTGAAACAACAGATAGATTCCAGGAACATATGCAGGATGCACAACAACAAGCAATAATGTAAGAGAAGATGACAGATGTGGAAAGTAGAACAGCACTCTAACTAAACATTAATAGGTACTTCTGAATGTAGGATCAACACAACAGGACAGATAATCAAGGCTACAACTGAAGAAAAATTTACTTAAGGGAGAGAGATGATGCTAATAAGTCAACACAACTAGATCTCATTAGCAAATTAGGACACCCATGCACACATGAAAAATGAGAACACCAAACCCTTATATTAAGCTGCTGAAGATCAGTGAAAGGAAGAAGAAAATAAAGGTTAAAATTCCTCTATAAGCTATAGCAAAAACTTATTTTATTTATTAAGTACCTTTACATTTATTATTTTAGTGCTGGTAGAATTTGTGTAAGGAGAGCAATATAATGAGCATCACTAAAAATTTGGTTTTATCTCCCATATCTTACCTAAATATATATTTTTAATCCTTTCATTAATTCAACAAGCATTTACTGATTGTTAACTGTGCCAGACTCTGCTCTAGGGGCACACTTGAGCCTGTACCTCTCCTCCTGACTCTAGACATGAGGAGGGATACTCATGTGTTTGGTTAAGGTCAAGCACATTGTTACTTCTTAGAATATAAGCCAAGATGGTTGTGCTTTCTGTCTATATGTTTTTAAATTTAATCTTTCTCTGAAATGTCTATTGAAACTAAAATCCACTGATAGGTAAAATGGGACTGGGATTGACTTCAGTGTAGGAAAAAGCATTTGGCCTGGGAAGGACTAACCCGACCAGAGTAGAATCAGGATGCACTATGTGGAAGGCCTTGGTGAGCCATTCTAAGCTTAAAGGAGTAAGGGCCTTTNAGCGACCCCATGGACTGCAGCCTACCAGGCTCCTCCGTCCATGGGATTTTCCAGGCAAGAGTACTGGAGTGCGTTGCCATTGCCTTCTCCCATTCAAAAATATAAAAGAGCTAAATAGTTTTATTAGTTTGTACATACATGCACACACACATTTTTGTTTGGCTTGTATTCTAGTTTGTTTTCTCTTTAGAGTGGAGTTGCTGCTGCTGCTGCTAAGTCACTTCAGTCGTGTCCAACACTGTAAGACCCCATAGACGGCAGCCCACCAGGCTCCCCCATCCCCGGTATTCTCCAGGCAAGAATACTGGAGTGAGTTGCCATTTCCTTCTCCAATGCATGAAAGTGAAAAGTGAAAGTGAAGTCATTCGGTTGTGCCTGACTCTCAGCGACCCCATGGACTGCAGCCTACCAGGTTCCTCCATCCATGGGGTTTTCCAGGCAAGGGTACTGGGGTACCATCGCCTTCTTCGAAAGTGGAGTTAGGTAGTACTAAATCCTTTCTGGAAGTAGGCATATTGTAAATTATTTTTAAAATACACATATGCTTAAAAATCATCTCCCATTGGGTGAGGGTCAGCAAATTAGTAAGCATCACTTCACATTGGGGTTCAAATTTTAGTTGAAGTTTTTGCTAAAATCACCCTTGCCTTTCACTGACACAGTGATGATCTGAGAGATTAAAATATTCTCCTGCTGCTTATTATAAAAATGACTTGCTGTATGTTATGTGCACCAATATGTTCCTCTTCTGGAGCCTTATTCGTGACACAGTATAAATTATGTGGCAGTAACCTCCCAAGTTGCAAGTTGCCTTCACCTGTGATTTAATTCCTCCAGCTGCCTGTTCCTGGCTGAATTTTCTTTCAAATACTGAAGAGCAGCAAGTACGTCCTATTTTTAATTATGCATCCACTCTGCAGGGAAGAAAGGAAACGGATGGTTCCCATACAGGCTGAAATTCTTTCTTCTCACTCTAGAATTGCTTCTGCTTTGAGCAGTGCTGCAGTTGACAGCTGAATTTTCAGCTTGTGTGTGGCTTACTTGAATTTGGGTATTTCTGGGACTACAATTCCTAAGTATGACAACATGGAATTACAAAGACTTGCGAGTGATGATTTCTCATGGTCTTTAGTTAATTGTGTCCTTTGCAGAGACTTGGTCAGAAGTCACACACTGCAGTGTTTGTAAAATTTTATGAACATGCAATAAAAAAATTCTGGGAAACTTCCATCAAATGTAGGGCTCCTGAGATCTATTTAACTTCTATGAGCAATTTAACATCATATTAAATCTATATGAACAGACTGCCAAAAAGAGTATATCTGAGGTTTAATATTTACTCACAAACTAAGTTAAAGCATCTGCCGCCAATGCGGGAGACCCAGGTTCGATACCTGGATCGGGAAGATCCCCTGGAGAAGGAAATGGCAATCCACTCCAGTATTCTTGCCTGGAGAATTCCATGGACAGAGAAACCTAGTAGGCTACAGTCAACGGAGTCGCAAAGAGTAGGACATGACTGAGCAATTTCACCTTCACCTTCAAGCTAATCCTGGGGTTTCACAGAGGCCCCTTCCACAATGAGTTTCTAAATTAGCACAATGTGAAATCCACTGCATATTTAAACATCCAGTCTCACATTTCTGTTTCCTTTCCATTTCCAGTACACAGCACTCAGCAAACTTGCCTATAAAAGGCAGTCCCTGTAATGAAAAGAGCTATGGGTTTTGCCAATGAAAGTCTCCAGGTTTAAGCACAGTATCAGCAATTTTACTAGTTGTGGCCTTGTATTGTTAATTTAATCCTTCTAAATTTCAATTTCATCACCTGGGAATGGGAATCAGATTATGAAAATGAAATCACCTTCACTGCCTAAGGAAGCACACTGTAAAGTTTCCTTTACAGCTATCAGTCTGGGTTCTTTCCATGGACTCAGCACGGAACCTAAGACAAACATTACAAAGTAGAAGTGCAATCCCCTTGCCTGAGTCCCTCTCTCTTTGGCTAACCATCTCCTAAAGCTAATACCTGCCCTTACCCATCAGTTCCTCTTCTGTACTCTCACTCAGTCAATACTCTGCTTCAGGCTTTGTCTCTAACTCTGCAATCTTTTGGAGACAGACTTCCAAAGTGGACACTTAGAGCCATGACCATTGTCTGCAGAATCTCTTTTCAACTGGCAGTAGCTTTCAAAACCTTGAAATCCATATAGTCACAAATGGAAAAGCCTTTGATTGTGTGGATCACAACAAACTGCGGAAAAATTTTAAAGAGATAAGAATACCCTCTCTCTTGAGAAATCTGTATGCAGGACAAGAAGCAACAGTTAGAACCAGATATGGAAAGACTAGTTCAAAATCGGGAAAGGAGTACAGCAAGGCTATAAACTGTCACCTTGCTTACTGAACTTACAGGCAAAGTACATCATGCAAAATGGGCTGGATGAATCACAGGCTGGAATCAAAATTGCCAGGAGAAACATCAACAACTTCAGATGTGTAGATGATACCACTCTGATGGCAGAAAGTAAAGAGGAACTAAAGAGCCCCTTGATGAAGGTGACAGAAGAGAATGAAAAAGCTGGTTTAAAACTCAACATTCAAAAAACTAAGATCATGGCATCCAGTTCTATCACTTCAAGGCAAATAGATGGGAAAAAGCAGGAACACTGACAGATTTTACTTTCTTGGGTTCAAAAAAATCACTGCAAACAGTGACTGCATCCATGAAATAAAAAGACACTTGCTTCTTGGAAGAAAAACTATGACAAACCTGCTGCTCCTGCTGCTGCTGAGTCGCTTCAGTCGTGTCCGACTCTGTGGAGCCCATAGATGGCAGCCCACTAGGCTCCTCTGTCCCTGGGATTCTCCAGGCAAGAACACTGGAGTGGGTTGCCATTTCCTTCTCCAATGCATGAAAGTGAAAAGTGAAAGTGAAGTCGCTCGGTCATGTCCGACTCTTCAGGACCCCATAGACTGCAGCCTACCAGGCTTCTCTGTCCATGGGATTTTCCAGGCAAGAGTACTGGAGTGGGGTGCCATTGCTTTCTCCAATGACAAACCTAGACAGCTTTTAAAAAGCAGAGACATCCCTTTGCCAACAAAAGTCCGTATAGTCAAGGCTATCGAGCCAGAAGACAAGTGCTTGCACATCTCCTTCAAGCACCACCAGCTTTGGACCATGAAGTCTTACTTTACTGTTAACCAGAACCCTGATCCCAAGGACTTAGAGCAGCTGGCGCAAAAGACGGGCCTCACCAAGCGGCTCCTGACTGGTTTCTGAATGGCTGGCCAAGATCAGGCGCAACCTCTTCTGGCAGGAAAACTGGGGTGTGGACAGGTTCGCTGAGGCAGCTCCGGCCTCGCTCAGCGGCCCCTGCAGACGCACCACCCTCACAGACCTGATGAGCCCCGCCCTCCGCCCGTAACGCGCATCTTAGCTTTGAAGTTCACAACTTAAAATTTATTAAATATTATTATATTAAATAACTTACAGTATCAAATATTTGTTCTATCAAATGTGCAAGTATCATTTCAACTTTGCAGTAGAGTGTAGAATGAACCCCTGATGTAAAATAAACTAGCCTTCTTGCTAGTTTGATCTTGCTTTATTTGATCTTGATCTTAGGCAACTCAACTAGCTTTGCTGAGTCTAATTTACGTGTCTATTAATAAAGATAATACTTTCATACAAGTGTTTTGGGAACGATTTAATGAGGTAATGAGTATAATAGCTAAGAATTATTGAGCAACTACTGTGTGCAAGAAGTCCTAACCACTTTACATGTAGTTTCTAAAATCATCTTCAGAATAAGCCCATGAGGTAGGTAAAATTATTATTCCTATTTATACAGACAATCCAAGGAGAATAAGTAATTTGCCCCAAATTATACTATCTGGAAAGCCTATAATTGCTGGAATGGAGACGTTATCCCAGAACTTTCTGGCTCCCAAGAGATTATCACATATATAAGGTGCTTGATTAATTGAAGCTATAATTATCCACACCAGGGAATATCACAAATTTCCTGCTGGACAACATGATTTAGTAAATAAAAGGTGCAGAAAAAAGAGCATAAACCTCAGAACAAACAAAAAAAAATTAGATTTTAGCCCGAGTTGCATCATATCGTCGCCAGAAATGGTACGGACCTAACAGAAGCAGAAGATATTAAGAAGAGGTAGCAAGAATACGTAGAAGAACTGTACCAAAAAGATCTTCATGACCTACATAACCACAATGGTGTAATCACTCCCCTAGAGCCAGACATCCTGGAATGTGAAGTCAAGTGGGCCTTAGGAAGCATCAGTACAAACAAAGCAAGTGGAGGTGATGGAATTCCAGTTGAGCTATTTCAAAACCTGAAAGATGATGCTGTGAAAGTGCTGCACTCAATATGCCAGCAAACTTCGAAAACTGAGTAGTGGCCACAGGACTGGAAAAGGTCGGTTTTCATTCCAATTCCAAAGAAAGGCAATGCCAAAGAATGCTCAAATACCACACAATTGTATTCATCTCACATACTAGTAGTAATGCTCAAAATTCTCCAAGCCAGGTTTCAACAATATGTGAACCGTGAACTTCCAGATGTTCAAGCTGGATTTAGAAAAGGCAGAGGAACCAGAGATCAAATTGCCAACATACACTGAATCATCAAAAAAGCAAGAGAGTTCTGGAAAAACATCTACTTCAGCTTTATTGACTATGCCTAAGCCTTTGACTATGTGGATCACAAGAAACTGTGGAAAATTCTGAAAGTGATGGGAATACCAGACCACCTGACCTACCCTTGAGAAACCTGTATGCAGGTCAGGAAGCAACAGTTAGAACTGGACATGGAACAACAGACTGGTTCTAAATAGGAAAAAGAGTACGTCAAGGCTGTATATTGTCACCCTGCTTATTTAACTTATATGCAGAGTGCATCATACAAAATGCCAGCCTGGAAGAAGCCCAAGCTGGAATCAAGATTGCTGGGAGAAATATCAATAACCTCAGATATGCAAATGACACCACCCTTATGGCAGAAAGTGAAGAAGAACTAAAGAACCTCTTGATGAAAGTGAAAGAGGAGAGTGAAAAAGTTGGCTTAAAGTTCAACATTCAGAAAACTAAGATCATGGCATCCAGTCCCATCAATCCATGGCAAATAAATGGAGAAACAGTGGAATACAGTGGCAGAGTTTATTTTGGGGGGTTCCAAAATCACTGCAGATGGTGACTTGCAGCCATGAAATTAAAAGATGCTTACTCCTTGGAAGGAAAGTTATGATCAACCTAGATAGCATATTAAAAAGCAGAGACATTATTTTGTCAACAAAGGCCCTCTGGTCAAGGCCATGGTTTTTTTCCAGTTGTCATGTATGGATGTGAGAGTTGGACTATAAAGGAAGCTGAGCACTGAAGAGTTGACGCTTTTGTGCTGTTGGAGAAGATTCTTGAGAGTCCCTTGGACTACAAGGAGATCCAACCAGTCCATCGTAAAGGAAATCAGTCCTGAATATTCATTGGAAGGACTGATGTTGAAGCTAAAACTCCAATACTTTGGCCATCCGATGCAAAGACCTGACTCATTTGAAAAGTCCCTAATGCTGGGAAAGATTGAAGGCAGGAGTAGAAGGGGACGACAGAGGATGAGATGGTTGGATGGCATCACCGACTCAACAGGCATGTGTTTGAGTAAACTCTGGGAGTTGTTGATGGATAGGGAGGCCTGGCCTGCTGCAGTCCATGGCGTTGCAAAGAGTCAAATACGACTGAGTGACTGAACTTGATTTAACTTGCAACTTATCACTGAATGATCTTTGACAAGCTCACCCAATTGTGTCTACGCGGTTTCCTTGTGTACTTATTTCTAAATCACAGTTTTTCTTTTTTAGAAAGAAATGAAATACTCTTTTAAAGAATGCCTGTTAGTCATAGCTGAATAAATATGGAAGCTTCTTTTAGCAGAACCTGAACTCTTTCCCAAGCTCCTTCTGCCCCTCAATTTGCAATGGTGCCCTATCTCTTTTCACATCAGCATCCTGCAACACTCATGGAGGAAAAAGATTATCTCTGTAAACACCTATCAAGACATATTCTTTTTTTTTTCCTGAAACTTGAAGAGAAAGACTGGTTAATCTGAAAGAATAAAGTTTTTGTAACTGTGGAATTTCAAGCACTCTTCCATTCATATAAGTGAATGGAAGCCATTCATTTAAGGGGGGAAAAACCTTCTTAATGTGGTGGAAAGCATAAATCAGACCATGCAGGTCACCTCCAAGTCATAGGGTGCAAACTGGCCCAACCAGTATTGTTTGTCACAGTATTTTTTTAAGTGACTATAAATACTAGAAGTGAAATATGGGTTGAAATATTCTTGCATTAACTTAACTCCCTAAAGTTTGGTTCCCATCACAGGTGAGAGAGTTAGCCACCACTACAGATTAGCACCCTTCTAGAGCTTTGGGAAGTTCAGTTGCTTAGATAAGCCACAGGATTGACTACCACCTGCTATTTTCATTCATTCAATCTTGTACTTAAAAGACCTCAGCATTGACTTTCAATGGAGAAAAATAACATATCCCTTTAGATCTGCACCTCCGGTCAGTTTTAGCCCACCCGAAAAGTTGATAATACACTTAGACTTACTTAGACTGCACTGATTTATAGGGTAACAACATTTAACTAGCCTACAACTAAAGCACCATCACAAGAGACCCACACTCTGTGAAAACCACAGGAACAAGTTTATACTCATGAGATAATCCAGATCACTTTCCATTAAAATCTACCTTGGCGCTCACACAGCTGTGTACAGAGTCCTTTGAGTGGATGGCTCTCCACAGTAGTATTTGCCTGAACAGTTGCCCCAGAACTGACAAGTATAAGACTGAACTGGAAGGCAGGAATTTGAGGATTAAGACTAGGATATGAACACTTCCCAGCTAAATGAATCTCTGGAGCACTAGACAATAACTACTTTGAGAGGCAATATGTTTAAATAACCACAAGGTAAACAGACTCTGCAAGCATCAACCATCACATCTGTGACCGCTCTATGAAGCATGAAAAACACCTGTGAGGTCTGTGTAATGAAGTCATACACAGAGACCTTGTGTTGTTCTGAGTTAGGCCAAGAAAGGTTAAGGGGGCCTTGGTGCAGGTGAAGAGATCAAGGTAGATGCTTTGGGGCAAATGTACCATCCAACTTCTTCTTGTACTGTCATGAAAAGCTGGTCACTCAGTCCCATTCCAAGTGTTTGTGGAACCTGGAACTAGAATGCAAATGAAGGGGCTTCCCTGGTGGCTCAGTGATAAAGAGTCTGCCTGCCAATGCAGAAGACAGGGGTTCTACCCCCGATCCAGGAAGATGCCACATGACCTGTGGAGCGACTAAGCCCATGCGTCACAACTGTTGAGCCTGTGCTCTACAGCTCATGCTCCACAACAAGAGAAGGCACTGCAATGAGAAGCCTGGGCACCACAACTAGAGAGCAGGCAGGGAAACCCTTACAGATCATTATACTTCCTATAGGCCATTTTGCTCATCCATACATCTTTCCACCAACAATTGCACTGAATATTTCCTCTGCTTCAAGCACTGAACTCCCAACCCCTGCAGCTGGGCCACCCTCTCCCACCCCCAATTTTAGCCAGGTTGTTTCACAAGTGGTACCCACCATAGAAGCCTTCCTTGATCATCCAGATAAAATAGGACCTACTCGCCTATTAGTCTCTCTAACCTGCTATTTGTTTATAGACTCAGCATCACTTGACATATTTTCCATTGATCTGCTTATCCTGTCTTCTTTTCCACCTCAACTAAAATAAAAGCTACAGAGAAGCAAAACTTGATTTGTTTTGCTCTTTGCAGATTACTCAGTGCATAAAAAAATGTCTAGCACACAGTAGGTACTAAAAATACTTGATAAGTACATAAATAAAATTTTGCAACTACTGCCAGAGCCTAGCCATACAGGTTTACGTAATAGACACTCAAGGAGATTCATCAATGTATTAATGAATTAATTAATGAGTGATTGTGGTAGTCAGGTTTCAAGCTGACTTCCAATGCATGCCCTGATTCAACCCCATTCATAGTAAATAGGGCTGATTTGAGCAATAAACAGGATACTTCAGGAACGATGGTATGTGACTTTCAAAGCTATGTCATGAAAGACATTACAGCTTCCATCTTGATTTCCTGGATCATCTGTAGTGATCTCCGGGGGAAGACAGCTGCCATATACTCAGGACCCTCAGCCAGCCTCGGGGAAAGGTCCAAATAGTGAGGACCTGAAGCCTCCTACCAACAGGCAGTACCAATACTCCAGCAATGGGAATGAACCTGAACCACGCTGGAAGTGGATCCTGAAGTCTCAGTCAAATCTTCACATGACTGTACCTATGGCCAACATCTTGACTGTTATATCAAGAGACACTGTGGGCCAGAACCACCTAGCTAAGCTACTCCCAAAGTTCTGAATCACATAAAGTGTGAAAGATAGTATTTATTACTGTTTTAGCCACAACATTTTGAGATAATTTGTTAAATCAGTAGACAAGTAATACAGTGCCTTGGAAACAATTTTCAAAACATTGTCCATATTTTCCATTTATGTTCAATGCAGGGACAGTTCTTTCATTCATAAAATGCACACATTTTCTGCCCAAATCAAATGAATCAGCAGGTTGATTCAGAACTACTGTTTTAATAGAGTTTGAAGTATGTTTCATGCCCTATTTCTGACAAGACTATTGGCCACAAGAAAAACCTAACACATGTATATAAAATGAATTCTTCCCATGATGATCATTTAGTTTTTCAGCATCCAGATTCTATCATTACTCTTCTAGCCCACAATCCTAGAGGTCTCACTCAGAGGAGTAGTAAAGGTTCAGCTACATCATCGCTTTCAGCATTTGCCTTTTTTGTTTGTTTCTTTGCCAAAGGGTAAGAGGAAAACAACAACAAAAACCTCCAAACATCATTTACTATGTGCTTTTTATGAATGAATGTGCTTATTTTCCCCACAGAAAAGATTATATCAGTGTATTCCTTTGTACGTGTTGAAAAGAAAGCTGCCTTGGCAAGTGTGTTCAAAATTTGACTCAGTGAGCATGTGCTAGTAAGCAAAATAGTAACACTTTCAAATGAAGGCCTGGCAAGTATAATTCTTGAAAGCTAAGGAGATGCGGTATGTGTCCAGTTGCTCAGTCTTGTCCAGCACCATGTGGCCTCATGGACTGAGGCTCACCAGGTTCCTCTTTCATGAAATTTTTCAGGCAAGAATACTAGAGGAGGTTGCCATTTACTCCTCCAGCATATCTTCCTGACCCAGAGATCAAACCTTCCTCTCTGGCATCTCCTACATTATCAGGTGGGTTTTTACCACTAGTACCACCTGGGAAGCCCAAGGAGATGCAGACTGTAGTTAAAATTCCAACACTCAGAATTCTAACAACAAGTGCTATTGTCACGAGATGGGAAGAATTATTGGGTAAGGCTTAGGTGGAGAGTAAAAAATTCTGGTGGACCCATGATAGGAGCAGGATGCATGAATACTTGAAGGCACATTAGAATGATGCCATGATGGCTGAGAAATGCATAAGGGAGCTGAAAATCAGAGAATCACAGATTTGTAAATACTGAGAATAAAAAGAGCTTCTTAGATTTTAATTCAATTTGCTTTAGGGTCAAAGAGAAGAGTCACATGAGAATTGAAAGCTTTGAGCAATTAGAAAAGGAGTATTCTGCCTTTTCTTTCTTGGACCTTCTATCTCTTGGTCCCAAGCAACTGACCAAAAGTAAAATATCCAAATTTACAGTTTGAATAAAGGCAGAGATGGGTCAGTAAGGTCTAATACAGAAGGAAAAGAAAGGAAGTACAATTATGTGACTATGTTAAGGCTGCTGTGTACTTAGATGGTGTGGACTGATTGGTAATAAGATTAAAATATATAAGATGCACAGCATTTTATAGATACAGTTTCAGCTCATCTTAAGCTACCCTGATGCTCTATAGTAATTTTTTAAAATTTTGCTGAGAAAGTAATATGAGTCTCATGAGTTGTAAGGCTAGCATGCTATGCCTGGTGAGTGTAGCAATAACCAAGGTCTCTAAACTTTTTGATTGTTCACCCTTATTAATAATACATTTTGAGCTTGATATTTTTCTTTTTGTTGTTTTCTCACTCTCCCCTGCTCCCTCCCTTCCTCCTTCTATATCCTTCTTTGGAGAACACTAGCCTAGTAAACTGTCTAGTATAGCATCTCAATGGGCCTTGATTATTCTGTATTCAAGCATTCCCAAACTGGCTGCCTCTGCAGTTAATCAGCCTGATGACATCTTTTGTTTGGTTTATGTGGCATTTAAAAATCTAGCCAAAGTTTAAAAACTGAAAGAAAAGTATTTTTTTAATTAAAAAATACTTACAGCATCTCTTAAAAAAATCATATGTGGCAAGAATTAGCTGGATGTGTCTTCTTTAGTTTGCCACATTCCTTACCACTCCCTATTATTCCCAGATGAAACCAAGTTTCAGTTCAGTTGCTCAGTCGTGTCTGACTCTTTGAGACCCCATGAATCACAGCACGCCAGGCCTCCCTGTCCTTCACCAACTCCCGGAGTTCACTCAGACTCATGTTCATCAAGTCCGTGATGCCATCCAGCCATCTCATCCTCTGTCGTCCCCTTCTCCTCCTGCCCCCAACCCCTCCTAGCATCAGAATCTTTTCGCATGAGGCGGCCAGAGTACTGGAGTTTCAGCTTTAGCATCATTCTTTCCAAAGAACACCAAGGACTGATCTCCTTTAGAATGCACTGGTTGGATCTCCTTGCAGTCCAAGGGACTCTCAAGACTCTTCTCCAACACCACAGTTCAAAAGCATCAATTCTT
>SJYV01040255.1:16256-36794 GCA_006410875.1 Neotragus pygmaeus
GCAATCTTGAACCAGCTTGTGTTTCTTCCAGCCCCACATTTCTCATGATGTACTCTGCATATAAGTTAAATAAGCAGGGTGACAATATACAGCCTTGACATACACCTTTTCCTATTTGGAACCAGTCTGTTGTTCCATGTCCAGTTCTAACTGTTGCTTCCTGACCTGCACACAGGTTTCTCAAAAGGCAAGTCATGTGGTCTGGTATTCCCATCTATTTCAGAATTTTCCACAGTTTCTTGTGATCCATACAGTCAAAAGCTTTGGCATAGTCAATAAAGCAGAAATAGATTTTTTTTCTGGAACTCTCTTGCTTTTTCCATGATCCAGCGGATGTTGGCAATTTGATCTCTGGTTCCTCTGCCTTTTCTAAACCTAGCTTGAATATCTGGAAGCTCACAGTTCATGTACTACTGAAGCCTGGCTTGGAAAATTTTGAGCATTACTTTACTAATGCCTTTTATTATTACACATGAATCGTTATGCTTCTTAAAACAATAGTCACCTGAATTTTTTTAATGGTTCTCTTTTTTCATTTATGTCAACCACCAGTGTTTTTCAAGCATATAAATCTGCCTCTCCTATTTTACTCATTATTGTTTATTCACCATTTCCTGAGAAGTAATAAATTCTTGTTCCTTGGTGGAATATGTTCCTGAAAAGGCCAATTGCCAGTGCTGGTAATAGTAATGAAAAAAGTGAATGGTTCTTGGCCAGAAATTATATAGAAGCTTAGAATGGAGTGTTTAATTAAGTTTTCAAGATATAGAATTATAGTTTTAAATTATACTTTACTGAATGACACAAAAATTAAATAATCTAGTAATTTTTGCAAATCTGAGAGTTCTCTAAATTCTTAGGACATGGCTTTAAGTCTGTTCAAATATTTTGGTTTTCAAGTCCTATTCCTTTTACCTGAATTTTAAATTTTAATGTTTGGTCACCTTAAAAACAAAGATTGTTAATAATCACTGAGGTTGTGTGATCTCCTACATTCTGTCAGGGCTGGAAAAACCTTCATTAATACAAAATCACAATACTATAATTATTCCTCTTAACTACTCAGACATATTGTTATAGCTTTTGCTCTGCTTGCCTGCTCAAAGCACTTTATCAGTTCATCAAAGGGAGTGAAATAAGCCATAAAGCATCCTGTGTAGCCAGAGAGCTCCCTTAGAACAAACACTGGCCCAATTTTTCCAGTGGGGAGCAGCCTGTGAAAATTCTTCACAAAGAAGCTATAATTTTCATCACACCTCTTGATTTACAAAGATGATGCTATCAATCAACAGTGTTCTTTAGTAAACTGTTGTTGATAAATGCTATGGGAAACTATTTCTTCAATGTCACGTTATGAGCAGAAAGATTACTGAACAAATAGGTTGCTTTGCTTCCAGAATTACAGGACTATCCAATTCTCCAAAATAAATCTCCACATTCATAGCATGGCCTTTTAGGGCCCTCACGCTCCTGTGCTGCCCTCTTATCTCCAGAGGCAAGTCATCCTTTCCAACAATGCCAATGACACAGTCACCACCAACATCTTCTCTGCCACCACGACCACTCATACAACACAGCACACACATAGGCATTCTCAGGCTTTATGTAAAAGCCATCCTTTTAACATTTTGGAAGTACTCAATCTTAAGTATAGTTCTTCTCATTTAAGAAAACTCTTTTAAAGTATTTCTACTGTCAAAGGTTGACCATGACTTTTCTAATTTTTGAAGGAAATCAACTGCTGATAATTCTATTGGTAATGCTGGATGTGTAAACTTTTCTTTGCATCTTCTATGTTCTCAGCTGTTGGTCTACATTGCCTTTTTGGTTCTTAGCATGCTATGATGATGAGAAGGATTTTAAAGCTTGCTTGATAAAAATTGTAATTTTTGGTACAGAATCCAAACCTAAAACAAACCATGCATTTGTCCACTACCTTGACACTTCACTGAAAACTTCACTGCTTGAGGAAGTAGCAGGAACAACTTTCTTTTCAGGTTTAGTCTTTAAGTTTGACTGGATTTCCTTGTGACTCAGACAGTAATCGCCTGCAACGCAGGAGACCCAGGTTCAATTCCTGGAAGATCCCCTGAAGAAGAAAATGGCTACCCACTCGAGTATTCTTGCCTGGAGAATCCCATGGACAGAGGAGTCTCTAGGCTATAGTCCATGGGGTTGCAAAGAGTCAAACTCGACTGAGTTACTAACACACAAACACACACACATCTAGACTTAGCTATATAATTTACTGGGCCCAGTGCAAAATGAAAATGTAAGACACTTGGTTCAAAAAGCAGAGGAAAAGTAAATTAAAAGTGTAAAAATACACAGAAAATGAACTACCATATGATTCAGCAATTCCACTCCTGGAAAAAAACAAAAACACTAATTCAAAAAGACACACCCATCCTAATGTTCATAGCAGCATTATTTATAACAGCCAAAATTCTGAAGCAACTTAGTTTTCCATCATTTTAAAAAAATGGCTAAAGAAAATGTGATATATATATATATATATATATATATATGTATACTGCTGCTGCTGCTGCTGCTGCTAAGTCACTTTAGTCATGTCCGACTCTGTGCAACCCCATAGACGGCAGCCCACCAGGCTCCCCCGACCCTGGGATTCTCCAGGCAAGAACATTGGAATGGGTTGCCGTTTCCTTCTCCAATGCATGAAAGTGAAAAGAGAAAGTGAAGTCACTCAGTCATCTCCAACTCTTAGTGACTCCATGGGCTGCAGCCCATCAGGCTCCTCCATCCATGGGATTCTCCAGGCAAGAGTACTGGAGTGGGGTGCCATTGCCTTCTCCAATATATAGGTGCAGAAACACACAGTGGACACAATGGAATGTTACTTACCATTAAAAAGAATGAAATTCTGCCATTTGCAACAACATGGACAAACCTAGAGGGTATTATGTTTAGTGAAATAAGTCAGACAGAGAAAGACAAATACTATATTATTTCACTTATATGTAGAAACTCAAAAATAAAACAAATTAATGAATATGATAAAACAGAGTCACCAATATGAGAACAAACTACTGGTTACCAATGGGGAAAGGGACTGGAAGAGGGGCAAAATAGGGCTAAAGGATTGAGGTACTAATAACTATGTATAAAAAATAAGAGACAAGGATATAGTGTATAGCACAGGGAAATGATAGCAATAATTTTAAATGGAGCGTAATGTATAAAAACACTGAATCAGTATGTTGGACAGAAACAGTATTGTTGGACAACAAAACTAACATAATATTGTAAATAAACTATAGTTCAGTTAAAAAAACAAGCACAAAAACATAAATTTTCCCTTAAAAATATGTTAATATTTATAAAATATAACAAGGGTAATAGTTTTATGGGAGTACCAGCATAAACACAAATTTGAAAAAAATCAATTTTATATGATAAAATTAAAAATAATATTTTCTATTATATCTTGATTGCTAGTAAAAGTTTTTCGACATGGAATGCTAAAAGTGCTTTTGTTAATTCATTAAAATTATACAGTTAGCAATTCAATTTTCAATTGGTATAACTTAAAGTGATGTCACCTATTCTTGGCAAATGGAATGCCACAGATGATTTGATCATTTTTAATTTAGACAAAGATCTTTCTGCTAATGCAACTGCTAATAGAGCTGTTAAGAGTATTTTATAGACTGTGACAACAAAGACATAAACTTTGGATAAGCTATTTCAGAAAGAATTTTCTGTACCTAGAACTAATGACTCTTGTGGAGTCATTTTCCAGAAAGATTTAATTCTTCACACATACCTGTTTCATGTAAGTCTGAATTTAGTTTTAAATGCAAATGTATACAATGACATTTTAATGTTTCTTCTGACATTTCTTATAACTTGTGGAGTTTGTACAAAAAACCGAAACTGGCTTTGTGATTTGCACATAGTTCAAAAGTGCCTCTTTATGTATACTATCATCATTCATTCAAGGAATTTTTAAAAGTTTTCCTTTTAATAATTGTTTCATCCAAAGTTTTATACGAAAGCTGCATTGTTTTCCAATGACTGTGATGATCTTTACCTTTAATTTCTAAGTCTACAAACGCAGAAAATTCTACAATTTTGCAGTGTCACAGAAGTTTTTGAAACTATAGATTCTCAAATCTTTAAAGAATTCCAGCAAATCGTTGAGTGTGTTTTATTGGGTTATTCACATGAACAATTTTATAGTATTTTGCTAATTTACCTGAGAGTCAGCAGGTCCTGTCCCAATACTCAAGTCTGAAAGTTAATACATCTGCAGACACCACTGGACTGGACTGGCCATGGGAATGACAGGCAAGTCGCCTCCCAACCTATCCTGCAGTGGTCCCCACAAGGAGCCCTCCTCTCTCCTGGGGACCAGGGTGCTGTAGCAGTCGCTGCAGCGGCTCTCCTGCTGCTACATTCAAGGGCGCCATCAGTATGGACCCAGATCTAAGCTCAGCTGTGTCCTCGGACCCCCGGATGCCCAGACAGGCCCAGTGCACAGGAACTGCGTGCAGCCGGGTCCACTGCTTGGGGCCCACGTGGACCTCACCCCGCCTGCACGCACGCTTTGCTAAATGCCATGCCTCTGCTTGTGTGCATGTTCCAATGTCCCATCGAATTTCACCTACAAAACTTAGGCTCAAAGATAGAAAACATTTAGATGGTGCAGGAAGGCCTGGTGTGCTGCAATTCATGGGGTCGCAGAGTCAGACACGACTGAGAGACTGAACTGAACTGAACTGAACTGAACAGAGAGTAAGGGCTTCCCTGGTGGCTCAGAAGGTAAAGAGAACACCTACAATGCGGGAGACCTGGGTTCGATCCCTGGGTTGGGAAGATACCCTGGAGGAGGGCATGACAACCCGCTCCAGTATTCTTGCCTAGAAAATCCCCATGGACAGAGGAGTCTGGCGGGCTACAGTCCATGGGATGGCAATGAGTCGGACATGACTGAGCGACTAACACTTGCACTACTTAACTTCTACTTACCAGAGCGTAAAGCAGACACAGGGACCCTGGTGAGAGGTGGGCCTTGTAGGACTCCCCAGGTCACCACTTGCAAGCCATCTTGTTAGTATTCTATGCGCTATGCCGGCATCCCTTGGATCTCAGTACATTCAGTTCAGTCCAATCCAGTTCAGTAGCTCAGTCGTGTCTGACTCTTTGTGACCCCATGGACTGCAGCACACCAAGCCTCCCTGTCCATCACCGACTCGCAGAGTTTACTCAGACTCACGTCCATTGAGTTGGTGATGCCATCCAACCATCTCATCCTTTGTCCTCTCCTTCTCCTGCCGCCTTCAATTTTTCTCAGCCTCAGGGTCTCTTCAAATGAGTCAGTTCTTCACATCAGGTGGCCAAAGTATTGGAGTTTCAGCTTCAGCATCAGTCCTCCCAATGAATATTCAATAAGTTAGCAATTCCCAAACCCTGTTCTGCAGAAGAGGTGCTCTGTGAAAAGATAGCAATGGGAAATGCTGCTTGAGTCTCCACTCTGGAATTGCCAGCTCAAGTTAGTAAATTACAGTCTGGAAACCCTGACTTAAAGAGACAATCTCATTTAGCCCATCCTTTCTGAAACAAAATCCTATTTAGGTAAAAACCTCTGCATATGCTGGGAAATGTTAGTAACCCATAAAATAAAATTTTTTAAATGCTGTGCTAGGCTATAGTACAGTCTTCTTTCAAAAAATCCTTAAGGTTTTTTTTCTTTTTATCCTCCACCTCAGAACAGGCATTCCATCTAAACTACTATCCTCCAACTAAGGATAAAAGTAAACTAATATCATGGCTATCATCATTATATCACAGCTCAACATAATATATAAAAATATGTGTCTGTATCAAGTATAAAAGTATTTATATATTATGTTGTAGTTTAAATAGAAGGCCTATTCCGAGGAAGAGAATAAAAAAGAAAAATGCCTTTAGGAATTTTTGAATAATGGATTACAGCATAGAACAGCATTTTAAAAAAAATTTTTATCAAGGCTTAACATAATATATAAAAATATAAGACAGTATATTTTGTTTGGTAATAATAAAATTTTAATTATTATAAAATAATGTTTTATCCTGAAAGTCATATAGGAGTTATTGCCCCTCTAGACTACAAATTCTGTTGTATAGAAGGAGTTGTTTTTAACCTCACACATGTGATTTTTGTTAAATAGAGTTATATAAAGCAACTAAAATTGCATTCCCTAGTGGCAGGTCCCAGAGAAGGCAATGGCACCCCACTCCAGTACTCTTGCCTAGAAAATCCCATGGATGAAGGAGACTGGTAGGCTGCAGTCCATGGGGTCGCTAGGAGTCGGACACGAATGAGCGACTGAGCAACTTCACTTTTCACTTTCATGCATTGGAGAAGGAAATGGAAACCCACTCCAGTATTCTTGCCTGGAGAATCCCAGGGACGGGTAGCCTGGTGGACTGCCATCTATGGGATCGCACAGAGTCGGACACGACTGAAGCAACTTAGCAGCAGCAGCAGCAGCAGTGGCAGGTCCATTGAATGGCAGGTCCATTGGTAAGTAAAACATTCAAGCTCACAGACAATTTCATTGAAAGTTTTTTAAACTGTAAATCTCTGTTTCCTCTTAAAAATCTTCAATGGCATCTCACTTCTAGGGAAAAGCACAAACTTTTTAAGATGGCTTACAATGCTTTGTATATTTTAAAAGCACCTACATTGCCTGCCTTATTTGTACCATTCTTCTCCTTATTTACCATGTATTAGCCACTCTGGCTTTCTTTCATTCATTCCACAAATATTTATTGACATACTATAAAAATATACAAAAAGAATAAGGACCATGCCCCCAATAAAACAAATGAATATAGAATCTGTAATACAGTGTCAGGTAGAGGACAAATACTATAAAGAAAAATAAAACAGGCAAGAAGTTACAGTTGGCAGCAAGGTATGGTTTTAGTTGAAGTGCTCAGGACATCTGAGAAGACTTCCGGTTTTTTGTTTCTTTGTGTTTTGGTGATTTTTTGTTTGTTTGATTGGTGTGTGTGTGTTTTGTTCTTGTTTGCCACAGAGCATGTAGGATCTTATTATAGTTCCCCAACTAGGCATCAAACTTGGCCCATGACAGCAAAAGCTTTGAGTCCTAACCACTGGACCACCAAGGAATTCCTGAAAAGGAGATTTTTGAAAAGACACCTAAGTGAGGTGAAGGCACAGCCATGCACAGGCCCAGGGGAACAGCGTTAAAGGTAGAGCTTAGGGTATGCTTTGCACGTTGTGAGGAACAAGACGAGTGTTGGGAACAGATGAAGAAGGGGGAGAGTGGCATAAGTAGGCAGGGCCAGAAAACGTAGGACAGCATGGGAGTTGGGGTTCAAATGTCACAGGAAGTCATTCCTGTTGCAGGGTTTTGAGCAGGGGAGTCCCAGTATCTGATCCATGCTTAGAAGTTACACTTCACTCCTATTTGCAGAACAGATTGAGACACTGCAAAGGTAGAGACGGAGAAGTCAGAAAGCTCTTGCTTTGGCCTGAAGGTGGTGATTTAGACCAAGAGACCTGAGAAGAGCTGTTGAAAAGCTGCTATACTAACATGCACGTTATAAATGCATATCCAGCAGAATTTGCTAAGGGAGAGAACTAAGACATGAGATCAAAAGAAGAGTCTAATATCAAAGGTTTGGGGGACTGAGCNTCGCACAGAGTCGGACACGACTGAAGCAACTTAGCAGCAGCAGCAGCAGCAGTGGCAGGTCCATTGAATGGCAGGTCCATTGGTAAGTAAAACATTCAAGCTCACAGACAATTTCATTGAAAGTTTTTTAAACTGTAAATCTCTGTTTCCTCTTAAAAATCTTCAATGGCATCTCACTTCTAGGGAAAAGCACAAACTTTTTAAGATGGCTTACAATGCTTTGTATATTTTAAAAGCACCTACATTGCCTGCCTTATTTGTACCATTCTTCTCCTTATTTACCATGTATTAGCCACTCTGGCTTTCTTTCATTCATTCCACAAATATTTATTGACATACTATAAAAATATACAAAAAGAATAAGGACCATGCCCCCAATAAAACAAATGAATATAGAATCTGTAATACAGTGTCAGGTAGAGGACAAATACTATAAAGAAAAATAAAACAGGCAAGAAGTTACAGTTGGCAGCAAGGTATGGTTTTAGTTGAAGTGCTCAGGACATCTGAGAAGACTTCCGGTTTTTTGTTTCTTTGTGTTTTGGTGATTTTTTGTTTGTTTGATTGGTGTGTGTGTGTTTTGTTCTTGTTTGCCACAGAGCATGTAGGATCTTATTATAGTTCCCCAACTAGGCATCAAACTTGGCCCATGACAGCAAAAGCATTGAGTCCTAACCACTGGACCACCAAGGAATTCCTGAAAAGGAGATTTTTGAAAAGACACCTAAGTGAGGTGAAGGCACAGCCATGCACAGGCCCAGGGGAACAGCGTTAAAGGTAGAGCTTAGGGTATGCTTTGCACGTTGTGAGGAACAAGACGAGTGTTGGGAACAGATGAAGAAGGGGGAGAGTGGCATAAGTAGGCAGGGCCAGAAAACGTAGGACAGCATGGGAGTTGGGGTTCAAATGTCACAGGAAGTCATTCCTGTTGCAGGGTTTTGAGCAGGGGAGTCCCAGTATCTGATCCATGCTTAGAAGTTACACTTCACTCCTATTTGCAGAACAGATTGAGACACTGCAAAGGTAGAGACGGAGAAGTCAGAAAGCTCTTGCTTTGGCCTGAAGGTGGTGATTTAGACCAAGAGACCTGAGAAGAGCTGTTGAAAAGCTGCTATACTAACATGCACGTTATAAATGCATATCCAGCAGAATTTGCTAAGGGAGAGAACTAAGACATGAGATCAAAAGAAGAGTCTAATATCAAAGGTTTGGGGGACTGAGCAATAAAGTATTTGTGATGCTAAAATGCCAAACACTGGAGGAAGAACAAGTTTTGGGAGAAAAAGTCAAGAGCTCTGTTGTATCCTCGGTGAGTTTGAGCTGTCTAATAGACAGCTGGGTGGAAATGTCTAATAGACAGCTGGGTCTCCTAGACACCCAGGTGGAAATGTCACATTGACAACTAGATGGATGCTAATGGTTTTCATGGGAAAATGGGGACTGGTGTTGTAAATCTGAGAGTTATCTTCTATGTTTTAGTCCCTCAGATGCAGCAGGTTCTGCCTCTACTCCTTTGGACATGCTGGTCCCTCTGTCTGAACCTTTTCTCACTTGCCCCTCATTTCACTGGCTTCCATTAGTCTTCCAGGAATTTTCTTCAAATGTCATTTTCCCCTGGAAGAAGTCTTCCTGGATTCTGCAGGCCAGATTTAACCCCTCTGTAATATGATCTCTTAACACCTTATCTTTTCAACATAGTATGTGTACATATTGCCGCTTCAGTTGTGTCCAGCTCTTTGTGATTCTATGGACCATAGCCTGTCAAGCTCCTCTGTCCATGGGATTCTCCAGGCAAGAATACTGGAGTGGGTTGCCATGCCCTCCTCCAGGGGATCTTCCTGACCCAGGAATAANCAGGGGTAGCTTTCAGATCACCCACTGAGTTCAAATGATGTTCTGGTAGGACTAAAGGGCATTGGTAGGTGAAAAGGACCCCAAACCCCTGCCCCCTGCAGTTCATCAGACTGGAAGCCTAAAGCTCACATAACTCTAATTAGTGTGCGCATATGTTGGCTAGCCTCTTAGCCAGTTTTATGAGGTTTCACTGGCAGGGCTTGAATCCGCGGGTCAGATGAGGATTAAGGGTCCTAATGAATCATGTGACCATAAGTGGTCCTGGATGGTGGCTGTGATCAGACCTACCCCTGGTGTTCTCTACCCTGAGGCTCTTCATTCCTGGAAAGGAAGGCTGGTCTGGGAGGAACCAGCCAAAAGGGCATCCGCAGAAGTTTAAAATGTCCTTATCTGTGTCTTGGCACAGAACATTACTAGAATGTGTATGTATCGTCAGTCTTTCGGAAATTCAGAAGAAAAGTTTTGTCTTAACCGTATAGAATTTCAGAGTGGAAGTGGGACTTTGGAGTTCTAACCTCTTTTTCACAGGTGAGAAGACTCAGGCTCAGAGATGCTTCTGGTCCCTGGCCAGCACGAGCCACTAATGAGTGAAACTGGGGGTGGTGGGTTCCTCTCCTCGCCTTACTTGTTTCCAGGGGTCTCCTATTTAAGAGAAATAAGGAGGAGATGGANTCACAATTATTTGCAAATAGTTATTTTGGAGACTAATAATTGTGTTGCCTTTGCCTTGTTTCTGTAATTGCAAGGATACCTATCTTATGCACTTGTAAATTATCAGCACCTAGTGTAGTGTCTGTTATGTAGCAGCACACAATGTTTGTGGAATTAATAACAATTAATTAGTTCCAGAGAAATTGTCCTCCATGACCACTTCATTGGCCCTCCACCTTTTATCCAACATATGAAAGCATATGTTCTTACTGCCAACCACACTTGAAGCTTGCTCTCAAATATTTTTAAAAATCCTGCTGCTGCTGCTGCTAAGTTGCTTCAGTAGTGTCCGACTCTGTGCGACCCCATAGAAGGCAGCCCACCAGGCTCCCGCATCCCCGGGATTCTCCAGGCAAGAACACTGGAGTGGGTTGCCATCTCCTTCTCCAATACACAAAAGCGAAAAGTGAAAGTGAAGTCACTCAGTCATGTCCAACTCCCAGCGACCCCATGGACTGCAGCCCACCAGGCTCCTCCATCCATGGGACTTCCCAGGCAAGAGTGCTGGAGTGGGGTCCTATTTACTCACAAACATAACAGCTATGGAAAGTCACTAATTAAAACCTAGGTAAAGAGCAATCCTATTAAGATGTAACTCACTGGGAGAAGAGAAGCCAGATGTGCAAAATTGCTTTTAGGTCTAGAACTATATTTAAGGCCAATTTTTTGGAAATGACTGTAGGATTGTTTTTGAGGAAACAAAAGTTCTTATTGATGCCAACAAATAATTAGAGAGACAGATTATCATGTTTCTTTAGTACCATAAAAGTAAATTGTGAAACTGAACCTGTAACCATACAAAAGCTTTCTGACAAATGAAGTACAGATCAGTGTTTTTCTGCTTTATCACAATAAATTGCAGCTAGAAAGTTCAAAGACCAATCAAGTTGTGTGTAATTTACTACATTGCCTTAGCTCATGTTGGGGGAGAAGTGTTCAACTGGAAAACTAAAGCATTTAAACATGAAATTGACTTTTAAAGAGTCTGTTCAGAAATCCTTTTAGCATCAATTTAGAAAGGAATCTAGAAAAAGTTGACTTTATCCATCCAACTCAAATATAAGTTTATTTTCGGATGAGAGTGTTTGAATACATTCCCCTGTCTTTCCACATCACTTTCTCCATCTTTTGCCTGAATAAGTCTTTTATTTCTTTGGAATTTCAAATAAAGTTCTGGGGAAATCTGAAAGCCTCATGATAAACTTTGCGTTTATATCTCTCCTATAGTGCTTGTTTCATTATAACAAATAGTTAAAACACACCAGTGGAAGACTACTGCATACATTTGTCTCCTGGAGAAGACATCTCCAAAAGGACTTAACTTGAGAATATTACACTTCCTGTTCTCCTCTTTCTAACCTAAGGGCTATCACTTTTCTCAGTATTGTCACCTAACACTGCTGATAGATAGATAATTTAAGGTGAAGTTGTTGCTAAATGAGATGATGCAACATCTTTTTAGAAATATTTTTTTAACATATCACATTGCATCGAAGTAAATGAAACAACAAGAACAAAATTACTACCCAGATACTAGACAATCACATAACCGTAACTGCATGGTTTCAAATAAAACTTTTTCTAGTAACCATGTACCTGAAAAAAAAAATAGTTTACCTATTGTTTACATTGCCTTTACTAGTTGACAGACATTAGTGAGTGAGTTTAAGCTAGAGTGAAACTGTGAGCCTAGAGTCCATAAATGCCATGTTCATTGCAGTATTTTCAAGGCCTAACACAGTGCCAGGTACTCAGTACATGCTTAGTAAACAACCATTATTCACACAAAGGAAAGTGGAGAAAATATAAAGGATAGTTGGAGACAGTTGTAAAGTCTCATATATTTTTTAAAGCAAATGACCTGGATTTTAATCCCTGTGTTTGTTTGGATGAAATTTAAGAAAGTTACTTTACTTCCCTGAGCTTCTAGTAATTATGCCAAAGTTCTCGTTTAGGTCTGCAATTTCGTTACTGTTTAGTCGCTAAGTTGTGTCCAACTCTTTTGCGACCACATAGACTCTAATCTGCTAGGCTTCTCTGTCCATGGGATTTCCCAGGCAAAATACTGGAGTGGGCTGCCATTTCCTTCTCCAGCAATTCCACTATATTAGATGCCATTTTCTATAAATTTCTTAACTATTTTATGGGACCAAAATATTACAAAATTTGTGTCAAATTAAATGATATTGTCACATGAAGAGAAAAGTAATACTCTCCCTCTTTTCTTCCTGTCCTAAACCCTGGGGCGACAGCATGAATTCTGAGGAATAAATTCTCCACATCTGCCTGTATTTATAAGCATAATTTTCTGTGAGTCACTGTCTCTCCAGCCCAGAGCTGAAATACAGACACATCATCACCCTTCTTCTCCTGGTCTGTTACCTCCTTTCAGATGTCACCTCAGTTGTTACCTCCTTTGTGCATCCTTTCATACCTCCCTAAGTAAATTCCTGTTTGTACTGGAAACTGATAGTTGTTGATCCAACTCTAGTCTCTCTTTCTAGTGTGGTCTTATGATGCCGTGGCTAGGAAAAGCCTTGCCCAGCTCCCAAGATGAGTGAGGTGTGCCCAGGTGACTACACTTTCTCATATGCAGGTTGAAGCATTGTGGAGTATATGATCGCCCAGTCCTCATCTCCACCCCTCAAACCCACCCATCTTACCCATCTTTTGAGGTTACAACTATTCTTTCATAGACTGCCATCAACTCTTTGGGATATCTTTGATGCCTTTTTGCTTTCACATGACCAACATTCAAGTGTTCTTATTCTAATAACCCTGATTTTCATTTGGAAAAGTATTTCTCTCTCATTCTGAGTTCTATGAGTTGGATGGACCTGACTCCACCTTCTGGGGTCCAGAGAAGTGCTAAATGACATAAACCTCACTGATAAGCCTTCTCCATCTGTCTGACAACAAAAAATTAATCCATGTATGGGCACTTTACCAAAGTTATTCCAACAAGAGGACATGCCAAGAGTTTTGCTGGAGTTCTCAGGAAGAGGTACTCTTTTGCCACCACTGTTACTCAGGTGGCATAGCATAAATTAAAAAGCTGCCAAAGGTTACTTTTGCCACAGTATGGATAGCACCTCTCTGAAAACTATCCCAACTCCCAGGAAGGCAGAGCCAAATCAGTGGAGAAGGACACTCATGATAAGTCATTTGAGCATCTGATTAGCCTAAAACTAGTAACACTCTTTACTTTGCAGTGGACTGAGCCAATAAATACCCGTTCCATTGTAAGCAAGTTTGAGTAGAATTTCTGCCGTTCTGTATTGGGAAACCTGATTCATAGGCTCCTCCAGCCACCTCCAGTAAGCCCTATATCTCTTTGATTTAACCTTACTGAGGACAGATATTACATTCTATCTGTTTTATACTCTTTCCCCAAATTTTAAGGTAAAGATGCCTTATTCTTCTTTGGTATTTCCCAATGCTTTTGTATACTACCTAGTACTTAATAAATTTTGAAAGACTAGATGGACAAAGCAGATTCTGTGGCACCCAGGAGACTGACTGAGGAAGGCGAAGACATAGCTCCTTTCCTTAAGGAGTTTATAAACTACTATTAATTATTCCCAGATGGAGGTGTATTAATACTAAATCATTAGCTTCAGCTATGAATTTGAGGAGCTATTATGTATTTCTATGGGATTGTTCTACAAATATGTCTTCTATAAATAATACCAACTCCATTCACCCTTAGATTTTTCCATCACTTTATCTTTAGGGGCTGGCTTGCCTGCTTAGTTGAATTCTCTCCAGATATCCTTCCAGTAACATATTAATCCACCAGTACCAGAGAAAGGCTTCAGGGGAAGGGAGAGTGAAAGAGGAGGGAGGAGAGAAGACAGGGAAAGTGAAACCACTTGAAATGGGCACAGAACCAAAAACATTTTTTAAGTCTCTGGTGAAACTTTTTCTGGCAACACTACATAACAATAGCACATCATTTTCATTAACTTGAAGAAACCAAACCAAACAGAGATTAAAAACCAGTACAGATGTGATATAACTCTCCACTTCTAACATGGTCTGAATAGCCACAGGGAGACACTTCCCTTAATAAGGCAGGATGTGTCCTTCCAGTCCATCCCTGGACAAATAGCACAAGGCACCAGATCACAGTCACAGACACAAGACTCTGCACTAGATCATTTTCCTCATCCTGCTTCTCCCCACAGTACTTCTTTCTGATACCTGATGTCATCCCGGTGTTCTCTTCCTCCCTCCACCTTTTTACTCCTTTTGTTGCTGACCTTCATGATGCTCCCCATACCTAAAACTTGTTCCTTCAGTGCCAAGCAACTTTCCCTCCTTCCTCTCCTATCAAATATTTCCTTTGACTGAACCTTCCAAAGCTGATCTCATAGCAAACCATGTTCGCACACCCTGAGTAGCTTTATTATTATCTCATGAATCATGACCATCTAAATTTCATTTCCATTTCCTTCGGGGAAAACCTTGTCTGGTGTGTGTTCCACACAGTCCCACATAAAGGGATGGCACTCAATAAGTAACAAATTGTGCTAGTAACAATACCATGAACGTACACTCCAGAAATATGACATAAAGAATGAATGACTATGGGACCTAAACCTTGGTCCAAGAATTGAACTCATGTCACTATGATGGGCTTTGGTTTGAGGGTTTCTCTCATGCTATTTATCAGTGGATTGCTGCTGCTGCTGCTGCTAAGTCTCTTCAGTCATGTCTGACTCTGTGCGACCCCATAGACAGCAGCCCACCAGGCTCCCCCGTCCCTGGGATTCTCCAGGGAAGAACACTGGATTACCAACTGCTAAAAAGTAGCACATAGCTCTTCAGGATCCCAGGAGCTACAGAGTGAACACCTAACAAAACAGCTTCAGGGAATCTTGGCAATGTTATTTCCCTGATAAGGATTAGGAAATCCAGGGAGACTACATTGTTCCTAAAAGACAGAAGATCTCACGAATACTCTACCGGAAGATACTGGTTCTAGGTTTGCTTCTGACATTCACCAGGCAACACCTCTGAACTTGGGAAGTGCTCCCAATTTTTAAAAACCTGTTTCTTTCATATGAAATGAAAATAACATTTTTCCTCATCTATAGGGTTGGATGAGAATCAAATAAGCAATAGCAGCTAGCAGCTCACATTTAATTGTATAGTCATCAAATGCCGTGTACTATTGGTAAAAGGTTTATATGAATTATTTAATTCAATTCTTAAAACAATCCTAGAAGTCAGTTTATCATTTCATCTCCCATTTTAGAGATGAAAAAAAACGAATCACAGAGAAGACCAATAATTTTTTTAGCATTTCACAGCTAGCAGATGATAGACCAGTTATTGAAGACCAGCTAGTTTGAATTTAGAGACCACTCTATGATATATTATCTAATCCAGGAGTATGGCAAATTGAAGCAATACAGAAGTGGAAAACATTATTTAAATGACTATGGAATTGTGAGGGATTATTATTAGAACTAACAAGTAGTGTTATAAAAATAATTCNCAGCCACCTCCAGTAAGCCCTATATCTCTTTGATTTAACCTTACTGAGGACAGATATTACATTCTATCTGTTTTATACTCTTTCCCCAAATTTTAAGGTAAAGATGCCTTATTCTTCTTTGGTATTTCCCAATGCTTTTGTATACTACCTAGTACTTAATAAATTTTGAAAGACTAGATGGACAAAGCAGATTCTGTGGCACCCAGGAGACTGACTGAGGAAGGCGAAGACATAGCTCCTTTCCTTAAGGAGTTTATAAACTACTATTAATTATTCCCAGATGGAGGTGTATTAATACTAAATCATTAGCTTCAGCTATGAATTTGAGGAGCTATTATGTATTTCTATGGGATTGTTCTACAAATATGTCTTCTATAAATAATACCAACTCCATTCACCCTTAGATTTTTCCATCACTTTATCTTTAGGGGCTGGCTTGCCTGCTTAGTTGAATTCTCTCCAGATATCCTTCCAGTAACATGATATTAATCTACCAGTACCAGAGAAAGGCTTCAGGGGAAGGGAGAGTGAAAGAGGAGGGAGGAGAGAAGACAGGGAAAGTGAAACCACTTGAAATGGGCACAGAACCAAAAACATTTTTTAAGTCTCTGGTGAAACTTTTTCTGGCAACACTACATAACAATAGCACATCATTTTCATTAACTTGAAGAAACCAAACCAAACAGAGATTAAAAACCAGTACAGATGTGATATAACTCTCCACTTCTAACATGGTCTGAATAGCCACAGGGAGACACTTCCCTTAATAAGGCAGGATGTGTCCTTCCAGTCCATCCCTGGACAAATAGCACAAGGCACCAGATCACAGTCACAGACACAAGACTCTGCACTAGATCATTTTCCTCATCCTGCTTCTCCCCACAGTACTTCTTTCTGATACCTGATGTCATCCCGGTGTTCTCTTCCTCCCTCCACCTTTTTACTCCTTTTGTTGCTGACCTTCATGATGCTCCCCATACCTGAAACTTGTTCCTTCAGTGCCAAGCAACTTTCCCTCCTTCCTCTCCTATCAAATATTTCCTTTGACTGAACCTTCCAAAGCTGATCTCATAGCAAACCATGTTCGCACACCCTGAGTAGCTTTATTATTATCTCATGAATCATGACCATCTAAATTTCATTTCCATTTCCTTCGGGGAAAACCTTGTCTGGTGTGTGTTCCACACAGTCCCACATAAAGGGATGGCACTCAATAAGTAACAAATTGTGCTAGTAACAATACCATGAACGTACACTCCAGAAATATGACATAAAGAATGAATGACTATGGGACCTAAACCTTGGTCCAAGAATTGAACTCATGTCACTATGATGGGCTTTGGTTTGAGGGTTTCTCTCATGCTATTTATCAGTGGATTGCTGCTGCTGCTGCTGCTAAGTCTCTTCAGTCATGTCTGACTCTGTGCGACCCCATAGACAGCAGCCCACCAGGCTCCCCCGTCCCTGGGATTCTCCAGGGAAGAACACTGGATTACCAACTGCTAAAAAGTAGCACATAGCTCTTCAGGATCCCAGGAGCTACAGAGTGAACACCTAACAAAACAGCTTCAGGGAATCTTGGCAATGTTATTTCCCTGATAAGGATTAGGAAATCCAGGGAGACTACATTGTTCCTAAAAGACAGAAGATCTCACGAATACTCTACCGGAAGATACTGGTTCTAGGTTTGCTTCTGACATTCACCAGGCAACACCTCTGAACTTGGGAAGTGCTCCCAATTTTTAAAAACCTGTTTCTTTCATATGAAATGAAAATAACATTTTTCCTCATCTATAGGGTTGGATGAGAATCAAATAAGCAATAGCAGCTAGCAGCTCACATTTAATTGTATAGTCATCAAATGCCGTGTACTATTGGTAAAAGGTTTATATGAATTATTTAATTCAATTCTTAAAACAATCCTAGAAGTCAGTTTATCATTTCATCTCCCATTTTAGAGATGAAAAAAAACGAATCACAGAGAAGACCAATAATTTTTTTAGCATTTCACAGCTAGCAGATGATAGACCAGTTATTGAAGACCAGCTAGTTTGAATTTAGAGACCACTCTATGATATATTATCTAATCCAGGAGTATGGCAAATTGAAGCAATACAGAAGTGGAAAACATTATTTAAATGACTATGGAATTGTGAGGGATTATTATTAGAACTAACAAGTAGTGTTATAAAAATAATTCGTGAGTATACATATAAATCAATTCTATCTTCATAAGAGAACACCTTATCGGGATGCATAAGATAAACATGATGTGTGGGATGGTATCCTTTGTACTTAGAATATACTCTGCTTCTACTAATTGCACATGGAAAGAAAAAGAAAAGAAATAAAATATCTAAATACTGCACATGACTCACCTGCCTTGTACTGAAAAAGCACATGCCTTTGCAATGGAAGACATGGATCAGTTACTTCTGCATCAGCCTCACCCCTAGTGAAAGCATCTCTCACACTGTGTGTGACTTTAGGATTTAGAGATAGGCATTTTTCATTTGCATGCCCCCTAAATATATCCCTATTCTTTCACCTGGTGCCCATCAAAGGAAATCATGACCTGTTCCTACCCTAAGGGAAAACTTGGCTATTGCTTGAATTTCTGAGAGATATTGTTATTTTTCAATATGGAACCTTGCTAGGGGATCCCCAAGGTATTTCAGCTATGCCCAATTGTCACATGACTCAATGAAGCTAGACTATAACCCCAGGTGAAAGGGAGGGATAAGCCAAGTACTGGAAGGCCATGTGTGGTGGTGGCAGTGGTGAAGACGGGAAGTACTCTGTACTGCTAAGTGGTGAGAATAAATAAAATACTTTTGAGTAGGAGAATTCATTTAGGATGAATATCTTTTGAATGGCAAAGTACCAAATACATCTTGGTTTCTTATTCTCTTCTTCCTTCACTCCCCTGTACAAGAATAGTAGGTCATCAAACAGTACACTGTCCTAGACAAATATAACTATAAAAAAGGTAGGCAAAATACTTGCCTGCAAAGAACTTAAATTGTTGAGGAAAGAGAACAGAAAATTGATGTAATAAACAAATAACATCATTTCAACTTCTGATAAATGCTACTAAGAAAATAAAATACTGTTATTTCATCAATTTTATAATGAATTTTTCCCATTTCACCATTTCTGAGATTTGAAGGCATCTTACAATCTGATAATATATCTGAGTTTTATAGACAGCATTTTTTCTTTCTTGGGGTACATAAATGTGTCACATTTTACAACCAGTGACAACTTAGATTCAGTGAAAACGACAAAATGTGAGCACCTTTGCAGAGCCATTTTTGACATCCATGATCATATAACAAATTAATAATGTGACTATTTCCAACATTAAATAGCTAAAGTGTGTCAAATAATCTTGACCATGAAAGGGGAATGTTTCAAATTTTTATAAAAAATTGTACTTCATTTTACCCTTTTAGTTTTTGATGAGCTTCTTTCTAGCTTGTGCTAAACTCTCCTTAACTTTCTTTTGAAATACCTATGTGTGTATAAATATATACACTCAAACCAAAAGATTGTCTTTCCTTACATTTAAGCTTTCTATCTTTAAAAGTTTCCTTTCATATTTTAGTCTACTTTAAAAAAAAGAAATTCCACTCAACCTTTTTTTTTTTTTTCCTTTTCCCTCACTTCTGTTAGAGTTTATTTCCTCTGGGCTTTCCTGAATACATCTCTCTCTCCTTCTCAGACTTGTATAAAAATCTTCTCTTACCTGTTGGTCTTCTCAGTCTGCTTTTAACTCATCCCTACTCTTCACTTTCCCTCCCAGCAACCTGTGATGACGGAGGTCTGACACCAACTGATATTGATGCTGATACTGCATGGCCAGAGTACCTCTGTGTGCTCCTGGAAAGTTTCAGGTTTCNTTGGTCTTCTCAGTCTGCTTTTAACTCATCCCTACTCTTCACTTTCCCTCCCAGCAACCTGTGATGACGGAGGTCTGACACCAACTGATATTGATGCTGATACTGCATGGCCAGAGTACCTCTGTGTGCTCCTGGAAAGTTTCAGGTTTCCCTTCCTCACTTACATTGACATGTCAGCACAGGCTGGGCCTTGGCATTTTTCTTCAACTATAAGTCACATTTTATTTTTGGCAACTGAAGCTATGTCTAGAGAAATCCTTTTTCCCTTCTCCTAATGTTTCCATGTGGGAACCCTTCTCCAAAGCATGAATGGTATTATTCAACGTCTAGCCCTCCTTCCCCACCCTGCTTCCCTCCCTCCTCACCAAAGAGAAGAAATTATTTAACTGAGTAGCCAATCAGGGAGAGAGGAATGCACATGCTCAGCTCTACCTGCTGTGTTTCTTCTGGATTTCCTTACAGAGGGCTTATCTTGGGTCTGTTCCTAAGACAACCTCTGACTCTGTGTGACGAAAGCATTCCTACTGCGTTTGTAACCAAGTGGTTATCCCATCCAGTTGAGCATTGGAAATCCAAGTAAGTGCCACCTCAAGCGGCTTTTACCAGTGAAGCTGATGTTTTGATGTGTGTCTTCTACCTGTGCTTTATTTTTCAGTTGGTTCAGAAATATGGCAGATAAGAGAGGGTTTGATTTTTGTCCCCAAACACTCCCTCTCATACTGCCAAGAGATTTAAGAACACAGATGACATAATCGGAAGAAAGGATTTTTAAAAATCAGAGGTGTCCAGCCTGAGGTTATAGTAGGTCCTCATTTCTAGAGATGTCCAAGCATAGAGAAGGGAAGGGTACGGTAAAATTTATTAAGTCTCTAAGGGAGCAATTTTTCCCATTCAA
>SJYV01040255.1:37124-52213 GCA_006410875.1 Neotragus pygmaeus
TGATGCTTTTGAACTGTTGTGTTGGAGAAGAGTCTTGAGAGTCCCTTGGACTGCAAGGAGATCCAACCAGTCCGTTCTGAAGGAGATCAGTCCTTGGTGTTCTTTGGAAGGAATGATGCTAAAGCTACTTTGGCCACCTCATGTGAAAGGTTGACTCATTGGAAAAGACTCTGATGCTGGGAGGGATTGGAGGCAGGAGGAGAAGGGGACGACAGAGGATGAGATGGCTGGATGGCATCACTGACTCGATGGACGTGAGTCTGAGTGAACTCCGGGAGTTGGTGATGGACAGGGAGGCCTGGCGTGCTGTGATTCATGGGGTCGCAAAGAGTCGGACACGACTGAGCCACTGAACCGAACGGAACTGAATGCCTCTTATATGTGCAGTGCTCTAGAGTCCTTCAACGTTTTGTCAGAAAAGCTCTGTCCCTCCTGTAAGAGTTTTTGAATGTCAAGTATTCCTTGAAAAGACTATTTCCCCACATTCAGTTACCTTCTAGGGGCCTTTCAGACTTCAACAGGTTGAGCTCACAACTTTCCCTTTGTGACTACTTCAAATAACCTTTTCCTTTTTATAAACTGAATTTGCAAGTAAATAAATTCTTGGTTCCTCTCCTCCACATTCCCTGTGAATTAACAGTTTCACTCTAAGAATTTTACTTGTAAATTTCCTCACCCAAGGAGTATTTGTTTCGTATTTCCATTTATAAATTAAAATTTTAATTTACAAATTAAAGTGAGGCTATTAAGGAAATACACTGAAGGAACCAGCTGAAGGAAATGTAAAACCTCTCAAAAAATATCTTTTTGCCTGAGAAGGGAATAACTAAGAGATGATACAGAGATAACACAGCAGAACCAAACATCACTAGCTAAAGCAATTGTGGAAGTAAATTAAATGGCTTAGAAACGGGATTAGGGAGTCTCCCACAGCCTAAACAAGCCCATTGCCAGCTACATCTAAGTGTCCTCAGTCTTTCCTGAACATATCTATATGTGCTTGCTAGTTGTTGTTAGCTGCTTTCTGGTAAGGGAATTTGATTTATTATAGGTCCCTTCTGGAGCAAGCTTTATTTCAAAGCTTTTCTCCTACTTCCTTCTGCCTTAGGTAGTCTAACAATTAATATACCTGGAAACATTTGAAGAGACTCTGAATTCCACGTATCCCTCTCTCCCCTGGACCAGATGCTGCCCCAAGTCTGTATGACTCTTTCTAGAGTCTACATAAACTCACTTTACATCAACACTACACTCACTCTACAAAAACACTCTACATAAACTCACAAAGATCTAAACATGCTCAGGGGGTCCAGAATTTTCCTAGAGCTTACAAATGGAATTAGAAGATATACTCCTGAAAATTTTGAAAGACCAATACTTTCTGCAGTAGTTTTAAATATACTAACCTTCTGGGAAATGTTTATTTTAAACTCCTTGTTTGACTCTTATCTTTAAAATAATGAGCTCACCAATTGTCTTAAAGTTCACATATTTGTAGCTTCTCTGGCTGAGTAAAATGGATGGAAAGGGTACCTTTAACCAACTCAACCAGTCAATATGTTAATATTTCTGGGGGAAACAGTATGCAAGAGCATGAATGTCTTTGAAATCACTCACACCTGGATCCTAATCCCATAACACACTGGTAGCACCATCTCTGAGCTCTGGGACTTGTGTTCTGGTTGTAGTAATATCATTATCTCACAATAATCCTTTTATTTATATTTTATTGTTTTCCTCTTTTATGTATGGAAAAAAAATTAAGGCTTAAAAGAAAGCACCCCAAAATGATTTCATGATGGAGATTAGAATTGAGTCTTGACTGATGAATAAAATAGAAAGAAAACACTTGCCTAGAATTATTATGAGCCAGAGCCCAAAGACAGAACCCAAAAAAGCATGTTGGGAACATCAGATTGCATTTGTTGGTGCATAGGGCTTGTATAGAATAGAGGATCTCAGCATTTAATATGTATAAGCATTACTTGAAGAACTTGAGTTTCAACTTTAATAAGTATTCAGTTTTATTTTAAGACATGCGATCCAAGGACCACACTTTAAGAATGAGTGATACTAGTAGGAAATAAGAATGGAAATGTTGATTATGAAGGCTCTTGAATATCAGAATGAGGAGTTTGAGTTTACTCCCAAAGATAAAGAGAAATCAACTAAATAATTTTGAATAGGAGAATGGCATGAGTCAAGCATCTGCTTTTGCATAAGGTAGCACTCCAATACTCTTGCTTAGAGAATCCTGTGGACAGAGGAGCCTAGTGGGCTGCTGTCCATGGGGTCGCACAGAGTTGGACATGACTGAAGCGGCTTAGCATGCATGCATGCATTGGAGAAGGAAATGTCAACCCACTCTAGTATTCTTGCCTGGAGAATCCCAGGGACAGAGGAGTCTGGTTGGCTGCCATCTATGGGGTCGCACAGAGTCGGACATGACTGAAGCGACTTAGCAGCAGCAGCAGATACCTCTATGCTTTAGGCAAAGTCTTATCTGAAACCTTCTCAGCACAAAGAGAAAATCTGAAGTTAGTATTTTCTCAGATTTATGATCAAATCTGGGCTTCTCTGGTAGCTCAGATGGTAAAGAATCTGTCTGCAGTGCTGGAGATCTAGGTTTGATACCTGGGTCAGGAAGATCCCCTGGAGAAGGGAATAGCTACCCACTCCAGCATTCTTGCCTGGAGAATCCCATGGGCAGTTCATGGGATGACAGTTCATGGAGTTGCAAAGAGTTGGACATGACTGAGTGACTAACACAAGTGCTATGATCAAATTTATCTTTTTTAATTCTCTGGTTACCTTAAAGCTTGTTTTTAAAATAAAATGACTGAAAAGATAGTTTTAAATTGTCTGATTAGATCTCCATGCTGTGAGTATTATAAATGGAAGACGTGTTAAAAATGATACATTTCAAGTAAATTATTCCTCATAATTTTGTGTTTTTTATTTTTTTATTTTTCTAGTTTGAAGAGTTCTTTTTCAAATATATAGTCAATAATGATCTTTTTGATCCATCTTGTTCATATAATCATCATGTGTAAGGACTGAGATTCATGTCTAGACAGGCAGGAAGCATGATTAGAAATAATGATATTGTTTCCACAAGCCACTCATGAATATCAATCTTATGACAAAGTATTCTCTTATAAAATGTTATAAAATATTTCTAGAAAAATTTATTTATTGAACAAAAAAAATAATATATAATACCATAATATTTTCCTTCTTTGTTTATACAACTTCAAAAAAGATTCTTTAATTCCAGCCCAAGAATCTAAAATACCTGATCTACTTTTATCACTTAGAAATCATTTCAGTCCTAGTTAAATCACAGAGTCTGCACTGATCTCTTCTATAGGATACTTCTTGTTAATTTGGACCTCACTCTTCTTTTCTTGATTTATTTTCTTTCTATAATAAGTCCCAGAAGGATAATGTTGGGTCATGTGCCTTGATCTTAAATTGATGATCATAGGTCAAAAGTTCACCAAAGAAAGAAAGGCAACATTTGCAGATGAAATCACACAGTTGATGAAATTCATAAAGAGCAGCTGTTCTTCAAATTAACCAGCATTCCCCCTAAGAGTAACCCCCAATTTTTTATCCTGTGGGATGGATGGCCCAAGTTTTGTGCTTTGGTGTGTATTTAGAAAGTTTCCTGTGTGCACTTGGGTAAGATTTTAGAGACATGTACTTAATAAGGCACTGATTACCTCAGTGATTCTGTGATTTCTTTAGGAAATTCTTGATGGGACCAAAAAAAAACCCTCTGTTTCTTCATTGTTTGTTTATATGGCCTCTTATTTAATTTTTATTATCAATTTAAAATATCTTTCCTTTTTTTTTTTTTTTTGACCTTTCCACAAACCAGTAAAAATTGCTCTGCTCTGCAAGAAAGAAAAAGAGACTGAGAGTAAAGCTAGACTCACAAAGATTAAGCACACACTCTAGAAGATCTTTTTGGCCTTATCTCTACAGGATACGCTTTCCTAATGTTTCAAATACTGCCTAATACAAGCTAAGAGCACATTATGCTTAGTACTTGATGATGATCCTTTCACAGCTAAGAAAGTAATGAACAGTCTTGCACAGTAGTTTGTCTGATCCAAAGTTGATGAAAGTTGTACAATTTGTAAAGATTTTTTTTGGAAGAATGCCCAAGGGAACTAGTGAATATCCACTCTACTTAACTCGTTTGTTTGTTTTTTCTTTCCAGCCATGCCCCATGGCTTGTAGGATCTTAGTTCCCTAACCAGGGATTGAACCCAGGCACTCAGCAGTTAAAACACAGTTTTAACTACTCAATTCCTCCATTCTACTTAACTCTTAATGACAACATTTTTTACCCACAGAATTTATATAGTATAGGCTTAAAATGGCATAGAATTATTCTTTTCCTCAGGAAAGAGGAATAGTATGGTCCTTGGCATGCGTGCTCTTGTGTCAACCCTGCAATCCCATGGATTAGAGTCCATGGATTATCCCAGCAAGAATACTGGGATGAGTTGCCATCTCCTATTCCAGGGCATATTCCTGACACAGAGATTGAACCCATGTCCCTTGTGACTGATGCGTTGGCAGGTGGAGCTTTCATCACTGAACCCCCAGTAAACTCTCTTATGGCCCTTAAATCCACTTAATTTCAAAAAGACGAAGTGGTACAGCCTACAGTGTTTAGAATAACACAGAGATGGAGAATACAATGTTTCCTGCCCCTCCCCTTTTTTTTTCTTAAAAATGATTTGAATTTGTGGATATTTACACCCAGGAATGCTTTTCCCACTAATCAGCCGCAAAAGACTATGAAGTTGGTATTTCCAATTTACTGGCAGACTCTGAACTGAAGTGGCATTTCATACATAATGTAATGGTCTTCCTTGATGCAAAGCCTCCAAGCAGGGCTTGGAAACAGGCCAACACATCTGCTATATATCCCTGGATATATCATCACCGTCTAAATGGAGATACATTTTGAAACTTGAACATTTTTAGATTAATTTTTACTTCATTTCTTCTTTAGAGAATTTAAAATTGTTTCCTTGTCATTATACTTCCAGATTGCCAGACTGGAACATTCACACAATTTGATTTTTTTTTTTTTTTTTTTTTTNCACAAGTGCTATGATCAAATCTATCTTTTTTAATTCTCTGATTACCTTAAAGCTTGTTTTTAAAATAAAATGACTGAAAAGATAGTTTTAAATTGTCTGATTAGATCTCCATGCTGTGAGTATTATAAATGGAAGACGTGTTAAAAATGATACATTTCAAGTAAATTATTCCTCATAATTTTGTGTTTTTTATTTTTTTATTTTTCTAGTTTGAAGAGTTCTTTTTCAAATATATAGTCAATAATGATCTTTTTGATCCATCTTGTTCATATAATCATCATGTGTAAGGATTGAGATTCATGTCTAGACAGGCAGGAAGCATGATTAGAAATAATGATATTGTTTCCACAAGCCACTCATGAATATCAATCTTATGACAAAGTATTCTCTTATAAAATGTTATAAAATATTTCTAGAAAAATTTATTTATTGAACAAAAAAAATAATATATAATACCATAATATTTTCCTTCTTTGTTTATACAACTTCAAAAAAGATTCTTTCATTCCAGCCCAAGAATCTAAAATACCTGATCTACTTTTATCACTTAGAAATCATTTCAGTCCTAGTTAAATCACAGAGTCTGCACTGATCTCTTCTATAGGATACTTCTTGTTAATTTGGACCTCACTCTTCTTTTCTTGATTTATTTTCTTTCTATAATAAGTCCCAGAAGGATAATGTTGGGTCATGTGCCTTGATCTTAAATTGATGATCATAGGTCAAAAGTTCACCAAAGAAAGAAAGGCAACATTTGCAGATGAAATCACACAGTTGATGAAATTCATAAAGAGCAGCTGTTCTTCAAATTAACCAGCATTCCCCCTAAGAGTAACCCCCAATTTTTTATCCTGTGGGATGGATGGCCCAAGTTTTGTGCTTTGGTGTGTATTTAGAAAGTTTCCTGTGTGCACTTGGGTAAGATTTTAGAGACATGTACTTAATAAGGCACTGATTACCTCAGTGATTCTGTGATTTCTTTAGGAAATTCTTGATGGGACCAAAAAAAAACCCTCTGTTTCTTCATTGTTTGTTTATATGGCCTCTTATTTAATTTTTATTATCAATTTAAAATATCTTTCCTTTTTTTTTTTTTTTTTGACCTTTCCACAAACCAGTAAAAATTGCTCTGCTCTGCAAGAAAGAAAAAGAGACTGAGAGTAAAGCTAGACTCACAAAGATTAAGCACACACTCTAGAAGATCTTTTTAGCCTTATCTCTACAGGATACGCTTTCCTAATGTTTCAAATACTGCCTAATACAAGCTAAGAGCACATTATGCTTAGTACTTGATGATGATCCTTTCACAGCTAAGAAAGTAATGAACAGTCTTGCACAGTAGTTTGTCTGATCCAAAGTTGATGAAAGTTGTACAATTTGTAAAGATTTTTTTTGGAAGAATGCCCAAGGGAACTAGTGAATATCCACTCTACTTAACTCGTTTGTTTGTTTTTTCTTTCCAGCCATGCCCCATGGCTTGTAGGATCTTAGTTCCCTAACCAGAGATTGAACCCAGGCACTCAGCAGTTAAAACACAGTTTTAACTACTCAATTCCTCCATTCTACTTAACTCTTAATGACAACATTTTTTACCCACAGAATTTATATAGTATAGGCTTAAAATGGCATAGAATTATTCTTTTCCTCAGGAAAGAGGAATAGTATGGTCCTTGGCATGCGTGCTCTTGTGTCAACCCTGCAATCCCATGGATTAGAGTCCATGGATTATCCCAGCAAGAATACTGGGATGAGTTGCCATCTCCTATTCCAGGGCATATTCCTGACACAGAGATTGAACCCATGTCCCTTGTGACTGATGCGTTGGCAGGTGGAGCTTTCATCACTGAACCCCCAGTAAACTCTCTTATGGCCCTTAAATCCACTTAATTTCAAAAAGACGAAGTGGTACAGCCTACAGTGTTTAGAATAACACAGAGATGGAGAATACAATGTTTCCTGCCCCTCCCCTTTTTTTTTCTTAAAAATGATTTGAATTTGTGGATATTTACACCCAGGAATGCTTTTCCCACTAATCAGCCGCAAAAGACTATGAAGTTGGTATTTCCAATTTACTGGCAGACTCTGAACTGAAGTGGCATTTCATACATAATGTAATGGTCTTCCTTGATGCAAAGCCTCCAAGCAGGGCTTGGAAACAGGCCAACACATCTGCTATATATCCCTGGATATATCATCACCGTCTAAATGGAGATACATTTTGAAACTTGAACATTTTTAGATTAATTTTTACTTCATTTCTTCTTTAGAGAATTTAAAATTGTTTCCTTGTCATTATACTTCCAGATTGCCAGACTGGAACATTCACACAATTTGATTTTTTTTTTTTTTTTTTTTAGTAGTATTTTTAAATTAAATGTCAGCACAAACATCTATATTTTTGCATTTTGTTTCATGTTCTATAAGACATCAGGAATTTTATAGAAAGTATTATTTTTAAATTTTTCTGCCAAAATTAAAATATGCTCTAAAATATAAAGTAAATCCTTTTGGTTCTCTTCACATGACAGATTTCCCTTTTGCTTGTGTGAATTCGAGGGACTATCTCTTCTTCCTAGTGTACAATAGATGAAATATTTATGTAAGTCACTCAACTTTGGAGAGGACCTTTAAACAAAATATTTAAGTCCCTCATATAAACTGGTAGAAAAAAGACAGAAAGCTTGTTACAAAAATGGGCAAACGACTTGAACAGATATCTCACAAAGGTAGATTTTCAAATGGCCAATCAATGAATATACAAAAACGTGCTTAAATTAGCCATTAGAGGGGGAAAAAGTTAATTAAAGCTACAATGAAATACTCATGTACACTAACCAATATGGCTAAGACAGATGGCACAAGTAATGATGTGAAGCAACCAAAACTCTCGCATTGCTGTTAGGAAGGTAAATAGATAAAAACACTTGTGTGTACCTGTGGTGGATTCATGTCGATGTATGGCAAACCCAATAGAGTATTGTAAAGTTAAATTTAAAAATAAATAAATTAATTAATTTAAAAAAAATAAATAGTAATAAAAAAAAAAAACACTTTATAAAATGGTTTGGCAGTTTTCTAAACCTGAATAGTTGGATTTCCTACAACACAACAGCTTCCTACCTAGGCATATGCCTAACAGAAATTCCTACATATTTTTACCAAAAGACAGGTACTGAGTCTTTTTAGTGGTACTATTCATACAAGTCCAAACCTGCAAACTATCAAAGGTTTTTCAATAGTAGAATGAAAAGACAAATTGTGGTATTGTATTACAATGAAAGTCTAGCAGGAGTGAACAAACTGTCCTCAACTATATGCCATGATATGGATGAACCTCACAATGAACACTCTATGTCTCTATCTGCATAAAGTACCAAAGTTAGCAAAATTGTGATCCTAGAAATCAGTGTAGGGGTTACCCTTGGAATTTTATTACTAAAAAGGAACTCAGGGGAACTGTGGGATTCCAGTAATACCCTGCTTCTTGTTCTAGGTTCTGCTTTCATAAGTTATATACTTATGGTTTGCATACTTTTTATGAGTTACCTTAAACTCCAACATAAATTTCTTTCTTTCTGATTGTTTTCCCACCAGGTCTTGTTCTAGGAATTTAACCTGAGTAAAAAATTACAATAAAGTTCAAATATATATCCTACAAAGGTGTTCATTATGACATTAATTTAAATTGGAAAGTTTAAAAAAAATCAAAATATCATATAGGAAATTTCTTTTAAATTGTGACATATTAAAAACTGAAATACAGTTAACCTTTTAAAAAAAGTTTGAGATAGCTATTTATTATACATAAAAATATCTTGAAATATTAATTAGTGAAAATAGGTTGTATAAGTACATTTGATATGTCAGTCTAATGGTATATGACCATCCTTTCAAGTGTTTCCTTTAAAACCAGACAAGGAGGGAGAACAAGATGGTAGAGGAGTCGGTGGGTGTGGAGTACATCTCTCTCCGTGGATACATAAGGAACACACCTTCAGACACAGAAATGCATGCAGAACACCAACTGAGAGTGTACAGGAGTATCTGACCAGTGGGAAAGAATATATAGAACCACGTAAAACATGGTAGGAAAAAGGAACAAGGGTGGAAAACAGGAGTGTTAGTAGGACTGGACCTGCTCTCATTGGGAGGGGGAACTGAAGCAGGAGTCCGATCCCCACATCTGGGCAATTGTCTGAGTCAGAGAGAAACCTTTAAGGCTCAGAGTGAAACAGCTTATCTGAAGCAGCATAAATAAAATGAGAATAAAGCAGTCCTTGCCACAGTCATACATAACCTGGACAGGGACAAAAGTCCCCTAGAAGGTGCAGCAGCTAGCAGATGGAGTTTAAGAATTGTGGAGCAATCCCAGAGTGAGGGCTGCTATTGACTGTGGAGAGACGGGTCAAGGGGATGCGTGTGTGTGTCGGGGGTCGGGGGGAGCTAATGGGGGATAGTTGTGGGAAACGCCTGTGGAGGAAAGCCAGGCAGCTATGGAAGCAAGGCAATACTGCTGAGTCACATGTAGGGGGTGGAGCCATCATCATAGCCTCTCTCTATCCCCGTGCAGCGACCCTGGCAGTTGAACAATACAGAGGCTGGCCCATCAAAGGCTTGACACACTGAACTACAGAGGAGGACCCCACCGAGGGTGTCCCTTCAAGTGCCTGATGCACTAATCTTCACAGTAGGACCCCAGGCATGGGGGGGGGGCCTCTAAGTGCCTGAATGGACAGAGCTATGGATAAAGACTGGCCAGAGGCCTTCTGATCGACGGCTACAAGAGGCTTGAAAGAAGACTCTGATAGGGCCATAGCTCCTACGGCAGAGGCAGTCTATGTTGCTGCACATTTGATGCTGCCAGGGTCCCTGCAAGCTAAGCAGCTGCACCACCTTCATTCTCAAACCTCACTGGGGCAGAGCTGCCACAGGGAAAAAGGGACTTGCATCTATACACACAGGGTCACTTCAGTCGTGTTCAGCTCTGTGAACTTCTGGGCTGTGGCCTGCCAGGCTTCTCTGTCAGGGTCCTCCAAGCAAGAATACCGGAATGTATTGGCCAATACTGATTGTCATACCTTTTGGAGCACTATATTTCCTGCTGTCCTAGCTGCCCACTCCCCTGAGTACCTGGTGCTGACAGAACCCCTTCAATCCAAGTTGCTGCACCAACTTCACACCTGGCCCTCACTGGAGCAGATCCAAGTCCTGCAGGGCAGTCTCAGGAGCAAACCCTAGTGGATGACCCACAAGCACAGGTAAACCACAACTGAAACTCAGGGGCAGTGTGGCTAAGGAAGAAGACCCAAAACCTTCCCACCAGCTGTACAAGCTCCAGATTAAATTCACACAATCAACTAGGCAGACTCTGTGTCTATGGAGTATATAAAAGGACATTGAGACCTCTCACAAAAGAAAACACAGTAGTTCTGATAGCTGTGGAGATTTGAGGCAAGAACACAAAGGAATAGGACCAGATTAGAATCTGAACAGCCCCCACAGCAGGTCCAGAGACAAGCACAGTGTTGGAGGGCATCCTAGGGAGGTGAGGTGGACCGTGACTGCCAGTGAGGGAAAGGACTCTGACAGCAGTGACTCAAGAAAAAAAAGGCAGAAAAATACTACACAAATGAAGGAACAAAGTAGAAACACAGAAGTCCAAATAAATGAAGAAGAAATAGGCAAACTATCTGAAAAAGGATTCAGAATAATGATAGTAAAGATGATCAAAAACCTTGAAAACAGAATGGAGAAAATACAATAATAAATTCACAAAGACCTAGAAGAATTAAAGAATAGACATACAGAGACAAACAGCACAATTACTGAAATTAAAAATACTCTAGAAGGAATCAATACCAGAATATCTGAAGCAGAAGAATGAATCAGTGAGGTGGAAGATAAAATGGTGGAAATAACTTCTGAAGAGCAGACTAAAGTAAAAAGAATGCAAAGATGCAAAGAACAAGGATAGTCTCAGAGATCTCTGGGAAAATATCAAACACACCAACATTTGAATTATAGAGGTCCCAGAAGAAAAAGAGAAAAAGAAAGGGTATGAGAAATTTTTTGAAGAGATTATAGTTGAAAATTTTCCCAACATGAAAAAGGAAGTAGTCAATCAAATCCAAGAGATTCGAAGAGTCCCATACAGGATAAACCCAAGGAGAAACACACCAAGACACATACTAATCAAACTAACAAAAACTAAACACAAAGAAAGAATATTAAAAGCAGCAAGGGAGAAGCAACAAGTAACATACAAGGGAAACCTCATATGTTTAATAGCTGATCTTTCAGTAGAAACTCTGCAGGCCAGAAGAGAATGGCAGGATATATTTAAAGTAATGAAAGGGGAAAATCTACAACCAAGGTTACTGTACCTGGCAAGGATCTCATTCAGAACTGACGGAGAAATAAAAAGCTTTTCAGACAAGCAAAAGTTAAGAGAATTCAATACCACCAAACCAGTTTTACAACAAATGTTAAACGGACTTATATACTCAAGAAATACAACAGAAGAAAAAAGATGTACAAAATCAACCCCAAACAATTAAGAAAATAGCAATAGGAACATATATATCAATAATTACTTTAAATGTAAATGGATTAAATGCTCCAACCAAAAGACACAGACTGGCTGAATGGATACAAAAACAAGACCCATATGTATGCTGTCTAGAAGAAATCCACTTCAGAACTCAAGACACATATAGACTGAAAGTGAGAGGCTGGAAAAATACATTCCATGCAAATGGGAAGCAAAAGAAAGCTGGAGAAGCAACCCTCCTATCAGACAAGACAGACCTTAAATAAGATTACAAGAGATAAGAAAGGACACTACATAATAATCAAGGGACCAAATCAAGAGGAAGACATAGCAATTGTAAATATCTATGCACCCAACATAAGAGCACCTCAATACATAAGACAAATACTAACAGACATAAAAGGAGAAACTGACGGTAACACAATAATAGTAGGAGACTTTAACACCCCACTCACACCAGTGGACAGATCATCAAAACAGAAAATTAATAAGGAAACAAACAATACATTAGATGAGATGGATCTCACTGATATCTTCAAGATATCCCATCCAAATGCAGAATACACCTTCATCTCAAGTGCACATGGAACATTCTCCAGCATAGACCACATCTTGGGTCACAAATCAAACCTCAGTAAATATAAGAAAACTGAAATTGTATCAAGCGTCTTCTCCAACCACAAAGCTATCAGACTAGGTATCAATTACAAGGAAAAAAAAAAACTGTGAAAAACACAAACACGTGGAGAGTAAACAACATGTTTCTAAATAACCAGCAAGTTACCAAAGAAATCAAAAGGGAAATCAAAAAACTTTTAGAAATGAATGACAACGAATACATGACAATGTAAAACCTATGGGATGCAAAAGAATTGCAAAAGCAGTTCTAAGAGGGAAATTTATAGCAATACAATCCTACCTCAAGAAACAAGAAAAACGTCAAAAAGACAACCTAACTTTATACCTAAAGCAACTGGAGAAAGAACAACAACAACAAAATTAATAGAAGGAAAGAAATCATAAAGATCCAAGCAGAAATAAATGAAAAAGAAATGAAAGAAACAATAGTAAAGTTTAATAAAACTAAAAGTTGGTTCTTTGAGAAGATAAACAAAATTGTCAAACCTCTAGCCAGACTCATCAAGAAAAAAGAGAGAAGAATCAAATCAACAAAATCAGAAATGAAAAAGGAGAGGTTACAACAGACAATACAGAAATACAAAGGATTATAAGAAATTATTATGAACAACTATTTGGCAATAAAATAAAGAACCTGGAAGAAATGGACAGATTCTTAGAAAAGTTTGATCTTCCAAGACTGAACCAGGAAGAAATAGAAATTATGAACAATGCAATTACAAGCACTGAAATTGAAGCTGTGATCAAAAATCTCCCAAAAAACAAAAGCCCAGGACCAGATGGCTTCACAGGCTAATGTTATCAAACATTTAGAGATGAGCTAATGCCTATCCTTCTAAAACTCTTTCAAAAAATCACAGAGGAAGGAACACTTTCAAACTTATTCTACCAGGCCACCATCAAACTGATACCAAAGCCAAACAAAGACAACACAAAAAATAAGAAAACTATAGGCCAATATCACTGATGAACACAGATACAAAAGTCAACAAAATTCCAAAACACAGAATTCAGCAACACATCGAAAAGCTCATATGCCATGATCAAGTTGGGTTTATACCAGGGATGCAAAGATTCTTTTTTTTTAATATAAATTTATTTATTTTAATTGGAGGCTAATTACTTTACATTATTGTATTGGTTTTGCCATATATCAACATGCACCCACCACGGGTGTACACGTGTTCCCCATCCTGAACCCCTCTCCCACCTCCCTCCCCATATCATCCCTCCGGGTCATCCCAGTGGATCAGCCCCGAGCATCTTGTATCATGCATCTAACAGGGATGCAAAGATTCTTCAACACACAGAAATTAATCAATGTGATACACCATATTAACAAATTGAAAGATAAAAATCACATGATCATCTTAATAGATGCAGAAAAAGTTTTGACAAAATTCAGCACCCATTTATGATTAAAACTCTTCAAAAAATGGGCATAGAAGGAACCTATCTCAACATAGTAAAGGCCATATGTAGTAAGTCTACAGCAAACATTATTCTCAATGGTGAAAAACTGAAAACATTCCCTGTACTATCAGGAACAAGACAAAGGTGTCCACTTTCACCACTATAATTCAGCATAGTTCTTGAAGTCCTAGCTACAGAAATCAGTGAAGAAAAAGAAATAAAAGGAACCCAGTTTGGAAAAGAAGTAAAGCTCTCACTGTTTGTAGATGACATATTACTGTACATAGAAAACCCTAAAGATAGTTACTAGGGCTAATCAGTGAATTTAGCAAAGTTGCAGGATACAAAATCAATACACAGAAATCACTTGCATTTCTATATAGTAACAATGAAAAATCAGAAAGAGCAGTTAAGGAATCAATCCCATTCACCATTGCAACAAAATGTATTAAATATCCAGGAATAAACTTACCTAAGAAGACAAAAGAACTGTACACAGAAAAATATAAGACACTAATGAAAGAAATCAAAGATGACATAAACAGATGGAGAGATATCCCATGTTCCTGGGTAGAAAAAAATCAATATTGTGAAAATGACTATACTACAATGCAATCTATAGATTCAATGTGATCCCTATCAAATTTCCAATGACATTTTTCACAGAACTAGAACAAAAAATTCCACAATTCATATGGAAACACAAAAGACCCCGAATAACCAAAGCAGCCTTGAGAAAGAAGAATGGAGCTGGAGGAATCAACCTTCCTGACTTCAGATTGTACTACAAAGCTACAGTCATCAAGGCACTATGGTACTGGCACAAAAACAGAAATATAGACCAATGGAACAAGACAGAGTTCCAGAAATAAAATAGAAAGCCCATATATGCATACATATATGCACCTATGTGTACCTTATTTTCTACAAAAGAGGCAAGAATATACAATGGGGCAAAGACAGCTTCTTCAATAAATGGTGCTGGGAAAACTGGACAGCTACATGTAAAAGAATGAAATTAGAACATTTCCTAATGCCACACATAAAGGTAAACTCAAAATGGATTAAAGACCTAAATGTAAGACCAGAAACTATAAAACACTTAGCGGAAAACATAGGCAGAACACTCCATGACATAAATCAAAGCAAGATCCTCTATGACCCACCTCCTAGAGTAACAGAAATAAGAAGTAAATCAAGTGGGACCTGATTAAACTTAAAAGCTTTTGCACAACAAAGGAAACTATTAAGCAAGGTGAAAAGACAACCCTCAGAATGAGAGAAAATAATAGCAAACGAAACAGCTGACGAAGGATTAATTTCCAAAATGTACAAGCATCTCATACAGCTCAATACCAGAAAAA